>VZRO01001513.1:821873-950389 GCA_013397915.1 Daphoenositta chrysoptera | reverse complement strand
AAGACCAGGGAAAGGCATCACCTACGTGTCTAATGCTCCATGCTAATCCTTCACTTGCTTTTTTCCCAACACCCAGGCTCTCAGGCGTAGAGAGGTGGTGAGTTTTATTTACTTTGGGCATGGCTTTGCACTTAGTAGAGCTGAATTTCATCCCTTCTGCTGCAGTGTCATCCTTAGAGGTACCAGTTCTGAGCCAGCTATCCCCTTCCATCTCCACAGCAGTGGTGGCATCTGGAAAATGTCTAACAAAATGTTCCTGCTCTTTGTTCTGAGGTCATACATGAACACATTAAATGAGTCCCCAAAGTGATCCTTGATGAGTTCAGTGCCTGGTTACTCTGAGCACCCACCTCCTGTTCAGCAACCCTGATGTTAGCTCACCTGATTGCTGTTTCTTCTGAGAACAGACTGTGGCTTTCCTGAATCACAACACACTAATGATACTGAATACTTAAAATGTTTTTAGCAGAAATGCCTCAAGGTCGAGCATTTCCTAAAGAGGTCCTCTTCACTGTGATCTTGCTGGGTGCCTCTAAAAATAGGCAGATTCAGTGAGGCTTGTAATCAGTTCATAATGGTAGGACAGTCTGGAGTGGTCCCTTCTCCCTGTTGTCATGTTTTTCTAAGTTCTGAAACACGCAATGCAATCAGAGCAGGTATCATGGAATCACAGAATAAGCTGAGTTAGAAGGAACCCATCAGGATCATCAGGTCCAACTCCTGGCCCTGCACAGGACACCCCAGGAGTCACACCATGTGCCTGAGAGCATTGTCCAAATGCTTCTTGAGCCCTGTCAGTCTGCTGATATGACCTCTTCCCTGGGGAGTCTGTTCAAGTGCCCAACCATCCCCTGGGTGAAGAACCTTTTCCTGATATCCAGCCTAAACCTCCCCTGACACAGCTTCAGGCCATTTCCTCGGGTCCTGTCACTGTCACCCCAGAGCAGAGATCAGTGCCTGCCCCTGCACGTCCCCTCATGAGGATGTTGAGGACTACAATGAGGTCTCCCCTCAGTCTCCTCCAGGCTGAACAGACCAAGTGACCTCAGCTGCTCCTCACACAGCTTCCCCTCCTGACCCTGCACCACCCTCCTGGACCTCCTTTGGACACTCTCTCATAGTTCAATGTCTTTTTTATATTGTTTTGTATTTTTCTATGTGATGTTTATTCAAAGAATGACCTACATGGTTTGAGAGTCAAGGCATCAAAAGAGACATGCACAGTTTTTCTTATGGCTTATTTGATTTTTTTTTTAATGGTCATTTTTAAACCTTGAGATACCCATGAAAGCTCTTCAAAACTCTTAGATATTTGAAGGAACATTTGCTTCATCAAGTGAGACTTGTTTAGGGCAATGATAGTTTCTCTCTATGGGTGGATATAAAGTTCCAAGATGTCTCTGAATTGCATCAGAAACCCCATCCCCTTTAATTAATAATAATGCAAAGAACCAGATTATACCATCCCTGGAAAAAAGTATGTTAAAACATTTGACTTCTTAGGCAGAAGTGACTTTAACTTCAGTTCCGGGTAAGTTTAGTTAAACTTCACGTGTTCTCCATCCAAGTGTTAAGGAGAACATAAGCTCTTATTTCTAGCAAAGTGAAATTAAGCAAATTTTAAGTGTCTTAATTCCTCCTGTTGGATTCCTTTTTGTTAGCAACAACATAAAACTGATGTACAGTTGCATTAAGAGTTCTTCTCAATGTGTGGTTTTGACTTACAGAATCAAAAAAAACAAAGGTTCATTTTCCCGTTTTTAATTTCTCTGTCTCAGGTCACAACTGAAGAATTTATGAACTATTACGCCGGAGTCAGCGCCTCAATAGACACGGACATCTACTTTATCATCATGATGAAGACTGCGTGGAAACTGTAATCAAATAGCTGAAGAAGCAAGTCTACTTTCAACTTTCGTAGGTTCCTCTGATTAAGCGTATGCACAACACCACCCTCCTGTTCCATAACAAGAGTTTCCAGTAACTATGCCAATTACATTCCATCTGCAGAATTAATTCCCAGATGCTTCAGTAGGCTCAGCCTCAGAGGATCATAATCAGAGAGCATATCTGGCATCCAGCCACCCCACACATGTGTCCTTTTTCTCTTTGCATCCCTGGCATGTCTTTTCTTTTCTGAGATGAGCTGCTCTTTTCTTTCCTGACATCTGCAGTAGGTCGCTGTGCCTCCTGAGCATATACCTCTTGCAGTGTTAGATACAGATCTGTTTGGCAGAGGATGCAAAAGAAGGAAACCAAGATATTCTGGAAGCGTGGTGGTCTTGGACAGGGTGTTATAAGGGGCAGGGAGTCTGGCCCAGGAGGGTCATGTAGACCTGTCATGTGTAGCACTGCAGTATCACTTCACTTCTTGGGTATCACTTGTGTGATGGAGAACTGCTGATTTTGCTGCTGGGAACCAGCAGTGAGTTCCCAGTATGGGGAGGCTGGAGGGGTAATGCAAGAAGGGGAGACCTGGGTCAGGGTAAATGCAAAATGCTTTTTAAAGCCCTGTTTTTTTTCCTGGCTCACGACTAAACATACAGACAACTTTCCGGTGCATACCATGTTTTAACCCCATGTGCAGCCTTTTGTAGATTTTCAGTCCCCTCCCCCTGGTTTGATTCCTTTATTTCTGTACTGTGAGATAATTTTACTTACATTTTTCTTTAAAGGGGATACATGTGTTACAGTATTTTTTTCTCTTTGCTCCTGAAATGTTTGCTGACCTGGTAACTGTTGCCTGTACACACCTACACTGGAAGTTGCTTGCTACTTATTTGTATTTGCAGTCTTTTGTGACCAAGTTGTGACTTCAAGGGAGCTCTCTGAGAAGTTAAGAATGTGTAACTTTCTTATCTTGTTATCTTCTGTTTCTGATGCTGAATAAAAACTGGGAACCTACCCTTCCGGTCACACCAATGAGGCTGTCTCAGTTCATCTTTTGTCCTTTGTCCATACAGACAGTGGGGAAATGGTACACAAAAGAAACTGTAAAAAAAAAAAAAAATCCCGAAAACCCTATTTTGTGAGCGTGAGGTGTCTAATTTTTCCTGCTTTGATACATTTTTCTTTTTTTTCTTCTACTTTCTGCTCCTTCCTCATTGTTGTGTGCTCTCCCAGACTGAGAAGCTGCTGCTGTAGCAAAGAGTAAATGGCTTGTGCATGGCAGCATTCGCTCCACTTCAGGCTGGCAGCCAGCTAAAAGCAGTACAGGGTTATAGAAGGGACTTTCACAACTGCCTTTCTGATGAAGCCTCGGCTCTTAGCCTGGGTTGCAAACAGTTCAAACGCTGAAGTCCTGAGTGCTTGCTGCACTGATCCTCTGCAAACCCTATTTTTCTTTTGTCCAGTGATGATCTCAGTATGAGCAATAGCTGATTGCAATTCCTTAGTGAAGGCTGTGCAAACTCAATTATCTTCTTGACCAGTAAGCCTCCAGAAACTTGCATACTGTCTGACACTGGAAACCAGTAGAGAAATACTCTTTATTATAGCCACTCATTGTAAGAGGAGCCTTTACTAACTGCAGTGCTACTTAAGTGTCAATATATATGAAGAACAAACTTACTACCAAACAAAGGGCTGCACATGTTCTGGCAGCTTGAGTAGAATCAATTCACTTCTTTTTTATTAACTGATTCACAGCATGGTGTCATGCTTTCTGTCTTCTCTTTCAAATAGAAAGAAATTAATGTGGATGGACTGTGGGAATCACAAAATGAAAGAAACATTTCCTTTTGACTTGCTATCTCATGTCTTCACACCCTGCAGTGATCTGACAGGCTGATATTTGTTCAAGTGGAGTGGGAGTTTTAATCTGAATAACTGCAGCCAGTTTGTCTTTGGTACGAATACCTTCCAATTTTATTTAATTCCAAACCAATACACATTTTCAGAAGGGAGGATAGGTACTGGAAGCAACTGTGCTTTTGTTTTTGAAACCAGCAGAAGTTTTGTCACTGGCCTCTGAGAGCCTTAGCTGAGCCTGCGGCAGCTGGGGAAAACCCTGTGCTTCGGGACAAGATTTCTACACTGAACTGGACTAACGGGGTTTTGTGTGGGGGCTTGAAGGACGTGATCCAGGAGAGCTTAAAACCTCTCCGCCTGGTGGTGTATCCCTGGTGCTCTCAGAACAGCTCCCAGCTCAGGTCTGCCTGCGTGTGGACCTCATTGCTCACTGGATGTGTTCCTGACAGCTGAGTCATTCCAACATCTGCACAGAACCGTGTTTCCAAGGGCTGGTTTCAGGTGCCTTCGACTTCAGTGGCAAAGTTTCCTTTCACTTCTGTGGGAACAGAGTCGCTCTTGGAGCACTCTGAATTAACAGCTGGTAACTGCAAGAAAGGTATAGTGATTTCAGGAAAAAAAAAAAATCTGGGAAGCGAAACCATGATTTTTCACTTGTAATCAGATGTTGTAGAACTCAAATTGGAATCTGTCCTGTAAGAAATATAGTTTGATTAATATGTGTGCAAGTTAATGGAACAAACACAGGCATTAACTGCTAGGTAGTAAAATCTCTGCTGGGGAACATACAGCCATAATGACACACTGGACACACACTGGACATTCAGAGGAAGCACTTTTCAGGGGTTAAAGGAAAGTTAAAGACATCTGAACCAGACAAGAGGGATTGTCAAGACTAACAGCAAGCATCCAGAGCCTCGCTTTGGCACTTCACTGTCCCTCTCTGAGATCTGGGAGACCCAAAAATGAAGCTGAAAGGCCCCTGTTCAGCTGCAGCTGCTGTGTGCTGGTTACAGACCCAGCAGATGGAGGAGATAAGTGGTGATGCAGGCTGTCCTGCCAGCCTGTGGCTCCACAGCACACACAGCAGATTTTAGGAGATAGGTGGCAAGGCACACTATTGTATCTGGTGCTGGCATCAAGATGGGAGATCTTGGTTGGTGCTTCATGTTCGAAGCACTATTTCTTCTTTCTGATTGTGCAACAGATGCTAAACAGGATGGCACAAACCACAGGCACATCTGAGTCTGCAGGGCTGGGGGACAGTCCCAGAGGTGTAGGTTTTGCCTGCACCTTGAGCTCCAGCCTGCTGTGTGGCACAGTGTCTTCTTAGGAAAAAGCTCTGCCCTCCCCAACAGCCAGCACTGAAGTTTCCCCAAAAATGTTGGTAGAGCCCTGTGGGAAAGAGGGAAAAGGCTCCCTTGTAACTCTTCCAGAACTCTGCCCCACTTCCTGCCTGTGCATGAGCCATCAGAGCACCTCTGTGATACCATCCCACTACCCCAGGGAGCACAAGGTGCAGGGACAAAGAGGTGTGGGACAGCCTTTACTTCTGGTGTGCTCCTCTGGGAAAGGTGGCACTTCTGCAGCTTCCTTCACTGCATTTTGATTTTGCCCTCTCTGTGCTCTTTTTGGCTTCATGTTTCTGTCTGGGAGAGGAAATTTTTGGCTTGATGTGATCCAGACATGTTTTTCATCTCCTGCAGCATAAAATTCTGATTCAAGCAACAGAGTTTAATGCAAGCCTCACTCTGCCATTTATTCTTGAAACTAGACCACAAGAGATTTTCAGTGATCTGATTCATTCTGCTGCTCTCCTGACACAAAGGTATCTTGGCAGAGGCAGATGGCAGCAGCAGAAGTTTTGCAAATGAAACCACCTGTGCACATTGCTGTATAAAAGCCAACTTGCCTTTATGTAATTCCTTCCACACAGTGATGCCTCAAACCTCTGCAGCCGCGTGGGCAGAGCACGGCTTTGCCATCCCAGAGCTGTCAGTGGCTGGCAGAAGGAGCAAGACCAGTGATTTGGCTTGCAGCTCCTATCCTCCACACTGGCAGCAACAGCAGCAGCAGCAGCAGCAGCAGCAGCAGCCTCAGGTTTCCCCAGTAAAACAGGTAATGCCAAGAGCAACCTGGCACTGCCAGCAGCTGCCCACCGCCCGTGGCTGTCACGGTGATCACAGCCCGCCCTGTTTCTTTAGCTTTCCTCTCCTGCAGGGTGAGCAGAAAGCAGGATTCCCGGTACCCTGTGCTTTACACCAAGTCCTCAAGTGGCTCAAAGCTGCCGCTCTGTTTGCAGCAGCCCCCCGGCCATCCTGGTGTGCCTCAGCTGAGCCTGAAATCCCTGTGGATTCAACGGGAACTTGGTTTGGGCTCTAGCACCTCTCCCACACTCATGCCTGAAAGTTTGCACCGCCCCAGGTGCAGCAGCCCCACCTCCACCAAAACCTGGACCCAGGTTTCCCCCCAGCTCACAGCACTGCTGCTGATCCCAACAGGAGCTGCCACTGGAGACTGGGGACAGGATCCAGCCTTCGCTGAACACCTTGGAAAGAAAGGAAGCACAAGCTCTTGTGGAAGCTGAATGAAGTCTGGTTTTCTGTGGAAAAGCAGAGATTGTGGTAAAATGTGAGAAGTGTTTGTTTTCTTGAGATAAAACTCTTCCTTTTTTTCATTGAAAATGTGGTATTTTTTCCGAAAGCTGCAATATATATAATTTTTTTTTAGTTTAAAAAAGATGGAGGTGGGGTTTTTTTGGTTTTTTTTTTTTTGCTTTTGTACATATTCTGGAAAAAACAATTGTCAGACTGTTTTAGAGAAGCTCCAACTTTGTGGCAGAGATTTATTCCTTCGGACATGTTCATCAATGCATTTCTGCTTTGTGTCTCACTTTTTGTGTTTTTTGACAAACCTTGGGGGCTTTTTACATTTATTTGATGATGGTCCTGATGTTGCACTAATCTAATTTTGCTGTGGCATGTAATTTATGCAGTCAGTATTTAACAATAACTGGAATTTTTTTTTTTTTTTTTAGCCCATAGATGCAGCTCAGTTTCCCAATGAAAGAATCTCAATCGATTGGCCTTAGTGACATATAACCAAATTCTGTGTTAGAGCTTGTTGCAGCAATACATCCTAATATTAAGTTAGGACCGTCTGATGTAAAAATCAGACTTCCCTGGAAGATGCAAAAGAACTATTTGCAAAATACAGAGTCTGTTGAGCCACAGTATATAGCCATCACCCTTGTAAACACTGTTTTTCTCATTCTTAGGTTACAAAAGATGAATTACTGAATTACTGCTATGGAGTTAGTGCTTCTGTGTGCACTGATGCCTACTTAATTTTAAGGATGAAGAAATCCTGGAAACTCTGGCTTTTGCTTTCATTTGCCCAAACGTCTTTGGGGCCATAGACTATAAATAAGTGAAACGCTGCTTAGTTTGTTGTGGGCTTGATTTTTTCCCCCAGGTCCCATTTGAGCAACGCTTCTGGAGCTGCACAACGTGGTGGCACCAGCAAGTGTCCGAGTGCTGGGCTCCATCATTGGTTTCGTGTTTCAGCAGGTGGCGCTTAGAAGCCAAGGAAAAGCCATCCTGGCTGCAACCTGGAGCTGTCGCGTGAGCAAGGGATGAGACAGTCGGTATAATTTAGCAACTGCATTTTCTGGCATCATCAGTTTTTTCTTGTGTGTTTGTACATTAGATTTGTTTTGCCAATGCTCTGTGACACACAGGAGTGCTAATTTGGATGGCTTCATGCTCGCAGTAATAAGGAGATGTTTGACTCTAAAATAATTCTTCACAGAGGTGGTAAGTCTTCTTTATGTCTCGTTTTAGCTGTTTTTTAATGATAGCTTCAGAAACGCCACAACCACAGAGATAACTAGCTTGATTCAAAAGTGTATTGACTAAAATCCAACTGCTGCTCCCCCCAAGCTGCAGCACTGCAGTATTGCTGTACAAATACAGGCCTCCAAACCAATAAACACCACTGGTAAGAAGCTGAGAAGGGGCTGTACTCCTGCCCTGCAGAAATGCCCTGCCAGCATCACCAGGTCCCTTGCTGCCAGAAGAGATGGTTTCATGGTCAGCTTCTGCCTGCCAAAAACTGCCCTGAATTCAGCTACGTGTGCCTGTAGCAGCGATTGTCAGGCCACGCTTTCCCCATTTATTTCACAGCCCAGACTTCCCTGCACATCACAGGCATTTAGCCATCCCTGCACCCTGGCAGCAGCAGCCCTCCTGCCTCCCCACACTTAGCCGGCCTTGTGCTGCCCCACTGACACACACAGCATTTGTGTGTGGTTTTTCAGCCTGTCTAAATGGATGTGCATAAGGGGAGGAGATGGCTTTAAGCCGGGGATGACTGTTGCCTTGAGATGTAATTAGCATTTTTCAGCGTCATTAGAATTAGGCCATGACTCATTGTTGTAACAGACAAAAGTCTAAGTTTATTTGTGTATAGCTAGGAGACGTTTGCATAGTGCAGGAGAGGAGTGCTCATAGTGCCAGGAGGGGTTTGCATGAGCTGCACGTCGGTAAGGGGAGAAGCAAAGGTGGGAGGGCATCTCTGTGGTACCAGGACTGCAGGAGAGGGGCCAGAGCCCAGCGGGCACAGGGCAGGAAGGAGCAGCTCCAGGCACTGTGGCATAAGGCAGCTGCAGGGAAACCCGTGTCACTGAGCTGCGTCTGGGAGTGCAGCTGAGCAAGAGCTCTGGAGGCAGAAAGGGCGAGAAGGAAAGCTGTGGTGAGCTAAAGGAAGTGCATGGAGTGTGTGAAAGCTGAGGAATACTCCTGTGTGAATACTGAGGCAGATGGGAATTTGTGAACAGCTCGGGAGAAACTGTCAAGTAGAATAAGGAAACTGCTTGACAGATTGTCCAGACACAGCGATGGCTGTACCCTCATATATGAACTATATATAACTTGGCCATAGACAGGAAGTGCTTGTGGTGTTTCTGGCTTTGGTGCATATTTGGCTTTATTTTTCTTTTTCCGAAACAAAGCTGAAAGTGGTTATATCTGCATACATCCAACACACATGTTACAGAATTACAGAATAACAAAAATTGAAGGAAGCATAGCACATTTTCCTGATGTGCTTTTGCTTCTTCTTCTATCCCCTTTTTGTTTGTCACTATGTCATTGGAAGAAGTTATCGTTCCAGTACAGTCTGTCTGTATCTACAGTCACACTGTGGAAGTTCTCACAGTATAAGCATTATCAGCAGCTCTTTTTGAAAAGAAATACAAGCACTATAAAGCAAATGAATGTCCAGGGCTTTGGTCTTTTTCTTCTGCATCAATTAATGCTTCATTCGGCAATAAACAGCAATAAAAACCATTCTGTAAAATGTCACTGGAATGCCTTGAGCCAAATCCGAGGCCCCTTTGCACACAGTAGCTGTTAGGTTCTCCCCACTCGAAGGTTTCCCTGGCGCTGGGTGGAGCTGGAGGAGGTGGAGTGCTGTCTTGGGAGGGCTGGTTTTGGCTTGATGTGGTCCAGAATTGTTGTTTGGCTTGTACTGTCTCCTGCAGCATAAAATTCTGATTCAAGCAACAGAGTTTAATGCAAGCCTCACTCTGCCATTTATTCTTGAAACTAGACCACAAGAGATTTTCAGTGATCTGACTCATTCTGGTGCTCTTCTGGCACAAAGCTGTCTTGGCAGAGGCGGGTGGAAGCAGCTGAGGTTTTGCAACATCTCTGTGACAATTACCAGTCAGAACAGATCTGAGCTGCTCATCCTCTGAGGATGAGAGAGGACTCTTCTCACCCTTAGACTCTGGGAATGTGAATACGACTAGGTAAAGGAGAATTTCAAAGAGCTAGAGGAACTGAGATTGCACAGTGAGCTGAACCCCAATTCCATAGTGCAACAAAGCAGCTTGGATGTCCCATGGCCACACTGCTCTACTGTCATGCAACCATGTGGCTGTAGCAGCTTTATCTCCAAGTGTGTGCTCCAGAAAGTGCAGCATCCAAGGAGGACTGTGAAGTGGCTCAGCCATAATGAAAAAAAAAAAAAAGTAATACAGTAAAGAAAAAATAGTAACAATGCCAAAAAATTAAAAAAACTTAAAAATAAAATAATATTTAAAAGAAAGAATCCCAACAAAAAAACCCATCTCCTGGCAAATTATAAGTTGCTTTAAAAAAAAAAAAAAAAGAACTAGGTCTTGTGATCACTGGCAGTATCCACAACATTCCTTCTATCTTCCTATGTCAGATGTTACATGAGAACACTGCCTGTCCAAATTCATAGCATTTGTGAGCAGTCACAGCCATTGGGAATAATGCTAGTAAACAAACATGGCCAGCCCAGCCTCTGGCCTGGAAAGCACTTATGCTACACTAATGCTTGCATAAGAGCTGCAGAAAAAGACAGCATCATGCAATTTACAGCCCTAATTCAGCTTCTAGGAAGAGAAAGGACTTTGCTTCACATAGTCGGTACATGAAATATTGAAGATCTCAAAAGTATCAGCAGAAGTACCTGTGGATCCTGTAATTGGCTTAAGGGAAGATCTTCACTAATAGCAAAAAGTAGTGGCATTTAGGGTTTGCTTTGTTTTAATTTGTGTCTCAAAAAAACCCTCAAAAAAATTAAATCCATCTCAGGAAACATCTCCTTGAAGTGAGCCCATGTAACATTTTTGCTGGGCACTCAGCTGACTCTCATTGTGGTGCTCAAGCTCCTGAATGCTCAGGCACCTAATGCTTAATAGCAACCCTAATTTACTATCTTTTTGCAAACTCATGGACTTTGACTGGCGAGGAGTTAGTCTTGACTCACCAGTGTTTAGAAGAGATTGGGTTCTATTTAAATGGAATTTATTGCCATATTTCTTGCTAAGGCATTAATAAGAGCTTAACTCTGTAACCAAGAGGGTAACAACAGAGTTCATTAACTTCTTTGAGACATGCTGTGATCCTCAGTTGGGGCTGCATTGTCACTGCTCTGGATTAATCAGATTTGAAAATCAAAATCAGTTGAATTAAATTTAATTTCTGCCGCAGTGAAGACTGCTAGCAGCATACTGAATGCTGAGATAGGCTCCTTCTCACTGGAATGTAGGAGAACACACTTCCCTGCAGGTATGGCATTGCACTGTGAGCAGAGTGTGTGAGGGAGGTGGGAACTCACAGGATGTAGGAAAACAAAACCAGAAAGCTTCAGTATCCCACTTGTGTTGGAGAAAAAAAGACATGCTGTAATTCTTGTGAGATTTACTGAATTTTGTAGAAGTTGGACATTGTGACATAGGCTTCCTCGTTGTTTGGCGATCTCATGTCACTGTTAGGCAGCATCTGGGAGACGGTGCCCTCATTTAGGGGCTCTGGATGGGGCTGGCCAGAAGGATCCAGGGAAGGAGTGGAGGAAAGGTTGAAACCATCGTTGTGCAGGGGCACCCCGTTGCCGTGGCAAACCTCGTAGGTGCTGGAGCTGCAGCTGCCCTCGGCGGCTGCAAACTGGCTGGAGCCCAGGAGCCTGTGCAGGGCTGCAGCTGGCCAGACTCCTCCGCAGGACACGGGCAGGTTTAGGCTGGTTCTGTCTGCCATCGAAGGGAGCATCTTCAGGTCTGATCCACTCCTGAATTTTTCTGGAATGCTTGTCTCTGGAGCAGTTGATGGCTGCAGAAAACTTTCCAGTTCAGCTTTTGCCCAAAGGCCGTCCACTTTATGGATATGAACATAACCAAAACTCTCTGGGTTAAAGCTTATGTCAAAATTCTGTGTGGCAAAGGGAACAGCACAGTTAGTCAATGGTGGGTATTAGCTTAAGAGAAAAGGTTCTTTGATAATTTATTTGATTTTTAGAAGGGTATTTATTATTTCTTTAACTCCAGATGTAGCCCTGAGCAGGCTGAACAATAGGTTAGCACAGAATAAGCTATCACACTGCTGAAAATCCCTTTCCCTATTAAATTGCATCTATCCTGTGTCCTCTTCTGGGCAGTACCCCTAGAGAGTGTTTTATGCTGTATACAGTGTTTCAGAGACTTTTCTGAGACATTGCATGCTTGCCATTTCACAGGAAGGAGTGTGCCCACCCAGGTGGTTTCTTTCAGTTTTGCCTTCCTAATTTAGCTGCAAGGGAAGTAAAAATTTGCCACGACTTCCTGAAACATGTTAGGAATCTCTGAACTGGGGAGCACAGGGGCTGGCAGAGCTGTGTTAGGCCTCTTATTAAATTAAGAACATGCTAATAATGTATCTGGAGTGAACAGCACTAAAGACTTTCTTTGTGAAAAAAATGAACTAGGTATATACTTTTAAGACAACAGGTTAATCCCAAACCTTATGGTTTGTAGCCTTTGTCCACCTGGCTTTTAACTGGCAAAGCAGTTTGTGTACTGCAGGATGTATGAACAATGCTGCTGGCCATGTCAGGGTGCACGGACATCACCAGGGATGTTTGCAGAAGGTCCCCATCCAGCCCCAAGGTCACAGTTTCATAGAATCACCAAAGCATCTTGGTTGGAAAGGAGCTGTGAGCAGAACCTTCTGCCAGAAGTAGGATCTGGATTAGGCTGTTCAGAGACCCATCAAGACAAGCCTTACACATTTTCCCAAAGGACAACCTAGCTTGTCTTTGGGCAGGCTATACAGTGATTAATTATTTTCACGAGGAAGATTCTTTCCTTATATCCAGAAGAAGTTTGCCCTGAGGCAACACCTGTTTGTTCCCTCTGGTCCTGTCACCACACAGCCTTGTGGTGAGAGCACCTCCCCCAGCTCTCCATCTACACCTTAGGTATTGGAAGGTTGTAAGTAGTATTCCCCACCCTGAGCTTCCTTTCCTTCTATAAAAAACCTTAATTCCCTCAGCCTTTCTTCATACATCAACTTCCCAAGACCTCTGCAGTTACTTTGCAGAAGTCAAACCTCATGCACTAGTTCAATTGTGTGTTATTTCCATACCCTTGGCTGATATCTGCATGAGCAAATGTGGGCTCTCTTCAGTGAAATACAGAAGTAATTTCTGAAAGATGTCCTTGTTCATGCAGAAAATGCACGTACTGTCTCTCATGAGCATTAGTTTTGTCCCTAAGGGTCTATACTCGGGTGGAAAGAACAGTGGAAGAACATACATTTTTTGGCTTCTTGCATAGTTGCTCCAGCGTTTTTTTATGGTCAGGAAGGTTTGGCCACACAGCAGGCTTGATCCTGAAACAGCAACAGTAAACAAAAAGCAGCATAAGAGGGCTGAGTTGAGGTATCAGAAGTTAATATTGCATCATTTGTACTAGTTCTCACAAAGCCTTAGGGCTAGCTGGCATTATTCAGAATAAAGACAGAGAAGCCTCAGAATAAAACAGACAAGAGAAGAGGAGTTGTAAAGGTCACCAAAAAGTCATTGTTCTATTGAGTGCACAAATTGTCACAGTTAAGAGGAGACACTTCACTAAGTACTGGAAAGGCAGCAAATTATGCTGGCAATGAACTTGTTTCTTGTTTTCATCTAGCTGTGTTAACAGGGCTCTGCATGGTGAAACTGGTTTCTGCAAGTGCAAGAAGATGCTGTGGTTAAAGCGGAAATTTGCTGATACTTGCTTCTGCATGTTTAATTAATTCAAAGAATGGCATATTGTCCCATTCCTTGGCCAGCAATCTGGGCTTCAGACGTGTCCTGTAGCCTTCCACAGGTCTCATTTTTACTGCCTTGATTAGCAAAGTTCTCATGTTGTGCTGCCTGATACTCTCAGCTGTGATGCATCTAAAGAATACTGTCCAACTGATATTCAATCATAGCATTGTTATAAATATAACTACA
This sequence comes from Daphoenositta chrysoptera, assembly GCA_013397915.1. NCBI lineage: Eukaryota > Metazoa > Chordata > Aves > Passeriformes > Daphoenositta > Daphoenositta chrysoptera. The sequence goes on along the minus strand of VZRO01001513.1, from coordinate 936,856 downwards.
CATGTATATGAATATGTATTTCATTCTATTAATGTGTCTGCATGGCTGTATATACACACAGGTATAAAACCCTCTTCTTTTTAACATGGAAATACCTGGCATCAAAAAGTCTCACCTGTTTTTGCTGCAGTTTTATATAACCAAAACTTGTAGAGAAGTTAGAGAACTGCAGGTTCCCAGCAATAGTACAACACAAGAACCAGAAATCTCAAGTTACCTCTATAATTGTGAATAAAGTAGCACCAGGGCAGATAACTCCAGTTGTCTAAAATGTTTAATTATTAAAACTGTTAGTGGCATGGTTTGGCTGAGACCAACTAGCACTGGCAAGGTGATCACCATATTTAACATTGCCAGGTAATCCCCATGTTTAACTCTGGAGTTAGCATGACCCAAGCGTTGTCCCAAAAAAGCAGCTCACACACAGCTACCTCTCTTGAGCTGGGTGTCATGGACAGACTGCTCTGAATGTCATTGAAGAGTCCTGGGCTTTCTGTCTTGCAAGGGGTTCATCTTCTGTAGTTAAACTTGGATTTTTTCCCTTCAGATCCTGGTTTCATGAGATTATCTACGTATCTGTTCATTTTCTTAAGCTTGTCAGCTCTAGTGAGCCACATCATTAAAAACATATTTACAGTTATCTATCTACTGCTGTGTAGCAAATATATAAAAAACACTAATGCAGACCAAGGACTGTTTGGGTAATGAATGTATCCCTAGTCCCACTTCTGTCTGATCTCACCTCATGGCTGGTTGGAAGTGGATTTGGCCAGGCTGGTGTCTGACACCATCAAGCCTCTGTTGCAGAGGGCTCTTCCCTGCTGCTTCTGAAAGCTCTGTAGAGCAAGCACCCCCCTGACTCAGCCTGTGAAAGGCAAAGAGGTCATCACCCTGGCATGCTGTTTCCACACTTCCTGGGACTTTACTAAAACCCACAGATCCCTTTCTTTTCTGGATTTTGCTTGAAGTTTGTGAGTCAAATTTGCCTCCAGTGGGACACTGAGTCTGTAAGTGTTTTGTGGTGGCTTTGGCTCGCCAAAGGTCCCAGTGTTTTGAGCCCAAGACTGAAAAGTGCTCTAAGTGGCAGTCATCTTCTGCCTGCCAACACTGTCTCTTGTACTGCCCATTTGCTTGCCATCAGCTTGATACAGAGTTCCAGAGATGGAGAGAGAATAGTTCACAAGTGTAACAAGGAAAGCAGTAAGACTGTCAGAACAGGATTGGGTTCCAACACCTTTTCTGATACAAAGAGATTACCTGTTTTCCCAAAAAACTACAGTCAGTGCAATCATAACAATGGACAGCATGAATCCCAGGATGGAGAGTATAACCATGACCACACTGCTGTCTAAAGGAAAACAAAAAACATGAGCCGATGCACGTAAATGTCTCACTGTTTAGCCACCATAAGCGTGATGTCTTTTCACATTATAAGTTAGGAATTAACACCAAGCATTGCACTTGCCTATCACTGGGCTGGTGCAATGGCTCATTTCTCCTGCCTCCATGAAGGAGGTAAAAGATAGGCTGCCAGAGCATCAGGACTTGGCTGAGCTTCAAGCTGGATTCACAGACTGGATTAAAGCAGCTTGAAGTGTGCTGTCACCTCCAATGCATTGAAACCAGCACTCGCTGTGTCCTCACAGCAGCACAGAGATGACTCCTCACACACATAATGCTGAGGTGTCCCTGGGGACTGAAGGGACCCAAGCACCACAAATAGGATTCATGTGCAGTGATGAGGTTTCATCCTGTGTTGCATTTGTGATTCAAGTGCCACATTTGCACAGGGTCCTGAAATGGGTCGTGTTTCACAGCTCTCTGTGCCTTACCCAAAATGCCTGGTGCCAGCTCTTCCTTCTCCTGAAAAGCCAGCTAGCAGCAAGCAGTGAGTCAGCCTTCATCTCCCTCTGCACCCACACTCGCATGCTCTCACGGCAGCATTTCCTCTGACCTTATTACCCTTCAGTGAGATTTAAATTTTCATGGAGAGCCAGCCCCAGACCAGAGCAATCCAGCTGCTTTGTGAGTCACCTCCTTGGAGTGCCTGTGTCTGTGAGGGCTGACTCTGCAGTGGCTGTGGGCTCTTCCCTCCCCATTCTCTCATCCCTGCTGCTGCTGACACTGGCCAGGGAGCCCAGGCCCCCAGCTCTGCTTCCCTCCAGCTGGACTAAAGCATTTTCAGCCCTTACAGCTCTCTGTGGAGTCCTGCTCTCTTGCTGTCCTGAAGCTCTTGGAAGTGCTCCATTCACTCCATGTGCCCTTAAAATAATCTCCATTGGGCTGAGAACGTACTTTCACCTCATACGATGCTTCGTTTTCAAGGTTTCTCCCCAGCAATTTTATCTGAAGGTATGGTGACTCTATTGTCTAAAAACACACACACAAAAAATCCAATTATTTTTTCCAGCAGACAGTGGAGAATTATCCTTGAGTTCAGCAAAACATGTGAGATCAGGTGCATCCCTGAAATACTGTGCTCTTCACTCCATCTCTCTAGCTGTGACACAGGTGCTTATCAGGGCATCAGCCTAGTTAAACAGCAGCATGGTCCAGATAGTATTGAGAAGAGAGACAAACGCCGGGTAAAGGCTTTTTGGAAAACAGCTGCAAGTATTAACTGTGCTTTGTGAGAGCTGACACTGCAGTAGGAAATATATGTTTCCCTGGAAAGGCTCAGAAGAGAGATGGGAAAAAAATACATTTTTGCATGAAAATGTATGAAAAAACAATGTCTGAAAGGGCGTTTACAGGGAAGGAGCTGAAATCCTGCAGTGCAGCTCTGCTGCTCTCCATTTCAATGTATTTGGCTGCCTGACTTAATTTTGTTCCCCATTAAGTTCTTTGATGTTTGATCTTTGTATATTTTCAAGCCTACTCAACAAGGAGGGAGATTTAATCTGTGAAACAGAGAGCAGTTAATAAGCAAGCTCTAAGTGATGTCCAGCTGTTAGAAAAAAAATTACTTGTGGGTAGAATTACCTTGTTAAGGTTTGGGTCTTGACATGCTTTGATGATCTGAGACCGTGGGGGAGGTTAAAAAAGCTTGGAAAGAAGGATGTAGCACTGGTAATGGACACAAAGAGTGTAGAATTTATGGGCCATGATAGAGGAAATTTGGCAGAACCCCCAAGATAAGGAAGAAACTAATAAAAGCAGCTCAGTGACTGTGCTGAATCAGCTCTGACTGGGTAGAAGGTAATTCTGGCAGGAGCAGATAATGACTGCTGACTCACGGCCCACCGAGTCACAAGAGCCACCAACCCAAGAGAAGACAAAGACTGAGCCTGTGGGCTAATTAGCATGAGATGTGAGAGAATCATTAACCGATAGAAGATACAGCACTAATTAATAAGAGAACTACGTACCTTGCAGCCAACGAACACAAACTGGTTTGTATAAGTGTATAAATAGTAAAAAGTTTTGGTTGCTTGTGTGCTTGATTTGTGGAATACCACTGAGCACCCAGGCTTGTCAACTGGAACAATCAATGTCTCTCTCGAGTGTGTAATTACTGGCTTGTTGCACTCCAGGTAACGAATCTGATTTTTGTGGACAGCACTGTGTTCCCTCTGTAAAACCCAGGTGTAGTCCATGCTTTCAAACGTCGTGACTAGCTTTTGCATGGCTGCCCTGGTGACAGAGGACACAGAGATCCCTGTGGCTGGGCAGCCCAAATCAGACCCAGTTCACAGGCAGCTGCAGCCTCAGATAGCCTGGGGGACTGAGAGATGCAGGGCTGCATTGGACGCCTGGAAAGACTCACCGAAAAAGGAGGCATGAGGAAACTTGCTAAATAAGTAAAGAGGTCATACATTTTACTGACTGATGAGCACAGAAAAAACCAGCAAAATCACCACAGCAAAGAGCAAATTTAGAATGGTTCAACACATTGTCTTCTCTTCCCATTAAAAAGCCCAAATGAATGAAACCTCTCTTGACTAACGAAATTTCCAAATACCAAATATTGCACCTTTCCAAGTTTCCAGATGGAGATCTGCAGAAGTGCAGATTTGATAATTTTTACATGGTACAGGTAATTCCGATAATGTTTAATTTTTGAAATTAGTGTAAGCACACCAGTATGTCACCACTTACCTTCCAAGTACCTTCTTTTGGCCGATAGGCTACTTGGTGCTCTAATTTGTCCTTTAAGTATTTCTTCCTTGAGTGTGGTGTACAGTAACGAATAAGATACTCATTTGCCTCCCTTTCGTATGTGATGTTTACAGCAAAAGGTGCTTCGGGCTTAACTGCAAATGACAACACACCAGTGTATAACAGGAGCAGAATAATGTTACTAGAAAATAAACAGGGTTTGAAATGTAAAAAAAAGTCCACTTCAAGTTACAGCCCTGTGGGGTGACCTGTCTTGAGCAAGAGCTGTCCTGAGCTGGGCTGAACCTCATGCTGAACCTCATGCTGAACCTCATGCTGAACTTCAGCTCATCCTTGCACCCTGATCGTGAGAGGGGCTTGGTTTTGACCTGCTAGAGAAGCAGTTTGACCAGCAGGGGAGGTGCCTGTGAGGGATACGACATTTAGTCTCAGAAACCAATTCCTGAGCATGCCCACCCCTGTGGCAGCTTGAAGGCCTGAAATTCAGTCCCTCTAGCCAGTGCTCTGAGATGGCAGCCCCCCGGCAAAACCCAGCTGGGAGGAGGCACTGGGGAACAAACTGGGCTCGGGTGCCGCTGGGGCTGGTTGTCAGGGCAGTGGGACAGAGGAAGCCTCAAAGTCTGACAGTGTTAGATAGAGCAGAGGGTGCTGTGGCTCCAGACCCTTGCTATGAACCCACACCTGACCTGGTCTCCAGGAGACTGTGCCAAAGACCATTGGTGAAAGCACCTCAGGTCCAAAATCCAGCCCTCAGGGCTCGCCCCAAGCTGAGCCTGAGCTGGATGTGCTTGAGAGCTGAAGGGACTTGTGGCTGTGACACTGAGGCTTCCTGGATTCATCTTGTGTAAGTACATCAGCTCTCACAGCAACAGACAGCCCACACCTCTCTCCTCTCAGGAAAACACATTTAGCTATAAATTGTTCTCACTCCTTCTACAACCCCTAAATACTTAGTTCTTCCACAGTTTTTAGAGTAGGGACTGCCAGACACGGTCCAGGCTGCACTGTAAACTGAGATGTAATGTAAGATTATTACAAAACTATTGGACTGTGGCAGAAGTGTTTCACAAGAGAGGGATGTTGCAATGCCTACTGCCAACACGAGACAAAGCAATGTGGCACCAGAGAAGAACAGAGAAGAATTTGTCCTGCACAGGCTTCTCTGCCACCCCTGAATGAGACCGGTTACCAAGAACAGTAGATTCTGGGGATCCCCTCTTCCCCTTGAGTTTCCTATTTCTTGGCTCAGGCAGGTCCCTGGTGGGTCTTTGACTGGCCCATTCACAGTCATCACTGCAGGATGCACCTTTTTCAGACTACAGGACACACCACGATGTGAAGTGAGATCTTGTAGCCGTGTGTTTCCTGTGCTACTGGGCTCATGCTATCCATGGGGTGGCCAGTCCCTAAATTGCACAGTCCCTAGTCAGAGATGATCAAAATGTCCCTGCTTGGCAGTTCATCCACAGCCAGGAACAGCTGCTTCAGCCATGGATGGGATTCAGTCTAGGTCCCAGTCTGGGCAGAGTGTCACAATGAGCCAGAATTCAGCTACACATTTTGAAAGGAGGTTAATCACCTTTGGCTTTGAAACACCACACTCTGGTAATACCCCAATCCAGGCTACATGCCCTGCTACGACACTGTTTTATGCTGCCTCTATGTCATCCAAATTGACACTTGGGCTCTCTGCTGGGCTATTTTTTCCCCAGTAACCCCCATAATTCAAAAACATCCAAAATGTTAAGTGTCTCACCAATGTCAGTTACAACCAGACTCCTGCAGACCCTTCTCTTCATCTCAGAGTACATGCAGACATCTCTGTTTGAGAGTATATCATTGAACTGTAAGAAGAATGAGTCTTCCTGTTTCTTCATGTTGGAGCAGGCATAATTGTTGTCTTCCTTGGTACTGTTGGCCGAAGTGACACAACATAAATTTCTTGTTAATCTTATTATAACTTGACTACTTACTAAAAGGGATGAATCCTGCTTGCTCATTTCACTTTCCCTGAAGTGAGACTCCATGTGAAATAAATAATGCAATGCAAATAAGGAGTTTGAGAGATTGATAGTGTTTTTCCTTCTGGTTTTTGAGCACAAAAACAAAGAGATATGAATCACATTAAGCATCACAGAGGTCTCCATGATGTGGAGAAAAAAGTGCAATTATTTAATTGCAGGTATATGTGTTAAAACATTTGTATCTTTAAAAATTACCTTACTGCTGCCATTTTTAAGTACAGGGCAATAGGTTTTGATGCTTTTTAAAGATAAAGAGAAATTCCTCACTGACTTAAGTGGTAGCAAATAGAGGATCAACAGTCAGCCTGGCCATGAAGGAATTAAATGGCAGTTTCAAAACTTTTTTTCAATTTCTGTGGCTCCCATGTTTGAGAACTGCCATAAAACATCAGTCAAAACCCATAATAAGCCCCATGAAAATAGAAAAATTAGAATAAATTATGAGGAAAAAAGGAAATAATTAGCGATTAGTATATAAAGATTTATAAGAAAAAATCCACTTCTTTTTTTGACTGTCACATAGCTTTGAGTTTCAGGAAAAACAGAAAAAGGGAAAAGCATCAGTATGCTCAAGAAACATAATTTGATCTTCAGCTTGACGTAACAGTGAAAAAAAAAGGTGGAAAGAGTTTCAAGGGCTCAGTAGGAAGTGGAGAAAAGTTATTTGTTTGGTAGCTGTTGGGGGTTTGTTTACTTGTTCTAGTGTATTTCTTGCATGTCTGTGTGTGCAAAGACCATAGCTGAATTTTCGTCTTAACCTAGATAAAGGCATTTTCCCTGATGTGGAAAATGAACCTTCTGCTAAAGAATTTTCTGTGGCAAGCATCTCTGTCTTCAAAAACATTTTTTAAAATAATATTTAATTTAAAGTAAAAAGCTCTCAGTTCATGCTGGGCTACATCCATATTACAGGTGTGCTGGAGCAACAGAAGCAAGATCAGAACCACTGGAGACGTTATAATCCCCTTTAGAGACCCTTCCAGCTCTTTTTTTTTCTCATTAGGCAATTATGTTCTGCTTCAGTAAACTCTTCTTCTTTGCTGAATACAGGAGTCAAACTTGGCAAGACACTCTGAAACAGGATTTTATCTGGCTTTGCTGCCCCTGTTTCCTTGCACATGGCAAAGTGACTCACCAGTGGTCAGCATTTCCCTTCCCAGGTGTTTACCGAGGGACAGACTGACACCACTCACCACAGAGACAGGGTATAGTTAGTGTTGTAGGGAGGCAGCTCGGTGAAATTGCAGGTCAGGCTGCTAAATGAGTCCTTAATTTCCAGCTGGCTGAAGCAATCAATGTCAAAATTGTCTGGTTCATCATCCCCGAGAGTTCCTAAGGAGATATGCACAAGATGTTACTGAAGCAGACCCTGTGAGTGTATTTGATTTGCAGCTCCATTGTATGGGATGTTGTTTCTTCATGTGGTTGCCTGGAAGAAAAGAGGATCAACCCACCTGTTTTGTAAGAAGCGGAGAAACCTTGTCCAAAATGAAGTTAAAAGCCATTTGTACCTTTCAAGATTGCTCTCCCTGCATGCCAGTGAAGTCCACCCACTTGCAAGAGTATTTTGGTGCCATGAGGCACTAAAGCATACTGAAAGCATATACCAAGGCATACCGAAAAGCTTTCTGAAATGTCACGAATTTGGGCTCAGGAGGGAAATCTCAGACTTTCTGCCAGAATGCATGGCTTCCTGCAAATTTGCTTCAATGACTAATAACACAATCATGATTTGACTAATAGCATAATTCTAAAATCCTACACTTGCCAGGTATGAGGCCAGTGATGCAAAACCTGATACTTCTGAGAGGAGTCCTGTCTGGCAGAAACTGCCAGTTCAGCCTCATTTCATGAAATCTTACCCACTACAACCAAGTGGATGGGGAAGGGGTTATTGTCATGGCCCCTTGAATGGATCTCAGGGGCAGGAATGCCTCTGACTCCTTTCATCAATGGTTAAGAGTAGCTGAACAATACATAAACCTCTTTGCTGAGTCAAGGGGTTATCCTCCATCCCCTGCTCAGTCCTCTGCTACCCATTCCTCAGACAGGTCCTCGCCATGTGGGGCACCTGATGCAGTGAGAAAAATAATCATAGAATCAAAGAAAGGTTTGGGTTGGAAGAGATCTTAAAGATGATTTAGTTTCACCCACCATGGGCAGGAGTGACAGCCACTAGATCAGTTTGTTCAGGGTGCATCCAAACTGCCCTTGAACTAGGGATGGGGCATCTACAAATTCTTGGGGCAGCTCGTTCCAGAGCTTCACTGCCCTCTAAGTACAGAATTTCTTCCTAACATCTAATTTAAATCTCTCTTCTGACAGTTTAAAACTGTTCCTCCTTGTCCTATTGCTATCTGCTGTGGGGCATCAGTGACTCAGACTCATAAACAGAGGGGGAAATGGCTGTTGAACAATTTCCAATGGAAAATCCCTCCTAGAGAAAATGATGGTCAACTCTTGCATCTGCAGTCAGATTTTGAGTTAGAGAAGTCCAGAAGTCAGTCAGGAATGCAGAGAAACACACAAAAGCAGTGCAGGCAGAGGCTAGGAAGGGGACTGCTGCCACCAGCACCCGTGATGGGATGGGAGCATCTGATGCTGCACTAATCCAGTGGCAGATCCAGGGCCAGATCTCTCCCCCGTGAGCTAAGATTCAGTGGCCATTTGTCACCATCAGCAACTGGTTAATTATTAGATTAATTACTAGATTATATTATAGCATATATATATAATATTTTATATATATATATACATATAATAATTACTAGAAATTATTACTGGTCTTCTCAGCACAGCTCAAGGGGTCCAGATTTCCCTGGAGGACCACAAATGCAGTGTCCTCTTCCAGCATTGTGCTTTGAGGAGAGAACCTGTGCAGCACGGACACAGACACAGACACGGACACGGACACAGACAAAACAGATCCTGTACAAATCTGCTGTATTTAACCATTCAAGACAGAGACACAGAGGCCAGCCCAACTCTGGAACAAGCCCTGCAGCAGTTTCACAGAGGTGACAGTCTTGTCCAGTGCAGCCCTGTTCCATAAGGCAGGCATACTCGTTCAGAAACATGTACCAGATAGCATTGCCTATTTGTGGGTAAAAGTGTGTACATAAAAATATATGAGTATTCAAAATTTGGAGGATACCAAGTAAGCTGCAATGAATCTGTTTAAAATGCAAAACAACCTACCGTATTTTGTATACATATATCAACCCAAAGCTGACATGCACAGATATGTCACCTTCTAAGCCTCTCTTAACATTTTACTTGCAACTACCAGGAGACTTGCTTTATGCTCAAGGCAGTATTAAAACTTAAAGATTAGGATGACTAATCTTCCTTTCTGTAAGGCTGCTTGGTGTTCTCTGTATATGCAAACTAGATATACCAAATTTTGCATCAACACTAAACCCTGACTACCATCCTACTAATAAATGGCTTATAAAAAAGCCATTCAACTATTCACTACTGATTTCCTGAAAGGTTACAGAAATCTGAATTAATTCTCTATGAGTGTGGATGCAAAATAAAAAGAAAGAAAAGGCTTAGTCTGGCAGTTCAAACAGCCGTTCAAGGTTTAACCAACGCAGTGCAGCTCTGGTGCCACACTGGAAGGAAAGCTGACTTCACCTCTTAGACACTGAACATTCACATTGTGATTAGATGGTTCCTTATTCATGGAAATAACATAATAACCATAGAATATACGATAATTAAACCTCAGGAACAGTGTTAAGTAAGCAACTTGAAATGTTATTTCTGCTATGGTTTTTCCATGGTCTGAGTAACGTTTTTGTCTGACATAACTATGCACGTAGTCTCAGCCTCACTTTTGCCCTAAACCTCAGAACCACCACCCACAAATGTGTTTGTTATGTGAATGGTTTTGGTGAGTCTGACATGACTCATATAGCTAAGGACCCTTCAATCAATTAAAAATTTACAAGACTGTAGTAATACTTGCCTTGAGGAGCCTAGACCAGGCAGAGCCATGAACCTAGCTCTGCTGAAATCAAGGCAGGGCTTGGGAAGGAGCGATTCTAAAGTGGGATAAAAACTGCTCTCATAGCTACAGCCATGGCAGGTCCTTCACAGAAATGGTTTTCTCTTGGGTTTGGACAGCATCCAGCAGAATGGTTTAAACCACAGCAGGAATCTCAGGAGCCTTTCTGAAAAGAAGGCTGTTAGCAGAGGCTAAGGACATGCTTCAGCTTTATGCTCCAAAGCCACCAGGACTGACAGCAAGGCGTGACACCGAGGGCACAGCTAAGCACTGACTGTCTCCACGGACAGGGTAATGTGAGACCTCTAGCACTGATGTGATCCAGGCAGAACCTGTTTTAGTTTCGATGTGGGTTGAACAAACCATACAAATGTGGGTAGGAGGACCTCTGAAGGTGTCCTGTCCGTGAGACCCCACAGCCTCCCGTGCCCGCCTGCACTCTGCCTGCCTGCCCCTCCTTGGCTCTGCCTGTAGCTCTCTGAGGCCTTTTGGGGATCTCCACCACTTCTGCCTGGCTGCAGGACAGCAGCTGGGAGTCAGTCTGATGCTCAGAAGAGAGGAGGAGATAGAGGCAAGTGCCGCAATTAGCTCTTCCCACAGTTTAAAACTGTTCTGCCTGTAAGGGCAGCTTCATGCCTGAGTTGGCTATGGGCACTTTGTCAGGAGGCAGGGCACGTTGCAGAGGCAAACAGTGAAAGTCAAACATCTGTCATGGGTGATTTCACGCCGGATTGTTTAGTTTGTTGGCCAAACCCAGGAGATTCATGAAGAAATCATAAAAGCTGCTAATTGCTCAGTGGGGATTTTCTGAATCGGTTTGTCTTCTAAGGAAGTTATGATTTACTCGCGTTAGTGAGAAAGCAAGCAAAGGTCTGATCATATCTGGTTTTGGGAAGCCCTGAAGATTTCAGTGGCACCAATAATAAATCACTAGCGTTGAACACTCATCACCATAGGTGCTTTCCAAAGCAGGCTGTAAACAGCTGCCAGTTGTATGAATAAGTGGCAAATAAAACCCCCAAGGTGGTTAGATGCAGTTCTGAGCCAGTCTCTGTTTTCTTTCAATTAAAAAACTTATCATGCATATCCCATGTACATACATCTGTATGTACAACTGTCTAGATACATGTGTTAAAATACACCCAGGGAAAAATGAGACTCTCTAACTGAGAGACAGCATAAGAACACAACCATTCTTCTCTTAAAAACTGAAAACTCTTTTGTTCCTGAACAATGGAGCTCTAAACTACCAGTAACTGAGTGATAGCCCATGTCCTTCAGGCGTAATGCACAAACTCTTGTCATTGCTGTTTATTTAATATCAGACAAATAAGAGTTTAGCAGATCTGGGACTGAATCTCTAAATCATAGTTTCATCTCCCTGTTGGAAAGAGGAGTGGCAGCCTGAAACAGTGGTTTTATTTCTGCTTAGTATGTTTTTATATTTGATCTTGCTGCTGCTAAATAATTTTCACTTCTCTAAATGACATCATAAAGTCTACAAAAAGGCTAGATTTAAACTGTTAATAATTTATTATTATTTGCTGAGTAATGGATGAATGCTATTAATGATGAGCTGTGAGAACCCCTTGGCTGACGTTGCTACATCAACCATACTACAAGGGAGACTGGGACTATATCCCAGATACAGCTGATGAAACTGCTTAAAGAAAACCTAAAAATTTGGCTTTTGATGTGGAATGGCTGGGGCTAAGTTTTAGTTACATCGAAACATTTTAGTTGGAAGAGACTGGCAAGTGCAAAAGAAGCCAGAACCTCACCCCTGTGTAATGGCAGCTCAGAGGCTGCAGAAGGGTGAAGTTATCTCTGTTCCCAGGCATAACTCCCCACATGAACACCAGCTACAACACAGATTAACAGGTCTGGCCCTGCATGCCCTGTGCATACAGCTGTGTTCTCCCTTATTTCATATGGATTTGAATATCATAAGCAGCAGTTTTGGGAATTAAATTAAATGGGTATCGCCCAGCTCCACCTCAGGCACTGGCACTAAAGAGGGACTGGAAGTTAGAACACAAATGTATTTAACCAGACAGTCGCATTTTGGAGCTCTTAACTGAGGTTTTTCAAGATCATACATGAGTGGAAAGACGAAGACGAAATGACTCACCATCACCGTCTGCTGAGGTGCAACCACTTTCCCCAAAGGTGGTGTGCAGGAACATGGCGAAGATGCTCAGCAGGGCGCTGGGCTGTGTCATCCTGAGCACACTGCATGTGTGCAGGGGGATGGATGTGTGTGCCAAACCCGTGCCGCTCCTTTATAGCCGGCCCCGAGCAGCCCGCAGCCTGCCAGGGGAAATGTAAACATGCCCACGCACAGCGGGGCTGGGGGCGGGCAGGAAGCCAAAGCAAAGATAATTGCTGAGCTTTTACTGTGAAACAGCTTCCCGCTTCAGGACTGAGCACGTTCTGCATCAGGCCCGCCAGCTCGTTGGGGCAGACCTGGTAAAGCCCAGCGGGACAGGGAGCACGTTTCATGGACTGTGCTCCTGACTCGGCTCGTGTGATTTGTGCTGCTGGTTTCCCTAAGAGCATGGCTTAGTCCTGGCATCCACTTGGCTCCCAGGAGAGGCGCACAGCTCCAAGGGAGAAAAATCTTCCAGGTATGAAACATTAAGTATGATAGCTTTTGTTTATTCTTTAACCACCAGCATCAAAAGCTGCACTGCCAGTAGGTGATTCTTTACTCGTGTGAGACCCTACCTGGAGCACTCCATTCAGCCTCAACATTAGAAGGACACAGACACGTTGAATCAAGTCCAGAGGAAGCCAGTAAAATGAGGAGAGGGCTGGAACACATCTCCTGCACAGAGAGGCTGAGAGAGCTGGGGTTGTTCATCGCAGAAAAGAGAAGGCTCTGTGGAGACTTTACCATGGCCTTTCAGTATGTAAAGGATGCTTGTAAGAAAGATGGAGAGAAATTATTTACCAAGGCCTGTACTGACAGGATAAGGGGCAATGTTTCCAAACTAAAAGAGGGTAGATTTAGATTAGGCATACAGAAGAAATTCTTCCCTGTGAGGGTGGTGAAGCTCTGGCTTCTCAGGTTGCCCAGAGAAGCTGTGGATGAACCATCACTGGGAGTGTTGAAGGCCAGGCTGAATGGAGCTTTGAGTAACATGGTCTAGTGGAAGGTGTCCCTGTCTGTAGATCAGACAGGTGATCAGACAAGGTGATCTTCAAAAGGCCCCTTTCAACCCCGAACCTTCTGTGATTCTATGAAGTCCTGCATGAGACAATGCTGACCCAGAAAAACCTGTGATTTAAAAGACTAATCCTGCAAAACCTGGCTCCGGAGAGCATAGCGGCACATCTCACATTTTTTCAGGCTTTGGACAAAGCAAAAGTGGAAAGCGAAAGATAAAGAGGTGTTAAATATTTCCTTTGCACACTTTCTGTGGCTGAATACACCAACGCACACTGGAGCGTAAAGCAGGGCCGTGCACAGGCTGACTGATGTGGCAGACTACAGGTGAGCTCAGGGCCTGAAACAGAAGACCAAGCTCTGGCACAGCCCTGGCTGCACCTAAAAAAGCTTCAGGTTGGAGGTGTAAAGGAAACTGAGGGTAAAGTTTGTAACAGTGCCCGAGCAAACAGAAAAATGATGACGCTATAATGAGGCTTAATATGGGAGCCACATCAGCTTTTTGTTTGCAGGGAAATAATTCAAAATGCTCACCAAAGTGAAGAAAGCTCAGGTCGCATAGCTAGAAAATTGCCCTTCATTCCAGGACATCAGGGACTGTCCTACAGTGTCTCTTGCTGCCCTGGGCAAGGGGCAGTGGGTAGTCAAAGCACTATTTCTGAGCACCCGTGCCCATTTTTAACAGGAAGAAGTGGGCCCCTTTCCACAAGAGTTCAGCAAGGCTGACTGGAAGATGGACATCTCCAAAATCTGTATCAAGGCCCCCCTTGTGGAGTCTCCCCGGGGCTCCCCACCAAAGCATTGCCTGCAGGAGCACTGAGGCTCGGGGGGTGCAGCAGAGAGGGTCTGGGCTCTCTGGCCGGTGTGTGGCATTTACAGAGTGCAGTGCTGTGCCAGGACCCCCCATGCTTCGCTTCTGTCCGGCCAGGGAGGAGCACGACTCATCTCCTCCCGACACAGACATTAAAAAGATGAAATCTAAACCCCTAAAGGCATTTATTTCTCTCCACTGAATTCAGAGAGAGCCGAGGGTGAGGCAGGATCGATATTTGCTGAGCAGACCTCTGTGATACTTCCCACCCACCAAGAGGAGAGGGACCTGCCCGGCCACCCACACAGAGCAGGAGCTGGAATGGTGCAGGGGCCACAGAGCCACTGGAGGTGGCACCACCGTGGGCTGATGACCCTCGCTCAACAGTTTGACTTCTCTTACAGAGCTGTTTGTGTCGCTGCTGAATTCACACAGTGTGCCTTCCAGAAATTCCCTCTTTCTGAGGCAGCTGGGGGTACTTCAGCAGTTATTTGTCCTCATCTCTCATGCCAAGTTTTCTGTGCTTGACCAAAATCCGTTGCAGCCAAACTTTAATTAGTGAGATTGGGTCCTGGTGATTTCTCATCCCTAAGGCCTACCCCTTGCTTGCTTTAGAAAGGACTAGTTGAGAATTTCAACATTTTCCTTAATAATCTTCCTTATCATATTATTCTAAAAACCCTAAAGGTAATTTCTACCTAATTTTCAGCCAGAAATGTCATTAAAGAAAGGCTCTCCTGTGCAAATTGGTCACTATCCAGAAATGACACCCTCTCACTTTAAATTTGTCTTGTTTATAATTGAGTGGGCTATCACTTTGATCTTTCTTCTTTTTTCTTTTTTCCTGTTTCAGTTGGAGCAAACCAAAAGAAAAAGTCTGTCTTTTCAGACATAATATTTTCGTTGAACATGAATAATCTTATTATCAGACCTGTGCTGCTCAGGGGATTTCCATGTTGTCATGGCTGCACTTTGTCTGGGTGGGGAAATGAGGGACCACAATGAAAAGAAAAAAAAAAAAATTAGTATTGAGAAAACCCTGAAGCAAAAGTACATTTTGTTTTACTTCTGCACGTCTGCTTCAGAAGCTGTTTGATTTTTAGGAGATATTTGAGTCTATTTGTCTCACCTTGTTGCCTTCCTCTGATGTCTGGGACATAGGAAATGAAATCTGTGAGTCTAAATCTTAGGACAGCTGAAGGGTTAGTACCCAGGAGAGGCTAAAAGAGATAGGGATTACTTTTCACTTGCAATAAATCTACACTGTTTCTGCCTCCTCATTGGAGAGTCCACAAAAAAACACCAACAAACCAACAACAAAACCAACCCACAACAAAAAACCCCTCCAGTTAAACAGGTAACCTTTAAAGGTCCAGCAAAAAGGTACCCATGCTTCATGGGTATGCCAGCTCTCTTTGGGTCCCAACACTCTGTTTTGGAGCTTCTGAGTCATCCTAGACACTCTTACATTTTTAGCATGAACAAAGTCACAGTTGCAATCTCAATGACTGTGAAAAAGTTTTTCAGTCCCCTGTGGTGCATAAGTGTGTGCTGTCCATACAGTGTGTCAGCTCCTCAGCACTTTCTGCTGAGCCCTACATATCCCCCAGTGCTTTCTTGGATTGTCACTTCTGTTGCAGCTATTGACAAACCAGGCAAGTCACCCACAAGTTAGCATCTATTTTGCCTCTTAAACTGTTTGTTCACTCATGTTTTTTTTTCTCCTGAGGACACAAAAGCCTTTTTCAATTCTGCTTTGGCTCCAAAAATTGCAGAAGGCTTCTGCACACATGCTAAATTTAAATCTGCTATCAGTGTCTGTTTAGAAAGGTGAAGTGAGTAAATCCTTTCCTTCTATCGACAACGCTTTTTGAAGGCTCCAGTTCAG
The DNA here is from genome assembly GCA_013397915.1 of Daphoenositta chrysoptera. Classification (NCBI taxonomy): domain Eukaryota; kingdom Metazoa; phylum Chordata; class Aves; order Passeriformes; genus Daphoenositta; species Daphoenositta chrysoptera. The sequence goes on along the minus strand of VZRO01001513.1, from coordinate 920,833 downwards.
GGAACTCCCAGAGCCTCTGTGAGAGGCAAGTGGAGTGAATCCTCCAGACACATCCCAGTGTGCAGCACTGGAGACAGGAGATGTGTACACTGATGGATGAAGATACAGACATCCTTGTGTTTGAGGAGCTCAGCTGGAGTGTCCTGGTCAGATACCCATGGTCCAATTTGGGACTGGGTGGAGGGGGAGCTTTTCAAATGTTGGTCATAGTTGGCAGGAGCTGTTTGGCTTCTTGGCCCTGTCTAAGACATGGGGGTTCCTCTGTTCCCTGGGCTGTTAATAAATTACCTCATTATATCATAGAGTTTCATTAGAACTTGTATTATGTAAATGCTCAAGTAAACTTCATACTTAGACTTCTATTTTTTTAACCAGATGTGCCAGGAACCAGAAATCTTCCAGCCAGCTTCAGATGTGAAGAAGAGGACTTCTACATTAAGAAAACAAAAAAAAACCAAAAACAACGAAAAACAACCCCCCCCCAAAAAAAAAACCCAAACAAAAAAACCAACCAACCAACCAGAAAAACAAACAAACAAACAAAAATAAAGGGTCCAAAATCTTCTCTTTTTTTGTTGCTTCCTGACGTTTCTTGCCCTTACCTGCTTCATAAACCTTGTTCCATGTATCTTCCCCGTTCCATGTATTATCTCCTGACAGCTCCTCTGATGAAGGTCTGTGGGTTAGCCTTGGGCTGCTCTAGAAGTGTTTTGCAGGCCCAACAGCAGAAGCATGTGGGAGCCAGTCTTGCTCAAGGCAACATAGTCACGAGCGTAACTTGAAGCCTTGGGTGAAGAACAAAACCCTGAGATTAAATTGAATTACTCTGCAAGACATTGTGTTCCACTTATCACCAAATTACTTTGGTCTGCGGAGTGTGAGAGCAATGCAGGGTGGAAGCTACACAGTTTGTCACCACATGGTCCTGAAGAATGGAGCCCTGTGTGACAAAGAGAAGGAAATTTTGAAAGTTTTTTTGAACTGTCTTTGTCTTTGAGGTTTTGCCACTTAAAATTGCTTTGAACTTCCTTCCCCAGGACTCATAAATTGGCACCATATAACAAGGAGGACTGTTACACTGAGAGGAAAATACAGATAAACTGGAGAACCATTGCTGATTGAAGTGTAAAGCAGTAGGAACTGATGTGCACTTTGGTCAGGCATTCAAATATTCTGAGATCAGACTAAAAAAACAAGAGGATAGGCAGAAAAAAGTGAACTTTTTTTCTCCTCTTCTTACACAACATATACAGCGACAGCAGAAACAAGAACAGTCATATTAACAGTCCTGTGCTTCTTTTATTTACTTGCTAGTTTCAGTCTTCAGGGGGCTCAGGATATTATTTCAACTATCCTCTACAACAACCAGAGTTAAAGCATAAAGACATGAAAGTTTAAATTATTTTCCTATTATTTGTCTTAGGTCTAGAAGAATATCTGCAAGACGTATTACTCAATTTTGAGATCTGGTAGGAGAGCACCTGCCATAGGAGAGCACCTGTACTTGCTCATATACATTTTTCAGACACAATGTTGGGCCAAAACCCTGTCATTTTGGTGACAATGAGGCATTTTGTGAATGTATTTTAATTCTAAAAAATGCTTCATTCTGACTTCTGCAACTTTTAATTTAAAGTTTTGGATTTTCATTCTTTTTAATGAATTTGGTTTTAGAATTGCCTTGAGTTTCAAAATATGAATTACAAAAAACTGATTTGGTTTCATCTGAATACTTTCTTTAAGAATCTGTCCACACCAGCTGTGGTTGCTTTTGGATATTTAATATCTCACCATAGCTTTTCTGCATGCAGACCCCATTCCAGAAATAAATGCCAAGGGAATGTAGGAGGCACAATTCCAATATATTACTAGTCCATGATTCAGAGCTGAACTCTTTTATAAGCTTCAGATTAAAAACAGGTGTAGACCACAGCAAAGAGGAAAAAGGGAAGGAGCAAACAGAGGCAACATGATGGCAAGTCCCTATAAAACAGAACAGATGGAGAGAAATCATCTTAAGGAAGCTGAGCCTGGTGGCATGTGTGAACGAGGAAGAGGAACCTGAAATAGTGTTGGTAATATTTTTGTTTATTGTGCTCTGGTTGTGGGGCTTCCCCAGCAGCAGGTAAGAGGGAGGGAGGCGGGGATGGTGTGCACACTTTGGGAGTGGCAGCACCTCCTGGCTGCTGCCCTCTGCCAGCTGGGCAGGCTCAAGGTCCACGCCTGCCTGCCCAGCCCAGCGTGGGAGCACTGCCAGCAGGGCTCCTGCAGCTCTGCCGGAGAGCTACAGCGGGAACTGAAGCTCCAGGGAAAACCACTGGTGTCAAAACAGGTATCGGGGCAAAGCCAGGTAGCCCGCGGCCCCCAGGGAGCTGGGGACAGGTGGGGTGGGAAGGACCACGGCTGCTGAGCTGAGTGCCCAGACGAGAGGCTCACCCTGCCAATGTTTGTCCCCTCACAGCATTTCCATGGGTTTTGTGCTGCAGCCCTTGGATGCCAACCCCACTGTGTCCAGGTCCTCATCCCTGCTCCCAGAGAGCCCTCACGGAGAGACAAGTTCTCCAGGGATGGGCTGAGGGGGGTGATGGTTTTCTAAGCCAAGTTTTGTGCTGTTTAGGTGAATGTGAAGGGGCTTGGACAGCAACTTGGGTGGATCATGCTGTCGAAGGCAACCTTGAATATCTGCATAGGTTCCCTTTGCTTCTCCTTGACCATCTCAGCACATCCCAGTCTTCCAGTGGCTCAGCAAGCAGCACTGATGAGGCAGCTACAGCCATGCTCACTGTCAGCCACAGGGATAACTGAATTTACTGGTTAAATATACCATGGCTGAATGTAGCCTTATTGGTAAGGCTGGAGTCACTAAAATATTTTAAAGACTGTTTTTTATAAAGCAGTTACCTTAAGCAAATGAGCTAGATAAACATTAGACAAAAAAAGGTCACAATGGAGAGTAATAATTTAAATGCTTTTACATTTGAATATGATTAAAAAATCTCTCCCCTGGTATAAGACCAACTTGAAAGTAGAGGAACTGAGAAAATCAGACAAGAAAATGAAATCTCAACTGATTGTGAGCAGATATTGACAAAGGTAACAAAAAGGTATATATTTCATGTAATTTGGTTTGGCCCGAGTTTTATGCACTGAGATATTTAGATGTTCAAAATTAATTACATCTATGTTGTACCAATTATATAGAAGTAATGTTTGAGATATCATTAGATTGATGTCTATAAACCACAGGAAAATATATGTGATATACCTTAAAGATTATGCTCCTTTTAAATTATGAACTAGGGGGTAGGGAAATCTCCATAACAGGGAAAAATAATTACACATTTTCTCCCCATTCAAATGCCAGATTAATGAGGAGAAAAAGAAATATGCGGATAAGGCATTGATTTCAGAGGGCTGTGACAGGACCCCATCTGGCAGAGCTGGCATGAGAATGTGCTGTCATCTTGTCATAACAGAGAGCATTCAAAAACCACACAGAGATGGTTTCACATTTGGAGATGCACAAACTCCATCAGATTTCAATGCTGTCCAGGATAACATAGGAGGCGTTCTCCAGTCTGGCTCTCAGCCCAGCTACCAGCAACAGGCTCCACTCTTCCCTCCGTGCCCTTTGGGAAGCATCTTTTAATCTCTGCTAAAGCCTGCTCCAGGCTGCTTTTGGCTGTCTACATTCCTGCTGCAAAATACCCATTCCCTGTCTCACTCCCACTCCTCTCATCCCTTCCTGCTCCTCATACCCCACATTTCTCTTTGATCAAGCTCAGGGACAGAACTGCTCTTCCCATGTCCCCCAAGGCAGGGTGTCACAACCACCACCACAAGGCCAACAGGCAATGCTTTGCCCTGCTTCTGCCAGGGCAAAGAACAAAGAATTTTATTCAACCACTGAAAAAAAGTGATGAGCTATGGAGAAAATGCAGACCTGCTGGATACCTCCCTAATCCCAAGGGACACGTTCTTATTTGCTTAATATTTTTTGTTTCATTTTTAACTGTCTCCTCCTCCATGCTGATCAAAGTAAGCGAAACCCCCAAACCGAGGATGATTTGTTGTTCTTGCTCTAGAGGATTAAATTGGTCTGTTTAAGAAATGTAAAAAAATGGTATGTGACCTAGGACTGAAATCTAGAGCACGGTGTCTGCTCAACAGAAATCTTCAGATGTGGGGTCCAGCAGGTCTACATAGGACAGCAGAATACTGTTTGATGTATTACTATTATTAATATCATCATCATTTAAATCCTCATCATTATTATTATAATCATTATTATTCTCATTATCATTATTATTATCATCTACATGGCAATTCTTTATGAGGGATTGCTGTGACAGTGAGTGTCCAATGTGTGGTCATAACAAGCCTTTCCAACTCTCCTTTGCTTCACACTGAAGTAGATGAGAAAAATAACCAAAGCAAATTTCACCACAGCAATGTAGAAAACGAAAGAAACAATATAATCCGATTCAGTGAGAATTTCATATTATCTGAGTGGGAGAACTGAGTGCATGGTACAATCAAAAACCTGCTCCCAAATGTGCTGAGCTTTCACTGCAACATGTAAACTGGCCCAGCAATATTCTTAGTCCAGTGTAGGTTGGTGGTACAGACACCACCCCAGGTGCTGTACACCTGTAGTTATGGAAGCTGGTTGCTAAACAGCATTATTAGCACACAGCTCTGATCTCCCTAATTTGCTGCCCTGAGAGGTGGGCTCAGAGCACTCTGTGTCAGCACAGCTGCATCATCACTGCTGTTCACTGCCTGCATCCAGACAAGATGTGCTCCACTGTGTGCTGTGAATGTAACCTGAGGTTTTTCAAGATAGAACGGACTGTCTTGATGCTGTCTGTCCTGCAGCACAACATTGTCCAAGGAATATCACTCTCTATCAATTCTGATTGTGATGCCTGAGTTATCACATTGCTTCTTCGCAAGACCTGAAGTGAAAGAGGAATTAATGCATACCTGTAAATTTGTCTAAACATAATTTTCAGACAGCAGACCTTGCCTACTTTGGTTTATAAAAATAAATCATCAGAAATTCCTGCTCACACAATTAAGTCCAGTCAACAATGAAATTATCATTTTGTCATGTTTTTGAACACATAAACTAAACTGTAAGGCTTTAAACTTCTCGCTCAGTAAAATAGGTCTTCCTGACATGAAATTTTCCTTCAGCTTTTTGCTGAAGTACCCAGGGCCAGACACAATACTCTCAGTAAGAGTCTCACTAACTCTTGTGAGTTATTGTCGCCACTGCAGTTCTCCACTTTCTAGTGCTTGTACACTTGTTCTGCATTTATTGGTAACACCTGCTGAATTACTTGACAACAACCTTACCTAACTTCATTTTGGAACCATTAGCCCCATAAACTCAGAGCTTTATCTAATAAAAGGGCTGAGAGAGTGCCGACATTGAGCAGATGACATACAAAATCTGACTTCTGGGAATGTGAGGCTGCTGCTTGGCACACCTATTTTAGCCAGGTCCACTCGGGACACTAATTGCTTAATTTCATGGGGCTGTTACTTGCCTTGCCCACATGCCTTCTCTACAAACTGCAGTCAACCTTCCTGCTGCTTGGTCTGCCTCTCTGGGGTGTCCAGCATGGGCTGGATGGACATCACCACAGTTAAATTTGTGTCATTAGGGAACACATTACCCAAAGTGGTTGTGCTGACCAAAGAAAGGGCCATTATTCTTTATAATTCCAGCACTATAGTTTAAGAGACATGTTGCCTATATAGAGGGAGTAGAAGAACAAAATTGAAAGGAGAGTTAGAAATTGTAGAGTAAAACAGCTCTCAGTGCCTGGAGGGGCAGCAAAAGCAGGACAAGGTGACCTGAAGTGGGATGTCCTACCCATCTTACAACTGAGTGACCAGCTTCGTGCTTGAGCAGAGGTCTGTCAGGAACTGTGCAGTGTCAGCATCACATTAATGGGAGCCAGTGTCCCAGAGAGAAGGAAGTCAAAAAGCCTGACCAATTTTTGGGTCTCTGCACACAAGCATGGTGCAGAACACACTGGCCCTGAAGCTATGGCTTCTTGTAAATTAAGGGATGGTCCCACCTACAACATTACAGGGCTTGTTCCTTGCTCTGGGTAAAGTGTAAGCCAAGAAGGAGCTTTTGGTTTGCTGTTCACCTCACTGAACAATAGCACAGCATCATAGAATCACTAAGGTTGGAAAAGACCTCCAAGATCATTGAGTCCAATCTTTGACTGAACACGCCTGTGCTAACTAAGCCATAGCACCAAGTACCACGTCCACTTGTTTCTTGAACACCTCCAGTGATGTTGACTCCACCTGGACAGTTCCCTGGGCAGCCCATTCCAATGCTTAGCCACTCTTTCCATAAAAAAATTATTTCTGATAGCCAACCTGAACCTCCCCTGGCACAGCTTGAGGCCATTTTCTCTAGTTGCCTGGGGCTGATCCCCTCCTGCTACCCCCTCCTTTCAGGGAGTTGTAGGGAGTGATAAAGTCTCCCCTGAACCTCCTTTTCTCCAGGATAAACAACCCCAGCTCCCTCAGCTGCTCCTCATCAGACTCATGCTCCAGACATTCCCCCAACACCTCAGTGTCTTTCTTGCTGTGAGGGGCCCAACTGGACAGTGTTCAGCCTCACCAGTGTCCAGGACAGGGGTGCAGTCACTGGCCTGGTGCTGCTGACCACACCACTGCTGGCCCAGGCCAGGACGCCTTTGGCCTTCTTGGCCACCTGGGCACACACTGGCTCATGTTCAGCCACTGGTGACCAGCACCCCATGGTCTTTTTCCAACCCAGCAGCTTTCCAGCCACTCTCCAACCACTCTGTCCCAGCCTGGAGCTGCAGGGGCTTGTCATGACCAAGGGCAGGACCTTGGCCCGGTTGAACCTCGCACACTCGGCCTCGGCCCATGGATCCAGCCTGTCCTGATTCCTCTGGAAAGCCTTCCTGCCCTCCAGCAGATCAGCACTCCCACCCAGCTTGGTGCCATCTGCAAACTGACTGAGGGTGTCCTTGATCCCCTCATCCAGATCTTTGATAAAGGTACCGAACAGGGCTGGGCCCAGCGCTGAGCCTTGGGAAACCCCAGTAGTGACTGGCCAACATTCACTGGCAAATATTAACTTTGCTGACAAGATCTCTCTGCAGTTGGCAGAGGTGCATGTGCTGCAGGAGGAGCCAGCCATGTGCAGGCCCTCAGAGGGGCCAGGCAGTTCGCCTTCCATCCCAGCATGTCCTCTCTCTTTTGTATCAGCCAGAATTTTCTGTCAGCACACAAAGCTGATTTCTCTCCACTGTAATGCATACAGGGAAGATAAGTATATGCTGGTTCTTATTGTCTACCATGGTATGAATTAAAATCACATACTGCAGGAATGGCACCAAGTTTTGTACGAGACATAATTTTTAACTTTGCTTTCACTCCACTGTAGTTTAAATGCCTTAAAAGCCAAGGAAAACGTCAAAACCGAGTCAGAAATTGATCAGTCTTATGAGCCTGTTCCCTCATATGAAAAGGAAGCAATGCTGGTAAAAGCAATAAACATGGATTGCTTGCAGGTTATGCAGGCTGCCCAACCTTTCGGTGACCTTGGCCTGAGGTTTGTTTGTTTGAACATTGAAACACACCTACATCCCCTGCTTTCACTTTTGAAGGCAAACACAAGCTCAGCCTCCGAGCAGCTGAAGTATGACTTCCATAGCACCCATCAGGTCAAGGTGTCTGTGTTCATGACCAAAATGTTCTTCTGCTAAACTAAGCCTGCATGAACTCAGCTCACCTTGGAATGGGAAAAAAAGGAAAAAAACCAAGGAGTGAAGTAAAATTTTGAATATTGAGCAGCCAAAGGAAAAAAACGAGCCACAATAGACAGCAGCTGCTGAAATGCATAATTGTTAGAGCCCAAGATGAAATGATCAGTGAGGTACTAAGTGCAGGTACAGTAGGAAAGGATGGCCCTGACCATGGACTTAGGGATGGAGAAGTGATACCGTTAGTATCCTCTATTTCTTCCTGTGATCAAGCAGAAAGGGAATTCATGAGGTGCATACTTCTGTTCTCAAGGAGAGAGTGGTGAAAACTGTGGAAGGGTTGAGGAGCTGATGGTCTGGGGTCTCAGGTCTCCACTCTCCACAACTCAGCTGGCTGGAGGAGCCAAGCTGCTGCAGTGAAGGAAGCCATCTGCATCTGGATCCAGAAGAGAGCAGGGTCCTGCTCCTGTGAGGAGCAGGAAAGGCCAGGTGGGACACAGGCACACTGAGAGAAAGGGCCCCTCCACCCAGCATTGCTACAAGCCCAAGGCAAGCCAGAAGGCAGGGTGCTGGAGTGCCTCATGTCTTGCAACCTGCTCTGGTAGCAATACACTGAACTCACTAATTAGAATGCAGTATCAGTGTTCAAATATTTCCCCATGTCACAGAATCATAGAACCACAGAATTATAGAATCACAGCATCCTTAAGTTTGGAAAAGGCCTCCAAGATCATTGAGTCCAACCACTACTGCAGCACTGCCAAGCCCACCACAAAACCATAGCCCTAAGAGCCACATCTACATCTCTTAAATACCTCCAGGCATACATCATGACAAATGCCATCCCTCCTTCCCAGAAACTGTGCAGTGTGACCAGACCTTCACTTGGGCAAACTGAGCGCGACTTCAGCATTTGCATTCCCTTCCTTGAACATTTCCATGAGTATCAGATCCAGTAAATTTTAATAAACCATCCTCCATGGGCTCAGCCACACTTTCAGGAAAACCAGAAATGTGGAATGCTGGATGCTCTAACAATTGATGATCAGGAGTGGACAATGAGATTCTCCACAACCACAGATACATCACTTTGTGGTTCAAGATCATTAATGCCTACAGGGTAATGTTATAATTCTCTATAGAAACTCCATCTCACCAGTGAAAATTATTAGTGCTTGCCAATGTTGCACTAATTGGCTTCTCCTGTCAACACCCTTTCTTGCATGCTAAAGTACACATCATTTGTGTATGCTTATGTAAAGTGACCTTCACAGGGAAAAGGGATTTGCATTGCAAATGGACTGGAATCACAGCTTCACACCTTCTCACCTGTTACATTTAAGTTTCTCAGCTTTCTGGTTATTACAGGGAAAGAAGTTCAAAGTGGTATTATCCAGTTTAACTCCCACTCAAGGAAAATATTTTCAAAGTAATAAAGTAAAAGAGAGAGGAAAAAACAGTTTCAGTGGGATTTTTGCTTTTATTGGAAAGCTTTCAAAACGCCCATGATAAATGTTTTGTTACTAAAAGTTTATCTTGATTTTCATAGCTGATCAACACTTTACATTTATCTGTTACAAGTTGCTAACTACCTCTAAGTACTTGACCATATATCTGAGTAATCAGAAATGGATTTCTGTCCCTGAATTTTAGGAACTATTTTGAGAAGGACTGTTGGTAGTTTCTTACACAAACTGATGTTCCTTCCATTTCACAGCCCCTTTGCCTAACTGTGGGGCTATATGGGGCAGTTTTATTGATTACTGTGGATTGTCATTCGGCAGTTAAAGGAAAATGTATGTAAAATATTTGGGAGAAATGCCCAGAATTGGAAGTGATTTTACGTTGACTCACTCAAGGTCTAGACTATGCACAAGGAGTACTGATTTCTCTCTGCAGTCTGATGCAGTTACCTTCAGCCTCGCAGCAAAGAGGATGTAGGCACCATCACAAGCATGGTTTGAAAACACAGAGTGGAATCAAGCTATTTACAGCACACTGATTTGGAGCTATTGATAACAAACCCCACAAAATCTTGCTTTTTAAGATAAATAAACACTAACTTCATTTCACAGAGAGGAAACTCACTTTGCAATGTGAACTGTGAATCCTGCCAGCATCCTGATCCTTTAGCAACCTTTTTTTTTTTTTGTCCACTTTTCCATCAAATTCAAATACTGGAAAAGGATGAGAAACTTGAAAGAGGAATTGAACATTGCTGGTTAGGAAAGCAGATTGGAAAGGGCACCAGTGTTTAAACAGAACCACATGGTTTGGAATACTTTGTACTTCTGCCCTACTGGAGACTTAATGAAGACAATCTTGTTAACAGTAATTAGTAGCCAAAGGCACTAAATAAATGAATATGCATTTCCAGTGAAGTCATGTTAGCTGTCAAATAGCATTTGGGAAAGTCTATTACTTAGAAAGTAATAACAATAATAAACCCTTTCATTTCTGCTCCTTTCTGAAACCACAGAAAGACCATACCAAAAAAAAGTGCTTTCTTGATCATAAGAACTTTTCATTTGCACTTTTACATTAGTTTTACTTTATTTTCTCTGAAATTGCTCATGCAAGTAAAATCATGATGAGAGCTCTGGATTTCACTAAGTAACCAAGCCCAGCAACGTCGGATGTAGTGTGGAAAATGTATTGAGAATCAGAACAGCACACAGCCATATTCTGTCTCTGCCACAAATATGCAGCTTTGGGTCCTGTAAAGGTGTACTCTGTGTACCCCGTGCACCTTTGCTTCCTAACAGTGGTCTACACTGTCACAGAAGTGTTATTTGAACAAACACATGCAGAATCTAGAAGTTTCCTGACAATTGACTCACATGCACCTACAAATGAGTAAATGGTGTTCAGATAGGAAGTTATCAAAAAACTACGTCTTCCTGTTTATGTAGTGGGGCCAATACTTAGAGCTTGAAAAATTTATTATAGTCCTGCATGCTATTAGAATGTTCTTACTAATACAAGAATTACCAACCCTTCATGTGCACTGAACCTGAAACCTTCATGTGCACCTGAACTTTTCTGTTCCAAGGTAAGAATAGGCAGCTGATGAAACAGAGGGTTCAACATTAGCTAGAAACCGAGACGATACCAGCCCTGGGAACAGTGGAGAGTTAAGCAACTTCAGCTGGTTTAAACTCATTATCTAGCTGGGCTGGAAGTCTTCAGAACAGATTTTGGAAAGAGAAACAGACTTGATAACTGATTTGTTGTTGGTGATCCAGGTCCATAAGTGTTGCTTCCTGTGCTCAGAGGCAGTGGAACACTGTGGCGAAGGGGTGACTTCCTGTGCAAGAGATTTTGTCACAGACACCAGTGAGGCAAAGATAGCTTCCAGCAGCTAATCCACGTAGCTTTCTACCTGTCTTCATCTATTATTAACAAATACTTTTAGGAGGGATATTATTTCTATATAAGCGCCTGAAAATTGATGTCTAGTTTACTTGCTACAAACAACTGCATTATCCATGCAAATTACTAAAAATATGTATGACTGATACACACAAACTTAAAATTCATCTTCCAAAACCTAAATTAAGTTTATGAGTTATGAGTACATTGCCACATCTCTGGATCATTTTATGAATGCCTTCCAAAGATGAAAGCAGCTAAGTGTTTTTTTTGTTTTTTTTTTTTTTTCAAAAAATATTTGAAAATAATAATTTCAATAACTACAAATAGTGATGAATTTGATAGCTCTGCTAATGATGTTTGTCATGCAATTTACTCTTAAAGCTTTCCATCTACTGTAAAACCACAAAAATCTAGTGCTTTCAAATCTGCTGCAAGAATTTAGTACATTTGAAAGGACAGTCTAGGATTGCTATTTTAGACAGTGAGCTCCAGATTCTTACCTTAATTAAAACTCTCTCGCTAGGTTTCCCATCCTAAAAGAGATACAGCAACTTGTGTTAGCATGTTTTGTTCCATGTCTTCATTTAAACACATTACCTAATAGACTGTTTTGCTGTGTAAAAATAAACAAAAGTATTTCTGAAAAAATATTCGCCTAGGTAGATTTTTTTATTTACCGTAAAGAAGCAGAAGTGGTTTGTATAGGTGTGGGTGCGACGTGACACTTTTGCCTGTGGTTTTTGTGCTAGAACTGCTTTATCTAACAAGCCACTAGCATGCAAGCTACCTGCTGCTGGCTGTACGTGTTGGGAATGAATGATTGTGGTCTGCATGTTTCTCATAGATCAGCACTCTAAGTTACTTAATTGCATAAGAAAATCTCTGTCTTTTGAAGAAGTTTCACTTTTCACAGATGATAATGGGAAAATCTAATGCTTGGCAAGATGCAGAGTCCTTCTCCCTTCCCCTTCCTTAGCTCTTCAGTTCCATTGCTTAACCCTTCTCTTCCCTTCCCTTTCTTAACCATTCCCTTCCTTTCCTTACCCCTTCCCTTTCTCTTTCTTAACGCTTTCCCTCCCTTCCTTAACCTTTCCATTCCTTAAACCTTTCCTTGCCTTCTTGAGAGCTGAAGAGAAAAAAATTCATAGCTTCCCATTACAACACCAACACCACTTGAAAAAAAAACATTTTTAACAGAAAAGGTTAACTGCACTACCCTCATGCCTTCTCTAATCCTTCACAGCCACAGACCCTCTGAAGAGACAGAGAAATACTTGCCCTTTCTGACTACACAAAGACAAGAATCTATGAAAAAAACCCCCAAAAACCAACTAATTAGTGCTATTGATTCTACATTTAAAAACCACACAAGACTTTAAAAAGGAGGATGAAGAGGTCCTCCAGCACTGCGCTGGTCTGACAATGTGTATCTTTGCCATCTTTTCAGATAGAAGGAAGAAAACTGACCTGATATGGCATTTCCTGATGATATCTCAAGTGTTTAAAACATGGGTTAAACTCAAATATGTGAAATATTTTATCTGAGTTGCTGCTGCCATGGCAATTAGTGAGACAGTAATTTCATTTGTTTTGTCTATCTGAAAAGTTTGCAAAGCCTTTTGCTTTTAAATAAACATGGCAATCAATTTAATGCAGGGACCTTTTAACCACAGTAATGCATGATGACCTAAATTAGGTCAGCTTATGTTTGTGAGTTTGTTAGAGGTGCAGCCTACTCAGATCAAATTAGGTCAGCTCACAGTGTCCTGCTCAGTGAAATGTGGCTCTGGAGCAGGAGATGCAAAACCTATCAAAATAATAACTGAGAAAGCCAGAGCAACCTGGGAGTACATCATCTTCTCTTTCAGGTCAGCATAACACATCTGGCTCTTAAAAACGGGAGTGAGAAAACATATACCAAATGCCCTTCCTCAGAAATGTGATTATGTATCTCCTCCAGTACCATTTACCTGTTTTCTTCCATTGTATGTCTGTCTGAATGCAATTGCTTTATCAGACAGGTATCATCCAAGAAATTCTACAATATATTTTCTGTTTGCACAGAAAAAAACCCCAACAATAAAAAACTTGCACTTTCTTCTTAATTAATTCCACAAAAGTATTTCAGTCTTTCCAAGCGTTATTTTTCTCATGTTCATGCCTTCTTTGGCTAAGGAGAAGGAGTAAGATAACATATATTGACATTTTCTTTTTAGGTATACAAATTCTTCCCTCACTAAGCCCTTAAACATGCTTTTGTTTCCCTAAATCATCTGTTTGTAATATGTGCTTCAGGGTATTTATGTTCCTTAATTGATTATTACCTCTTTAATAATACAATTCTGCTAGGATAAGATTGATTTATTGTCTTACAGCTGCTGCTTAACTACATAAATTCCCTATCAATAATGCAGACACATACAAGTCTTCAGCTTATAAACAGAGGAATGCACTTCCCAACAGAAAATGGGGCACTGCTTAGATGAAGGCAAAGTATATGTTGTGCAAAACCTATTATGGTAATAGCAATTGATGAAACTTTTAGCCAGTCATCCCCAAAACCTGCCTGGCCTCTGTATTGTGTATGCTACTCTCAATTGTGCTTAACAGCCTTTTCAAGAGCAGTAGTTTAACAGAGCCAGCTCCATTAAAACATCAATGCAAGAACATTATCTTGAAAATCTCTGACAAAATATTTCTAAAATACTGTGCAACTCCTGCCAAACAAATTTAATTCTACTTGATATAATGTATGGATTTGTAAATCTTTGTTGTGGGAGTTGAGTTTGCAGTTCTAAATATAGAGCAGGTAACTGTTCAGAACTGGTATCAGCACTTACGGTACTTAAAAAGGACAAGTGAATTGATCTGAAAACCCAATTTACAATGCCTAACTCATTTAACCTAACTCCATTTGTTCTCTCACTGAGAATGCTTAGATCACTTATATGCATACATAAATCTAACCTAGATGTGAGCTCAGTGTTTCATAACTAAGCCTCCAGGAGCATTAATGCAATCAAGATTAGCTGTAAAACTCATCATCAAAGAATTAAACATTAAATAGTTTGCCTTCAAGAGTTCTGTAGTGAAGTGCTAAGAATAATGATCTCAAAATACATTCCTGTATAAGCTAGACATGTATGTGTCAGCATCAAAAGTCTTCACTGGGAATTAGTGGAGTTAAGCTGCACCTGCAAGATGCTTAATCAACCTTATTCTAGTTAGATTACACTATTAGACAGGCATTAATCAATAAAGGAACATATGGTATGACATAAATACCCAAAATGGCACTTCCCCTGAATGCACCCCCCCCAGTTCAAGCAAAGCATAACTGCTGTCAGTAGAATACTTTAAAGAAAATTGCATCCTTATTCTGCAATAATATGGGCTTACTAAATTTCTAAGGGAATTTTTAAACCTTTGTAACACATTTTTTGAAATATGTCTTTTCTACTTGAAAAACACATCAGAAAGCTTTGTTAGTAATTTACCAGGGAGACAGAATAGAAGGTGGGAGAAGAATTGCTAATAGCTGATTTCTAGATGAGCTTAACATATCTGAAACTGTGAAGTCTGACCAGATACCTGGGATGCTTTATTCTAGGATGTGAACTCATTAATGCAGAGAAAAATCTGTACAGACATATGGGGAGAGGCATCAGAACTTTTTTTTTTTTTCCTGTATAAAATAAAGATTAAGAAAATGTCTGGTTATAGCTTCCAAAAGAAAGGAGGCTTTTCAGCTTAGAACAAAAAGCATAGCAAAGCCACTGGACCATGGAGTTAGAATTCAACCTGAACAAGAGCGGAATGTTTTCTAGAATTGGAGTGTTAAATCAAACCTGTGTCTGATGTTCTGCATGTTCTTTTTCACATTCTCTTGCAATTATAAATGAGCACTTTACTAAAAACTGCCAAGAGTACTAGGCTTTTTGTTGAGAGCTTTGGGATGAAGTTTCTTGCAGTCAAAGGTCACTCTCCAGATGTAAATTTGGTTTAGTTTGAAATCAGAATAAAACAGTCCACTGGTTTTAGTTGAGAGGAAAATTCACCTTATGAATATAAATACTCCAAAACAAACTCTTGATAGGAAACAGTCTTTGATTTTATCTGTGTATCAGCTCTTTTTTTTTTTCTCTTTTTTGAGTTTGTCCTCATTTTGTTCCTTGCCTTACCATTGTTTTTGTTGTTTGTATGTTCAGATGTGGGTAGTGGTAGAGAAGAGGAAACCTGTTTCTTCTAATTCATCTGTTTCTGAGAAGCCACCCTAGCCCTTCCTTTGCTCAGTTTTGGATCTTTCAAGGAGCCTTGCGTTTAAACCATTTGGGTTTACAATTGAGCATGAGAAGAACGAAGTAACAGAGATTTTTCTTCTTTTCCTTAGGAGCAGATTGAAGGAAGATCAATTCACACTAGAGTAGATTGCTTGGGGAAAGAATAAAGCTGTCCTGATTGTCGAGTAGCCTGTATAATTCAGATAATCAGAGGTGAAAATATGCCATGGGCTAAGCTTCAGAGTGCTCATTAAATTCAACCAATTTTAAAGGAAGTGGTGGGGCAGAAAAAAAGCCAAAGAGGCTGAGATACTGCAGATATATTTCTTTTAAAGAAAAAGTCAATTGTTACTAAAAGTGTTAAGCAGAAAACATGAAGAGGTTAATGTTAATCTCTGAAAATTAGAAGAATAATCTTCTATGGATTCTGTGAGAATCTTTAGAAAAGAAGCTGAAACCTTCTATTCCCTGCTCCCTTTGCCAGTGGCAGAGCAGAAAAAGGGCACTTTTTGGAAAACTGTATTTTGTCTCCTAAGGATGTATGCATGCTGCAGAAAAATTGCCAGCCTTTGATTGTTTTAGCAAGATTACAGTGTCTGAACTAGGTCATTAAACTGCAGCCGGTAGTGACACCTCCATATAACCTTTCACTTGACTTGACTCTATCTCAGGCCCAGTTCCCTTCAACATCTCCATAAATTATTTGGATACAGGACTCAAAAAGATATTAAGTAAGTTTGCAAATGATACAAAACTGGGAGGAGCTGTTGACTCCCTCAAATGCAGAGAGGCCTTGCAGAAAGGCCTCAACAAATCACCAAGATGTGCAACTGTCAACCATATGAAGTTCAACAAGGGGAAGAGCTGGACTCTGCACCTGGGATGGAGCAGCTCCGGATGTACAGACAGACTGGGGAAGGAGATGCTGCAAAGCAGTGCCACAGAAAGGGACCTGGGGCTCCGGGTCGATGGCAAGTTGGAGAGAGCCAGCAGTGCCCTGGCAGCCAGGAGGGCCAGCCCTGTCCTGGGGACATCAGGCCCAGCATGGCCAGCAGGGCAAGGGAGGGGATTGTCCCCTCTGCTCTGGGCTGGGGCGGCCTCACCTCCAGTGCTGGGGACAGCTTTGGGTGCCACAGGGTAAGAAAGGCATTAAACCATTAGAGAGTGTCCAAAGGAGGACAGTGAGGATGGTGAAGGGTCTGGAGGGGAAGCCGTGTGAGGAGTGGCTGAGGGCACTTGGTCTGTTCAGCCTGGAGGAGACTGAGGGGAGGCCTCACTGCAGGTACAACTTCCTTGGGAGGGGAAGAGGAGGGACAGGCACTGATCTCTGCTCTGTGGTGACAGTGACAGGACCCAAGAGAATGGCTTCTTTTTGTCAGGGGAAGTTTGGGTTGGGTATCAGGGAAAGGTCCTTCACCAGAGGGTGGCTGGGCACTGGAACAGGCTCCCCAGGGCGGTGATCACAGCACCAGCCTGACAGAGCTCAAGAAGCACTTGGACAATGCTCTCAGGCACATGGTGTGACTCTTGGGGTGTGTTGTTTAGGGCCAGGAGTTGGACTTTGGTGATGAGTGTGGATGCCTTCCAGTTCAGGATATTCTATGATTCTATTAGACATAACCTTAGTGCAGAACTCTAACAAGATCTTACTTCTTTTTTAGGCTTCCTCCCCGAAACAATGTAAATGACACGTCCAGTTTAAAAACATTCTGGTTTCGTTGTGTCAGTAGTAATCATTATCAGGTTAAAGAGGAAAACATGATGCTAAATCAATTGCAATATGTACTATCTGAGTTCCACCTGTTATGGTGTTGCAACGTTTTGGTTTATGTTTAATTGAGGCCTGAGCATACTGAACCTTGAGTTCCAAGAGAGATTTCAGCACATGCAGTTTTTAAAATACTGAAAATGCTGCTTAGATTTTTATACATGCTGTTATTTTCATTAACAAATTAAAAATGCCAAATGAAAATCCTACACTGACAGAATTAAATATTATTTATCTAAAAGTAGTAACATTTCCACAGGATGACCTATGATAAAGATCTTCTCCTAAACTTACTTTATCATAGCTACAGTATATGTGGAGTTCTGCAATGGATCAGATTATGAGTTCAACAGTTAAAACATTGCACATAAAAAAAAAAAATTAAAAAATCAAAAAATCATCCTGAGCAGTGGATGTCATTTGCTGGAAAAGCAACAATTCATGGTTAACCAGGATGTAATTAAACTTCCTCACGTGAAAATGCACTCCTATCTGTAATTAAGCAGGAAAACCTTTAGTTTTCTCTATGTATATATGCATGTATATATATGTAGATATATACTGACATATGTATGTACAGATGTGTACATATACACCTATATGCATGCATATATATGTGTATATATAGTATTGGAAACAAAGAAAAGGTAAACCCCTGTCCTGAGAAAAGTGAGGAAAAATGAAGGTTTTGCCTAATTTAAACAATTAATTGTGCGTGGGCACACTCTTTCTTACTGACAGGTACTGCTGCTACTTTATAATTAACAGGTATGACATTCATAGTGCAAGATAAGTACAAGTTTTTCACGAAGTACAGACAATCATTTTTGTTATGTTAACGTAGCACGGTCATGAGCTAGAAGCTTCTCAAGGCTTAACATTATTAAGTCAAAACTCTGCTATTATGAAGTGTAAGGATGTCCAAAGCATTGCCCCTGATGCCAAGAAGTTGAGAAGTCTTTAACATAAAATCTTGGATGCAAGTGAGAAGCATCCTAAATGTAAGTGTTGATGTCTTCCTGGTATTGGGAGGTCCAGAACTGTAGTCATCACTGTAAACATGATGACTGCTAATTGCTTGAGGCTAATGATTTTTCTCCATCTACTGCAAGCTGTGTTCCTGTTAACACATGCCAAGACTGTTCTTGCTGCCAGGGCACACTGCTGGCTCGTGTTCAGCTTGCTGAACCAACACCCCCAAGCTCTTTTCAGCAGAGCTGCTCCTCAGCAATTATCACCAGGAGAGGCTACCCCTTCCAAAGTACCTTTTGCACCTTCCTTCTTGAATTTGCAGGGATGTTCTATGATGAGATGTTGGACTGCAGAATTTTCATTACACATTATATTTAAAATAAAGTTTAAAGAAAATAGTTTTTTTCCCACTGTCAAGGACATTTTGTATAACTGGGAATTAAATTCAATTGCTTTTCTACTTACAAACAAGCGTATTTGTTATAGAATCTGTTAAAGGCAATAAAAGCAGTATCAACCTAGGTAATTTTTACTGATAAAGTAAACAATACTACAATTTTTGAAATGTTCTGATTAATGTTGTTTTAATTTCATAACTGTAACATTGTGAAGAAGTTTGTGTAGTGTGCTTGATTTTCAGATTGCATTTATCACTCTGTTCTTTCGATGGTTTGGAGAGCTTCTCTTAAGCTGTCTTCACACTCTTAGAAATTTCAGCAGAGCTAAGAGACTCTTAACAAGACAGCTGGCTTCACTTATGAAGAATAAAAGAAAAGAAAGCATCTCTGAACCTCATGCTCAGTGGAAATTTTGAAGTAAGGACCACAGAACAGATTGAGGAACTTTTCTTGTTATTATGGTGGTAATGTCACATCACTCAGCCATTTTCAAGCAAAACAAAACAAAACTGTCTTTAAAAGTGTTCTGGTTACTTGTAAAATTTTGAATCTTCCTGTACCAGACTCTGCTTTCTGAGGCACAAGTCTGGAAGTATTCTACCTATGTAAAGGAATGGGTCATAGCCCTGAAGCAGACTGATATGGAGCCTGAATTCTATATAGAATGAAATGTTGAGATTGATTTATGCAGGGAGATTTTATGCAAATTAATAAAAGTATAGAAAATATCCTAATTCAGCAGCACCTTTTGGTTTGTAGGTTTTTTTGAAAGAAGATTTTTGCAGGGATGAAATACAAGTAATTTCAATTATTATGAGACTATTGGTAATATAAGCTTAGTTGCATCTTTTCTAATGCATCCAAGGTGTTTTCTATGCAGCACAGACAAGAATATCTGACACAAATGAAGTTAAGGAGTAAATAAAACATTAAAAGACAGCAGGCTGTGAAAACAGGGTTGAGCATGTTGCATATAATTAACTTAGTCTTTCAGGTTTAGTTTTTAACTCTGTATGTTAATATCAAATGGACAGTTATTTCTTCTTTTAGTTCCTGTCAAAAAATGTCTACAAGAATTACCTATCTTGATTTTACAACTCTGTGATGAGGAAATTGGCACATTTAGCTAGTTGCTTCAACATTTTGTCTACTTCCCTGTTAAAAATTTGCCTGTTATTTTCAAGACAAGGGTTCCAGCTATTGAATCTAGACGGTGCCTACTAGAATGAAGATGGATTCTTGTAAAAATAGTATTTGAAACCCCATTAAATTTTCCCTTGGTGAAGTAAAGAGACCAAATTCCTCACACTTTCTTATACAAAACATGATTTCCTATAATTCTTGACATTATTCTCTGAATACTTTTTAGTTTCAAATATCCTGCTTTAAGTGTAGCTATAAAAGCTAAACATGATGTAACTCTAACTCTCCTGAAATGTGTGAATGCAAAACTACTCAGCATTCCCCCTTCATAAAAACAAGGACCTCTTTCATGTCTGGGTTGCAGCTGGGCTGGGAACTCAAAATCTCTTGAATAACTCTTGTGGTACTCAGCTAAATTCAAGTAGTAACTGTTGAAAAAATACATTGCAATTGTCAGGGTGTACATTCTTTGCTTCGTAAATTATACCTTTACTTTCCCATAGATGAGTACGTGCTCACTGCATGAAGCTTGACACTTCATACAACCCAATTCACTTTTTACCGTTTGACACTGCTCTGCAATCTGCACTTAATTTCAAACTTTATCAGTAATGGTTTTATGTCCCATTCTAGGTCACAGACAAAATATATAAACAGTGTATGAGAAAGCTGAAGCTTCTTCTTCCTTCACTCAGGTTTATAAACTGTAGGGAAGGCTTTTTGAAAATATGGCTTTTTTATTTTCTCATGGAGATCTCCAGTATGCAAAGTCAGAATTAAACACTTACTAATTAAAGCTGGTTTTAATGAGAAACTAAAAGAGGAACAAAAGAAAAATATTTAAAGATTATGAAACATGCAAAAGGCAGAGAAATAGATTGCAATTAATTTCTATTCATCTAACATTTTAATATGGAAAGTAAAAAGCCAAAATCTTCTGTGAATATATACATATGATGTTTAAAACATATTGGGGATGAAACTGACCAAATTGTAGATGTTATGTGAAGAAATATATATGAAGAATGAAGAATATGTACATATTATATGAAGAAATACCACTGGTAACAAAGCAGATTAATTTGTATACATATCATAAAGTCAGTTGCCACAAGCAGAAGGAGGATGTTGAGGTTTTAGCATGGCTTGCGGGGGCACAACGAAGTTACATCTGTTTCTGTGCTGGTGTGGTTAGAGGCATACCATTTTTTGCCTGAAGTGATAAGCTGACTGGGTTCTATTCTGAGATTCATGTATCACATATAGATGCTTTGATCTGCTACCCCTAGACTTTCTTTTCAAAATGTGTCTGTCTTTAATCAACAAAGAAATAAACCTGCCATTATTGACGTCAGGTTCTAAAAATCTGAAAAAGTATTTACTGCTAGATAAATTTTTTTATCTGGTCTGTTAGTTGTTGTATAACCATAACTATGCCAGTTCCTCTTTTTTTGTATGCTGCTATTGGTTTTTTGATACAGAATTGTTTTATACCTCAAGAAGGCAATCTAAAAACCTTGTACGAACACCATCACATGTTATGTGGGTAATATACTATGTCATGCATACTTGGCTGAAAAGTAATAAAGACATATTAAAATGTAAAAAATATTCTGTGCAGATAGCATTCTCAGCAAAGGGTAAAGGTTTGTAGTTCCTTATGGTTTATAAGAATTTTATGGGATTATTTGTATTCTTAAATAGCATCATATGTTTGAATACTTTGCTGAATCAAACCAAGGAAAAGAACCTTTAAACATTTTGTAATGAATACTGAATGCAGAAAAAATTTACTCCAGAATGAAGGAGCAGTGCTCAGATATGAGCTACTAAGACAGCATAGAATGCTGAAGGTATGCTAATATCTTGGGCAGCTGACAAACTACAAATTAGACCCTATACTGAGTTCAGATAATCACAGTTACCAGTTTTCCTACGTTTAATCTTCAGGAAACTTTACACTGTAGATCAGAATAATACCAGAATACCACTGAAAACTGAGAATTTATTAGGCATCTCCATTTTTAATTATAGGGAATTATTTATAAAGAGTGTTCTGAAATGTATGTCACAAAGGCCCATGAAAAAATAGTTCCTATCAATTTATAGTCAGCTGTCACTAGACACAAGAGAATAGAAAAATTGGATAAAACTACATTTAAACACAAACATCTATTAACAACTTCCAGGAAAACCAGTAAGACTCAGACTTCATACAGAAGAACAAACAGCCACTTCAGCTGTAAGTACGGAGAATATTTGAGCAGGACTCGGCTTAATCCACCACAGAAGTCAACATTCTCTAGGTGTCATGGTGTGCCATAGACATTTTTAGACAAGCACCTATCACACATGAAATCTGCAGCATGCATCTGGAGTGCATGGTGCCCTTGAATGCACTGAGTGAATCAAGAAAGGACTCTCAGTGGGTAACCGAGAAGGTTTGTGTGGAACCCCACTCTGAATTCCAGGCAGTGATGTGATGCTGAGGCTCAGCAGCGGAGCCACAAACACTGCAGTGGTTGCCTGCCCTGCTGCTTCACCTCAGGGCCTGCTCGGGGCCACGTGCTGGGAGGGGACAAGGCCAGGGAGCAGCGCCTGTGACACCCACAGCTGCAGGATTTTAGCAGGAGGCAGAGCTGAGGTGTAATGCAAGGGTAGAAACAGAAAGGTTGAATGGCGAAGGGCCATCGTCTCCACTGCCAACAAACTCCGTTTTCATGTACGTGATGCCCGGTTTATCCTGGTCTTAGAGAAACCACTGTTTTCATTTATTTTACTAGCTACAAACTGCAACATGTTTTCAAAGATTAACTGATTACAGCATTTAATTAATTAAAAATTAATTAATAAATGAACTGTACGTATAACAAAAGCTGAATAGATATCTTAGGGCACTTAGAAGAATTGGGCATATTCTTTTCTTAAACCAAATCTTAATGAACACACTACTATTTCTATTGAAGTTTAGAAAATGGTTTAATTTTATTTAGAAATATCATCAGACTTCTCAAAATGAGCAAATCATAACTTTCCCTATGGGTGGTTTTTTTGGGTTTTTTTATTTAAAGTAACGGAAAATGCGTAGTTGTAATGGAACTTTGTTCTCAGAGCAAAACTTTTCTCATGGAAGAGAGGATTGGACTTGTAATACGTATTTCTTACAGACTTTGACAAAAAAGATTTCTTAATGTTCATGAACATTGATGTCCTCACGTGTGGTTTTTTCCCCATCAGTTGATTGTGCTTCTTTGGGTCTTTGGAGAAAGACTGTAATATCCTATGAAAAGGTAAAAAAGAAATGTTAAAAGATCATTTCATGTTGCAGCCTGAAAACTGCAGTAATAACACCTTAAAACTTGTGGTAACAACACTTGTCTATCCATGGGGTGAGCTTTCCGTAATTAGATTATGGTAAAAAACCAGCTTTGGTGGAGGTAAATTACACATTCCCCACATTACAGACAATGTCTTCCAGCAGGGCACTAGAACTCATTCAGCTGAGGTGCTGTAATATCACTGAGATGATGTTTTCACATTATCCACAGGACTTCATTGCCTTTGGTGGTTTTAGAAAACAACACTGTGTTAAAATTTAACTCTTAAACAGAGATCTTAAACATCAGCTTGAAATTATTGGTAAAGAGAGGTATCAAGACTGTTGCTTAAACCAGTAAATGTTATTCAGAACAAACAAAGACAAATTCTTCAATTAAGGGGGTTTTTTTTAATATGTCATATTACAGACTGAACTTTAACAACAATTCCAGGAAATAGACATAAAAGAAAATAAGTAACTAATACTTGGAATAATATATAACCTCATCAGGTTAATTTTGTGCTTAGTTCTTTGTAATATATTGTCTGATTTGTTAATTTTCAATGATTTTGTATTAGCAGAATCTTATCCATTTCCCATTTCAGCAATACTATCCGTTGCAGGATGTGTAAGTAGGATGAACAAGACATTTCTGGTTTAAAAAAATAACACGCAGAGTATTCAATAAAAGATAAATATTTAACTTTCTAGCATTTTCTGATATTGTCAGAATACATTTTTTTTCCTTTTGGAGAATAATTATCAGTCAGATTTTTTCTACATATGTAGTAGTTTTATATAAATGTAGTCCAATATATATTTGGTGCATATTTTGAAGATACAGCCTTTCTTCAAGAGCAGGAACTGCCTGAATGTAATGATGTCTTACTTGCAAATATCAGAAGCATTTCAGTGAATACAGAACTATGCTAAAAGAAAATTTTACCAGTCCCTAGTTTTAGAAGGTTGCACTAATATTTATCTTTGACTCTAGGAAATACTTCACTATAAGAAGGCCTTTTTCAGCAAATTGAGTCAGAAAAAGTAGTTTCAATCCTGGTTTGACAAAAATAAATGTTATAAAATGTTATACTAAATACTGTCAAAAAACTGGAGATAGAGTACTCCAACGGGTTTACTATGTCTGTCTTTAATGAAGGAAACTTAATTTTTTTTTAAACATGAACACGATTTTATTTCTTTAATATAAGAAACAACCATCTTTTATGTACATTAAGTTTTCTAAGATTATTTGGGGATAGGATACATGCTCAAGAGAAGCATAACATAGGTCTCTTTTCAAACTGAGGTATTTAAATACTGAGTTAGATTTTCCTTTTCTTGCACACTGGGACATTTAAAGCACCACATGAAAAAGGCTTCTTGAGTTTCCTAAGTATTACAATTACAGCTTATGACTAGACAGTGATTCAGCAGTGCTCATTTTCTGTCAAAGCATTGATACATGATCCAGTTCATAGTTTGTATTGAATATAATCTGCATGAACTCTGCCTATGACAAGAAGCATTTTCACTTTGTGAAATCATACATGGAGTTCTGAATGTTTGTTGAATTGTGTAATACTAAATGGCTGCTGAGGGTATAAACAGGTTTTTTAATAATTCTTCAACATACTAAAAAATGTTTTTTGATAAAGACATGTTAACTATACATTAACAGAAATCCTGTTTCAGTGGAACTCCTATCTGAAAGAATATCTGAATTATGTTACTGAAACGATTAACAGAATGAGTAACAGCAACAGCAATAACCATATGACAATTAATTTAGAAGGAACAAGCATAATGCAAGGGCCTGTGCTAAATATATTCAAAACATAAACACATAGAAATGTGATGTGATATCCCTATCTTCAAAACCAGAGCTTTTTAAAAAGGGCTATTCAGGATTTGAAAGCAGGATAAGAAATGTAACACAATTTATCCAAAGCATAATATTTTTGATATCAATAAACTGAATTATCAAACTACCTTATCTTCAGTAATTATAAGAATGTAGTCCATCAAATTAACAAATACTGCATTAAGAATTATAAAAGTAGAGTATGTCCCAGACTCTTCCCCTAAATTTATCACAATCAAAATGCAGAATTACTAAATCATGTGTCTGTTTCTGTATTACCATGTCTGTGACAGTCTCAGAACAGATGGCAAAATTTGTAACACTAAATAATGAGGCTTGAAGAAAACCCCTTAATTGACCAAATTGAATAGATAAACACACGCAGTGGAAAAAGCAGATTGCTTGCTCTTCCCATCTGAATCAGCTGATCTAATAAAAATCTTCTCTCATTTATTATTAAATTTATTTGAAGAATACTTAATTGAGCATGTAATGAAGTGCCTTCATAAACATACACGTATGTTTATGTGTCAGCTGCCTATTCTCAAGGAATAAATTTCATCCAATAAGTGAAAAAAATGTGTTGATAATGGCAAACACTTGGAAGTTCTAGTTAGGACCAGAAAACCTTGTAATCACGACAGAAAATACAAGGTGAAAAAGTAATAGGATTTCTGGGCTTATTAATTTGCAGACATTTGTTCTAAGGCTGACAGAAAGGTCACCATCATGTAGGATGTTGCCAGCCCACTGGCAAAGAAAACAAAATCCCTGCAAAAGACAATATATCTCACATGGAAAAAAATTTTTTTTGAGATATGACAGATAAAAATGGTTGAAATTGAACAGGTCATCAGGTCCAAAAGAATCCGGTATCCTAACTCAGATTTTAAAAATTGTAAGCTAGATATTCCCTTTATAGTTTTCAGCAAAACATCTTACTTTCTGCTGTTTATGACTGCATTAGTAGAAACATTTTAACTTTTAGAAACCACACCCTAACTTGCTATATTTATCTTGTAAAAGATCTCAAAATAACAGCAGTGTGGTTGACTTTCATTTTTATAGACAACTCTAAGGAGAATTTCTGCAAAAATAATTGATGCTAAAAATATTGTCTTGGAAAAAATAAAGTTCCCCAAATATGGAATTGATACAGGAAAAAGCTTCCTGGAGTCTGTTTTAGACTAGAATTATAACATACTTAAATCAATGGCCCCTGGGTCTCTATGCCTGTTTGATGGTGAATATAGCACTTTTTAAATAAACCTGAGTGTTGATTTAATGCATAAAACAAAAGTCTGTATTTAACAGTACTGTCAAGGAATGAAATATTCTGGATTTAAGTACAGAAACCATAGATTATTATATTTGAGACACAGTCAGTATAAGCTTTTTCAAGAGGAAGTTTAAAGTATTACAAATGAGAACTGAAGCTCTGCATCATCTAACTGTTGAGTTGGGAGGTACAGGCACCAAGAGAACCTGCCAAATAAGTGGAAAAATGTCTTATTTAAATGGAGTGATACCAATATATAAACAAGATGGGGAAACTCCTCTGGCCAAAACACGTGCACTGAAACCCTCAGTTACTGCCAAGATTCATATACACTATCCTACAGTTTTTCTCATAGACTGACAACTTTTATAACTGTACTGCCCTGAATATCTCCTACCAGCCAGAAATAACATAGGTCATTGATGGTAGCTAATAAAATTTAAACATGTACTACAATCTACTCTTTAAGCTATGTAACAAAGTTCCTCCTAAAAATGGTAAGGGAAGACTAGAAATTTTAATAAAGAATAGACACTATTTGAGTGAGTTTAATTTTCAGCTACTGGCCAGTGTGAAAAAGTTTTAACAGAGTCCCTATAAACTGCCAAGCATATAGATATGGCTTTCCTCAGTTTGCACCCTAATTAAGTTTTATTTTAAGTTTCACCACATTTGTTCTGCATGAAGAGATTGCATTATGTTACATGTTACAAAGTCAGTGAGGGTTTGTGTAAACAACAATTCTTGATGTGGAACACATCTAGAGAGCTGGTTTAAAAAATGCTTTGGTCTACAAGAAGTTCAGTGAGGTTGGAAAAAAAATCAAATTAGAAAATGCAGTATTCAATTAAATAAAAGGAGTCAGGAAGAAGGAATGTGGAAGGGAAGGGAGGAATGACCTAACATTGCACATCTGTCTTTGCAAATTGGCTGAGACATCAACATATGCTGGGTGGATACCCATTGATAGTTATAATCTTCGATTTTATTGTCTTTGTCTTACATTTTCTATCACTTTCTACTGTAGCAAATGGATTTTTAACCCTTACTTTTACTGAGTAAATATATTCTTTTATTCTTATATTTCATCTTTTACTAACAACCATTATAAGTGATATAGTAAATGCTGGGCATTCACATCCTACAAGTGAGGAATTTCATTAAGAAATAGCAAGTTACTCCTGAAGTATCATGTATCTTATTCAGATTTACATTTTGCAGGACACTATGGTGGTGATCATCTAAAACTTGTGAAGACTGTTCATAATTGATGTGGGACACGGACATGAAAACATCCTCTCATCTTCCCATGCTAGCTTCTTACACCCTGGATATCAGCTACTTTGGCCATAGTTTGCTGTCTTAAATAGGGTGATTCTCTGGCCCAAACTTGCCTTTTGTGCAACTGTTTTAAAGCATGTTTAAATATAGGTGCAGGCAGCAGGGAAGTGCTAGAACACTTGGACCTGTACTGCCTCTGCAAACCCTTTTCTGCTGCCTGGTTGGCCTGGGGTGGAACGGGATCTACCACACATCCTACAGTATCCTGCAGTATGATCCTGTTGGGAGGGTAATTCAACCAGATTCCTTCCTATGGATGGGGAGAAAGGCAAATCCTCCTTGGACAAGGCAAGTGGAAAACCTGTAGGCAGCTCCAAGCCAGCAAGACTTGTACAAAGAACAGGTCAGAAAGCAGCACAGTCTCTGATGGATGGAATTGTCATGGAAAACAAAACACCTGATCTACCCTACAGCTGCTGGGCTGTATAGCTGATCTATCTGGCAAATTGGTGGTACCTGTATTAATTACATGTACATTTCTGGGATAATGCAAATTTAAGCATGTGTGCTTACAAAGTCTTTGGTCCCAGAATGCAATACTTACAGGAAGTTTATATTCTTGGCATGTGTTTATCAAATCTTCCATGAAAGGGTGCTTCAAAAGGAGCTCAACTGCAATGGGTGTCAGGTCTTCAGCACCTAATTCTTGGTACATCATGATAAAGTGCTTAAAAAAAAAAAAAGTGCTCAATTTATTGTTTAAAAGAATTGTGGAAAAGCAAAGATTACAGCATATTTTTTTAAACATATGATCCAAACTACAAAACCTTTCTTGAATCAATCTTCCTACCTTATCATAGCTGTCTGCCTTCTCCAGACGGCTAAATCTATGTTTGTCTTCATCTTTACTTCCTCCAGTATGAAACACTTTGAGTAGAGATGACATGGAAATAATTTCTTCACCTGTGTAATTCAACACTTCTTTTTCATCTTCTGTTAAAGTCTTCTCATCTGACAGTGTGTTGGGGCTTGAAGAATCCTAAGAAAATTAAGCACCGGTATCATGCTTGGGGATAAACAGTCTGTCAGTAGATGACCTGTTTCACTTACACATTCATTGAGAACCAGTGGATTACACTTCCAGACTTCAGTTCTTACAAAACAAAAATCACCAGCTCACACAAAATTATCTACTGCACTGTAGGATGGAAGAATAGATCTTGAGTGTCCAGAAATATCCATAATGTTGGCATTACCAGAAATCTCATAAACAGCTTTTTCCAGGAATGTGGCCAACATTGCACAGAAAAACTAGTGTTTCTCAGAGCAACAAAACATTAAAATATTTAATAGTTAAAACTACAATACCAAAAACTTTGTGTTTATTTAAGGAGTAAACTTTGTAATTCTGAATGTTCACATGAAAAAACCAGTACAAATTTTCTAGTCCAAATCAAGAAGTCACTGCAAGAACTGTATTTTGGCCAACACTTAACCAGCTCTCCACAGAAACAGGTATTTTCTAGTTTATGCCGAAAAATTAAGTTTACTTTAAGCAAGCAATTAGGTAATTTTGTGGTGATACTAGAGCTGGTCAAAGAGAAAAAAACCCCTAAAAACTAAACAAAAAACCTGCTGTAGAGATTTGTGAGCACAAAGTTGAGAAAGGACCTCACAAAGTTGAACAATGCTTTGACTAGATTACATCACAGTGTAGACTAACCAGTAACAACAGGAAATTGCATTTAATTGAACAAACCATTTCTTTCCTCTTTAGGAGGGAGAGACTGCTGAGGTTCAGTTCCACCTGTACTATGTGCCTTGGGCCTTATTGTATTTAATTTTGAGCACAGGAAGAGCAGAGTCATTCATACAGTCTTTTTAACACAGCTACTTTTTAACACAACTACTCTTGACACACTAGCCAAGATTACAGAAATAACTGCACTGAAGTTTTTCTGTCTCTCACTGCATTGTTTACACTGAGCTGTGAGCCTACACAAGTGATAAAAACATTGCTTAGACTTAAAATGAAGTCAGTAAAAGAAGTCTCAAGAGTGTTTGTCTGAGCTCTTAATGACATGAAGGCTTCAGATGCATTTCTGTAGAGAGATGGCAATGAGAAATTGTTACAATTATCAGCACAGAACAAGAAAAAGAGAAGAGACAAATTAGGTGCAGTTCCGTAAGTGCCTACATATGATCCAGCTACCCAAGGTGTAAAACTTCCTAGAGATGAGCTGGATAGCTATTTATATTTCACTGATGAATGCTCCACTGATAATATTTACTTAATTTCCAGTAGCTGGAGTGAGAACTGGGATATTTAGATCACATGTAAACAGCCACAGGGAAACAATGGTTTGGGTTCTTAATTTGATCCTGAAAACAATTTTTGATGTCTTCAGGGCTGTGTGTATTTGATGGAGCTTGGCTCAAACATGACATGGTATCAATGCACAGTTTACTTGTTGCCCCTTTGTGTTTGTGGGATAACCTTCAAGAAACGCTGGCTCTACTAAAGCCTATAGGGAAAACTCATTCACTTCAGTGGAATGGGGTTTCTTTTGTTGTCTTTTGTCTGTATTCAACATTATTGTTTAAGTGCAGAGGCATGGTACACAAGGCATAAGAGAAAAGAAAATATTAAAATTATGTTCTATCAGTCGTGTCATTTTGAGCACCAACTTAGACAACTATAAAGTCAAAGAGAATCCACACAAGCAAGATTCATTTAACATCTAATTCTTGGATATTCCTTGGTTTTTGAGGGACTCTCCATGATGAATTAGGAACACAATCTGTCTGTTTAATACACTGTGAGACATACATCACACTCAGCACAGAGTCAATGCCTTCAGGGAGAAAGCAGGCATGAGGAAATGCTCAGGTTAGATGGGACATCTCTTTCTCCTCAGAGATGCAGTTAATTCTGGACTGAAGGCAAATACTCCTCTTCACTCAAGACTCACAGCCTTAAGAAGGTGTTGACACACACATGATAATGACAGTGCTATTACTTATCTATTACAAAACTTCAAACCAAACAGATCAACCCAAGCAGAAAATGGAAAAAAGGAGAACAGGTTGTGTAGCTTTATATCCAATGAGATGTAAGTTAGAACTTTCCACTGAAGTACGGGAAATTAGGTTCAGGTCCACAATATCTAATTGGGAGCATTTCCTTCTTCATATGAAATGTGGAAAGGAAATTGTCTTATTCAGTCTCTCCAGTGTACAAAAAGTCTGTTGTGCCAAATAAAACACAGGGAAGCATGAAAACTTCTGTCATATGAAATGATAAAATGCAATTTTGCAGATGTGTATGCATATGTATATGTGTAATAAAATAATGTCTTTTCTGTACTGTTTCTAGAGATCCCAATTGTACTCTAAGTCCTGGGCAAGTGCTAGAGTCACTACAGGCAAAGTGTTAGGTTGTGACAGGGCAATGAATCATTTTATTATCTGGAGTAGCAACCTCTTTCCAAGGTGTGTACAGGTAAGTAATTTATGTCTCAAAAAATGACTTACACTTCAATAATAAGTAACTGATGCATGCAGTGCACTAATTGCAGTTTTAAGACTTTAACAATAACAACATACTCCAGAAATACTAATAATGTTCAAAAGATGAGTTTCATTTGATGTGACAATACATTAATCATGGTTGAAAAAACAATTTTAAAATTATTTTGTATGAAACTATTATTAATCCTTCTGGTTTACAGATAAACCTAAACACTTGGAAATAACACAACAAAGATGTGTCTGAATACCCCAATTAGTGGGTAAGATAGTGGAAAATAAAGTAAGACCAGCAATAATATCAGGCTTTGTATCTTGAGATAATATTACTGTAAGTCACACTACAGTCTAATTCCTGGGGATTGACAGCTGGTCCAAGATTAGGAAAATAATTACTTTCATTCATATGTACAAGAAGTAGTCACCAGTAAGTATCTTAAACTTTCATTATTATTTCCAGGCAATTTCCAGACTTTTGAAAGAATCCTTGTGAGTATTATTAACAATGCAACGTTCCCATGAATTCAGTGAGACTACTTGTAAGGACTGGAGCTACTCAGGATAAGCAAATATAGAGAAATCTAGCTAATTTATAATTTGACAGCACTACTACTATTCTCTAGTATTTTTCTGTAATATTTTACCGCACATGGAAGGGAAGCTTCCTTTTTTCTGTGAATATATGTTCCAGTAGCAATGCTAAGTGCTCTGTATACACCTTCAACTGGATCAGAGTGGGAGGCAAAATAAAGCAGCATCTTAGTATAGTTCAGCAGAGCAGGGTCTTTTCTAGTATCCACAAATAAACTGAAGAAAAACTATAAAGGGCAAAAATACACAAATTAATTTCTGTAAGTGGAATTAAACAAAATACAAATCAAGGACTGTAGAGAAAAGGATGAAATACAGTAATTACTGCTAATAAGAGCTACTATACTTAAAAACATGTTGAGGATGTACAAATCAAGGCTGTGATAAATCATAAATATGAGTTAAGCAATTCAAGGAAATAGAAATTGTATTTCACGGAAAAGGGAGAAATCAATAAAACTTTGGATCATGACAAATATGTTTAAAGCATTTTTTGTATTCAGATTATTATTAGCCCCATCTTTCATGGAAAATTCTGTGAGCTCAGAGGCAGTGATCATTTGCCTCCCATTCTTTACAAAGCTGGTTTCTGTGTAACAAAATTATTGTCATTCAATAAGAACAGGAGTAATTAAGTCTTTCTGAGCAGACTATGATTTAGAATACTCAAGGCTGATTCTTGGATTCCTTTCTACATTATTCTGAAGCACCACTTGACCTGAAAAAACCATCAAAAAAATGCAGAATTTATTGAATAACAGAGACCCAAAAAACTCTGAAATGAGACCTCTCCTGTTTGAATAGTGATCTCTTAAAAATACCTATCTTTTCAGTTACCTTTATGAGGTGTTTTAGCCTATCTAAAAGCACAGATTCTTTGCAACTTTCTGTTATGCTTAGATCTTCGTTTCCATTAAACCATAAGCCAACCTGATTAAAAAAAAAAATAAAAGAGTTTGGTTATTTTCACACATTGAAACAAGGTGGTCTTTAACTCTTCAACAGAGAGCCTAATTTCTGGACTTAATCAAACTGAATTTGTTATTTATATACAATGACATGAGAATAATTAAGTTGCTGTTTGTACGTTGTAAGAGATACTTGAGAAGTTACTGAAAATCAAGGATAGAAGTGAATGTATGCTTTTGAAAAAAGTGAAAATTGACTACATAGTTGTAAATCTATGCTGCTGAAGAAGCAGAATGTGATATGCAGTTTCTATGCAAGTATAGGTACAGAGAGATAGGCCAGCTGAAGCAGCTCAAATTCCCAGTGGAAGGTTATTCCTGCTGTTCTCAGTGAACATTCCTTATCATTGTTTCTTGTTAAGACAGTAGGACCTCAAAACAATTGCCCCAAATTGCTCAAAAAGAATACCACAAAGATTGCAATGAAACTGATTCAGATTTCCTAATCCATCAATTAATTTGAAATTAGAGGGCTGAACTTAAGTGTGATGATTTCTATTCCTGTTCTTCTCATATGCTCATTTTGCATATGTAAAAGTCCCAAACCACAATACTGTCAATAACACAAACTGCAGGACCTCCCACACAGCAGACACACGGGCAATATGAATCAGCTGCAGACCAAACTCTTCGGGGCAATGCAGGTGGTTGAACTGAGTTGCTTTGGACAGTCTCGGGATGCTGCCATAATGTTCTCTAGAGCACCAAGGTTATGTGCCTACCTAAAGGGTTCTCTTCTGAAAAAGGAGCTTCAGCTGTGGAGTCATATGTGTGTTCATGAGCTTTTAAAGTTCTTTTCAGTCTTTAAGCAAGTGAGACTTTAGGTTCAGAATTATCACTTCCGTGGAAGTTTGAAAGAACCAACAGGGAGTATAGGTCTACAAATAAATCAGTTGTTTATTGCATATTTACTACCTTGTAGTACTGAAGCAATGAAACTATTGCTTGGTTATTATTATATTTGAAATAGGATCCTGTGCTAAAATTGTACATTTTTGGTTTGCATATCTTGTAACTGTTAGCTTATTTGTTAGCTCTCACACTTCAGTAAAATTTAGAACAATAAAAAAATAAATTCACATACACCTGCACTTCTTGTCGGTTTTCTGGCTTTGCAGAGTTTGTTTCTTAGAAAGTCTGTGGTGGGCAGGGATTAGCAGGTGGTCCTAGGAGTTTTAAATTAATCAAAGAAGTTCTGAAAATGACAGGCCTGTGGATTAACACAGCCTTTATTAATTTTTTAAAAAACCAACGCTAGGTGATTGGAAAACAAATTACAATAGACGTTCTACGAAATTTATTCAAAACAGTTTGAAAATTACATTTAGTATCACCAAACAAATATAGAAACTGGCAAGACTGTAGAACTTCAGTGTATAGATGCACACACACATAGATACGTGTATCTATGGACGCTTACATGTGAATATATATGATACTTACAGCTAGTATGGCCTACGAGAGCGAACCAGCAGTCATTCTAAGTATGATTAAAAATGCAAAGTAAAAGTAAGTGAAAATGAGTAGAATTTTGCTGAAAGAACAAAAATGTATTCATAATACTCTTTCACAAAACTATGTTCCTGAAAAACCTTGCTGAACTTTAGGCGACAATTCAAATAGAAGTTGTCTTCAGAGAAACGATCAAAGAATTTTATAATTTTCCATGTATTCAAGGTTTGAGGAATGATCTTAACTTGAGGAAATTAATTATTGGAAAAAAATCTAGAAATATTTAATTAAAATGCAGCTGATAAGACGAAACTGAAATCCTTATTTTTGCCTGGAGCAAATGATCTTATTCAGTGTCAAGTAAGTTAATAGTCATCAAAGAGCACACAGAATGATTTCTCTAAAACAGAAAGGATTTTCACTTGAGATTAATTTATGGGAAAATTAGGAAAATCAAGTAAAAAGTAAGTTTAATTATCCTGATTTGTGGAACTATGGACAAGATACATATTAGGCCATCAATTTCCTGAAAACAGTTTTCAGTAGCAACCTCCCTCAAACCCAAAGCATTTAAAATTCAGACTGAGTTTCTGAAAGTGAATAAACCAAACAACTTATTATTCAGCTCAGAGAGTTTAACCAAAACAAACTTGATTGAAAAGATAAAAGGATTATAACCTGCATATAGTGTTCCTGTGTAACAAAGCCTGATCCGGTGACATCAACAGACTTGAAGCCATGCAGTGTTTTGAGGAGTTGTGTCACAGATGGCACTGGCCAAGGCTGTGCTGCTGCCAGCAAGAATCTGCGCCAGTCAGTGAGTTCTGAGGTCACTGTGAATTCACGTGCCAGATTGTCTAACTATAAAACCAAAATAATAAATATTATCAAATATCTGTGCATAAACATACTGTTTCAATATGTGTTCTTAGGTCTTGTCCTGGATAGGATAGACAAGGTTCTGCAGTGAGATTTCATGTTTCTGTAAAGGGCATGTATAACTAAACAAACTAGGGCACGGGCCACAGTGTGTTGGCTGGCATGTGCAGTTGGTATTCTCTAAATAAATATCCTAAATAGGCATCTATATCTAAACTGCCTATGAGATATGATCCCTTAGAACATGCTAACCCCTGAACCATGGTCTGTCTTGTGAGAGTACCAAGAATTGAACTGACAATTTAGCAGCATGAGCTCAAAATCCTTGGTCCTGTGCCTTGGCCCTGTTACTCTTACAGGTGTCCTCCAAGTGGCTTTTCTCAGCTCCAGCATTACTTCCAGTTGGAAAAAGGCCGTGGCAGAAAAGCTGCTTTTCAGCTTGCTGCATGTATCTTTGTACCAATTAAGTTGTTGCATGTATTCAGCAGAGGAGAACACATGCAAAATCTCCTGACAGAGCACTGCAGAGGCTGTGTCTGGGAGGGGGCACCAAATTAGCCCGGGTCAGTATAGCCCTGTGGCATCTCTGCACTGCCTTCTGCCCCACACCCACATCTCCCTGTCAAGACTGCAGTCTGAGAGGAAGCAATGTGTTCACAGGAAGAAGGGCCTGGGGCAGCACAGAGTTAGACAATTTGGTGACATTGTGGATGTCATCTGTCCTAACACTGGCCAGAACAGCACGGCTTATTATTCATTGAAAATTTATTTGAGATTCTATTAAGTCACACAGCGGTGAAATGGTGAGTCCAGCTCAGAACAGCTTGTGCAAAATAAATATATACCTTAGCTTATGCTTTGTGAATGTCCTTTTGTAAGTTCTTGCTTACATGATAAATTTAAAAGTGTAATTCAAAAATGGTTCTTTTAAGGAAAGAAAATTATATTATTAAAATAAAGATAGGATTTATAAGCACTAAAAGTTCTCAAAGAATACAGAACATGGGATACATGCACATTTGGTCTATTAATAGACAATATTTGACAGACAGCTTTCCTTTATAAATAATTTCCTGTACTAAGATTAGGTTTTTATATAGTCAAGATGACAGATGGGACTAGTTTTCACTAAACTCACTGGAACTACGCAACTTTAAACTTTAACTTTAAAATCCTTTACTCATGCAGTTCATCAGTGTGAAGAATATATGAATAAAGCTGTGAAATCATGTGAAATCCAATTAAAATTTTAATGTGAATCATGGTTTACTGTCAGAAATAGTTATCAAAACATGCTAAAACAAGTAAATATTTCCATTCCATAGGCTTACCAGCAACATCTGAAAGAAAAATTAATTCAGTATGGAAGATCTGGAAAGACTAAATTTTAAGTTTTTGTGTTCCTAAATCTGAAAACCTTGGATGGTGTCCTAAGAAGTGATATTATTTGAAAATTGTAAATAAATACAGTCCTGACAAAATTTCTTGTACAGTGACTTCCATAATCCTACTCTAGCGAAACAGAAGAACTTTAAAGCAAAACTGATCCTGTCCTATAATATTATAATCTCGATTTTATCATAATAAGGACAATGCTGCATCTTCTACACACACCAATACTCCAGTTGAAGAGAATATAGGGGTTAACTTACATCTGAAAGTGTTAAGTTCTTCCATGCATCAGGAAAGCAATTTATTCCAAGATTCAAATTAACCAAGCCACTAAAAGTTTCAATAAATAATTTCTTTGGTATAAAACCTATTAAAAAAATCAATATAGAAATATGTTTAGCCTTCTAAATAGACTTCTTCTGTTAAAAAACAAAAAGCTATTTTTTCATTTTAATGGCCATATGAGAAAGTTATTTATTTTCCTATTATGCACTACTGATAATGCTAATATCTTCCAAACCAAACATAAAATCTCCTCATTTAAAATTAATCATGTGTGACCTATCTAACAGCAAAATTTCAAGTATTTCGCTGCCCTGCAATTCTTCTCGTACTTGTCCTGATCTGCATCAAGATCACAAATCCATACTCACACAATCTACACTGAGAACTGATGAGCTCTTCACAGACACCAATCACACAGAGTTCTGTGCATGGAATATCTACCAACCTTTTCTTCCACTCTGCTCTTTCTAATCAATCATAAATCTATCTTCACTCTTTAAAGCAAGTATATGCTAGAGAATAGGGTGAAAAACATGCACCTTTAAACTCTGAAACAAAATTTAACTATTTGAAAAGCTTCTCAGAACTGATGCTTGGGAGTTAAAAATACCTCCATTGATTTTATTTTAAAGAAATCCTAAGAAAAAAATAAATAAGTTCAGCAAATCCTATTTGTTTTTTAAGCAGGAATAGATTTGTTTATTAACAAACAAACTTCAAACTTCATGTGTGGCATTAAAACACAAAACTATGTATAAAAAATTTTAACTGACAGATATGAGTCTTTTCTTTCAGAAATGGACTTTGCTGGGTCAGTGAGAGTTTACTGCAAAACAAAAACATTAGTAACAAAAAATATAAAGTAAGTTTCAAGTTTTAAAAATTTTTAGAGACAAAGCTGATTTGGTTAGGTTGTGATTAATTCCATGGCATCAAAACAGAAGTTTTCAGATTACCTTTAAAAGCAAACACTATCAGTGAAATACTGGAAAGACTTATTTTTCCAGTCAAACTTCTTGTCCTTTTGCAAAGGCATAGCTGTGCACATTCTATGGCTAAGACAATTTGTTTGAAGTGAAACAGGGAAGTAAAATTTAAGTTTATGAAAAAGATACATGGTAGGAATATAAAGAATGTGTTTGAATAGTAATTTCATTGTGTCATTTATTCAAAATCAAGTTGCCAATTTGAATGAATAGTCTGCATCTCTGTAGAGCTGTTTACTTCCAATCAGAAAAACCAGGATTAATTCCCTCAGCACATCTTAATAAAGCAGAGAAATTCTATACATATATAAGCTTGGAGAGAAGAGGACAAAAATAGATTTGGGAAGCTCAAAGTCTGTTGGAAGAGGAAGAAGGAAGGGAGAAACACCTCGACTTGAAACCTTAGTATCCTCCCACAAATTTCAGCATGAAAGCAAAAGCTGGGGAAAACATATTGTCAAACTGATAACAGTGTTCTGATGTGACATCTTGAAAGTTTTTGAGTTATCTACATTGAGAAAGAACATCTTCTAAAAATCATGTGATAAATCGTGTGCTGTTTACTGAAGCACACTGGATTGCTAATAATTTTAAGGTAATCAGAAATTTGGTTTTTTTATGAAAACTTCAAGTCTCAAGAATCAGATCATTTCCACTTCATACAGTGAAGCCTACATCACAGAAGCATCATTACTGGGGCACTTCATATAAGATTCAATAAACCTGGTAACATTTTAGTGTTTCATGAGGAAAACAGGCTATGGTCCATGAAGGAGCCAATGAACAACAAAAAACAACAGGGAAAATTTTTACATTTTCTTTGCAGTCTCAGATTTTCTAGTGCTTTACCATGAAGAGCCCAGCTATGATAACTTTTATTTAGTTTTTTGCTAAACATTTCCCTTTCCACATTTGATCACTGGCAATCTAACTTGGCTTTCTGTCACACTATCTTACGTTTTAAACTGTTCAACTCCTACCATGATTTCCCTATATGACAATAAAAAATATAGTTCCTGTATTTCCTAGGAGTTCCTTACTTCCTGAAATAAAATTTAATTTTGCTTCTATGCACAAAATTTTAAAAGGATACTATTATTTTCATATCCCTTTTTGTGAGGCTGCATGACTTCAGAAACATACATAAAAAGTATCTGAGGGACATGGAATTTAAAGAACTTGCATCAAAACTGATGTGATCAAAATCTGAAATGTGATTAAAGGACTGCAATCTAAATCACTACTCACAATTTATATAAACTATATAATTGTTTGTATGAACTGTAGAATTGCTGATGTGCTGTAGGGCAATTTCTTTTACTTTACTACCTCCTCCTGAAACATCTGACGAGGGACA
Organism: Daphoenositta chrysoptera; assembly: GCA_013397915.1. Lineage (NCBI taxonomy): Eukaryota > Metazoa > Chordata > Aves > Passeriformes > Daphoenositta > Daphoenositta chrysoptera. Next base: position 881,950 of record VZRO01001513.1, on the reverse strand, counting down.
ATTCCAAAGTTACAGCAGCTCAAAGCCTTCAAATGGACTGTGACTTAATTCCTTCTACTGACGTACATAGGAGAAATGAGAGACTCTGAGAAACAGAAGAAATCCCTTATAAACATGGAAAACAAGACATGAAATGTCTTCCTCACTGTGTTTTTAGATATTTTGTCTAGACTTTGTAGATTTGGGTGTATATTACAGTGCACAGAAGTGTTCTGGAGTATCTGATTATAATACCAAAAAGAGGTGACTCATCATTTCAGCTCAAGGGTTGTCAGTACTTCATAATCACGGAAGAGACACTGAGAGTGGGCAGCTACACAGATGGTACCCAGAAAAGAATACTGGTGTCTGCAAATGGTACTCTGCAAGCAGTGAAAGAAAATATTGTCCTCTAGGAAGGAAACAAGAAAACAATTCTCAGAACTGGCTTTTTTCCACTTAGCAAGACTCATTTCAAAACAGGTATGCTCTTTACAAAATCTTTGGGTACATACAGAATAAAGAACCCAGACCTAAAGAGTTTTAATTGAATAATGTAGGAGACTGAATAGAAAATTAAACATTTTTAAATAGAAAGAGTAGCAAGCATCTTGTAAAAAGAATCAGTATTCATGAAGATCTTCAAAAACTGGAGAGATGGTCAGGATCAGTAAGTAAGTTTCACCAGAAACAGATCAAAGTACTTTTTGAAAATAGACTGCACAAATTGATACATTTATTACATTACAGATAAAACAATTCAGGAACAAACTTCAAGCATATTAGAGACCAGGATTAGAATTCAAAGTGAACTTCAAATATTTGAGATGAAGTCTAGAATAAAAGGACACTAACCAATAAAGATAAATGTCAAGTGCCCCACTGGGCTGAAATAGTAAACTGAATAAATATCACAATGGGAATCTTACTGCCAAAGTAAAATTTCTACAGAAAAGTCTCTAAGGATTATGGCAGATTACAATAACACCAGAAAGCACATGGGAAGTTATTGGAAATAATGCTTTTTTTTTTTTTCTCAGATATTAAGACTTCTGCTATAACATGATTTTGGAATCTCTAGATCAAGAAGGATGTGTGTAAACTAAAGACTGCCCAAAAGAAAGGAGCAAGAATCATCAAGGCTTAGAAAACATGTCCTGAGAGGTGAGGTTGAAGGAATTCTGCTGGTTTCATGGATGAAAAGAAGATTATGAGAAAACATGCCCCCTCCCTCCATCATGGAAGTGACTTCAGTGCTACAGATACAAACCCACCATTTTTTGGTTTTTCTTCTTTTTTTGTTTTTTGTTTCTTTCTTTTTTTGTCCTGTTGGACATCCTTGGGACACATTTTCAAACTTTTTCTAATCTCAACATAGTTAAAAACCTTCATTTCACAACTTCAAAGGAAAAGAACCCTCTTGGTATTACATGATTTAAGAGAAAACCCTTCAAATTAACAATTCTAATATATAATGAGCCACATATCTAATAAGGCACTCTATGAAATATATATCCTGTTGCTTATTAGGCAAACTATATCTAAACATTTTTCTTTTTATTTTTTTTGGCTAAGAAATCACAAGTTCAGATATTTTATATAATGCACAGTACTGATCTCTTTTTCTGATCCCTACAGATTAACTCTACTGGAGTGGACTAATATTCTTTAATGAGGCATTCCTTCAAAACCTACTCCATTTCTGACACACTGTTTATACACAGAAGTACCAGGAACATCTATGCAAAACACCAAAAAGAGACTGTATGTGTATATATATATACATGTTTGTGTGGTATAGCACAGCACAGTACAGAGCAGAGCTGTAGTACAGTAGGGTGCGGGGTACCGGGTATCTTCTATTACTACATTATGTTTTATATTGAAAGTAGAGAGTTATCTTGATTTAGAAGAGGGTTGATTCAAAGGTGAATGACCTCATATTAATTTCTCCCAAATTACCTCTAGCACATCTTCATTTGCTGTTGGAGTAAGTAATAAGGGTCTTTAATCATTTAATTTTAGCTGTCTTGCGTATAAATAATTGCTATTTCCTTGATGGTAGAAATATATTCTGCTGGTATGCTTTACCTTTTGAAATTATCAAGTAGAAAGGTGCATCCAGAATATTTAGAATTATGAAAATATGTATTCTCTAAACCATACTCATTCTCAGCTCCTAGATTAAAAATCAAGATACAGCACTCTTACTGCAACCCTCACAAATATTCTTACAGGGAAATAAATGTAGTTCAAGCTGTGAAGAATATTAGTCATATCCTGTCTGTAAGAGTACTTGTTATGGGAAGACTAATCTGTGCAATTAACAATCAGCATTGGAAAAAAGGATCTGTTTCTGCCTTTGTAGGGAAGTCTTCAGAAGGACAAGTCTGAGAAAGGTCATGTTAAATTTTATCTGGTTTGCACATTCCATCAGGGTCTGTATAGGGACAGCCAGATTTAGCAATATCATGGTATCTTCTAAAAATATTTTCTACTCTACTCAGTGTTAGGGAGTTCATGTTCTTCAACATCTGCTCAGCAGAAGCTGTATCTGGTGAAGCAGAACTGGCAGCTTGCATGCAGGTAGCCCAGGCATGAGCTTCACTGCTCTGGTGTGTGTTTATAAATTCAAGTTTGAAGTCATCAGTGCCAGAACAAAAATTATTAATATTTTCCCCCAAATCCACCTTATGTTTACGACATGGTACACAAAACATTATTCCCCTTTCATCATCATATTTTAACCAGGAGTATTTAGTGAGCCATATTTTTGGAAACTGCTGATTCCTCTTTGTTTTCTGACGTTCCAAATCTTTCTTCTCTTTCCTTCTGTCACCAACTTCTCTGTTGCTAGAAGAATTACTCTTGCTTTTAAATTGCTTCAGTGCTCTTATGGCTATAATTTAAAAAGAAACAACTAAATACAAAATAGCTTTTATATGATAAAATATCAATTGCATGTTTTCTTTTTTGGTCCATATTTATCTTGTTAATTTGGGACTAGATTGTGACTTGAAATGAACAGCCATGAAAGGGAACAAGGAAAACAGATCTACTCTTAAATCATTTGAGGGCTACCCAGGATTCTTTTAAGAAATCGTCAGTTTTGACTATCAGAAGTTTGCAACCTGTGTAGTGCAGCAGCATCAATGCTATTTTTGGAACAGAGAAGAGCAAATTTAGGAAGTGGAATTCAGGATGGTCTTTTAGGTAAAACGTCGCCAGAAAATACTGCTGAAGTCACAAACTTCTTACAATGTGCATTATACCTGGCATTGTCATAAATGTTAAGTTGGAGCAAGTCTGGAAATACATAATCAAAAACCTAATCTTCTTAAAATGTATTTACCTGCAAATGATATTATTACTGCTTTCAGAACTGTATAAGCATTCTTAATGTATTGAGATTGTTCTCAACATTTCCCAAATTTTTCTGAAGATGGTCACTCCTGTTATTTCGTAGGAGCAAATCCTATAAGGTGACAGTTTTGAAAATTTTATTTCTAGATCTCATCTACTTTTGGCCTGTAATTTAATGATTCTTTTAGTACACATTTGCCATAATTTTAGGACTTTTTTAAAAAAACCAATCAATTAAGCAAGAGAAACTGCATGCAGAATGGAGGCAGTAAAACTAGAAATCTATTTTTTCACTGGGAAATAACAAAATTAATACCCTGCAAATGACCTAAAATTTGACTCTCCACCCTCCTTATTGTGATGTGTACGTCAAGAAGCAAAATTAATGAGTACATTAAGCTAATCATAGAGAGAAATGCCATTTCTGGTGCTTTAAAAGGTCTTGAGAAAAAGAGTTTTTGTATGCCACTCTTTTCTATTTCAGAAGAAGCAAATTTTTATATTTATATATACTATACAATTTGTGAGAACTGTTTGTTCCCATTGTTGAAAAAAGTGACAGTTTGTTCCATTCTATTCTAAGCATCCTGAAAGGCCATAATATTAATAAAAGAAGTTAGGAACATGTAGTTTAAATGCATTTCCAGTATGAATGATTCTTGTAAAGAACTTAAAATCTGAGGTAGCAGCTGTGGCCCACATGGACAGCAAAACAAACTGCCACAGGAGGCTTTTCTGACATTTGCCCAGGTACCATACCCAGAACTGAAAAGAGGAAGAGAAATACTCTTAACACAGAGTGATTAAAAACCTTCATTAGGCAGACACAAAACCACAAGGTAAAGTGAAAAAGAGGTGGAGGGCTGGATAATTGGACCTGCAACTTCAGAAGTAAAAAGGGTGTAAGGGACAAAAACATTTAAACACCTCTACAGTGCCTACTTCTTCTTCAGGTATACGGAAACCTGTGGAAATTTGCTGGTGATTACAGAAATAGGGATTGGAGTAGAACTATGATCCACTATCAGGAATAATATTCCCTGTAAGATGGGCCTTCAGTGTTACCAACATTTTTTCAATTGGCACAGAGAAACTGGGAACATAGGAAAAGGTGGGATCTGTCGCAGTGGTACCCTGGAAATAAGAGAGAATACAAAAAGAAGCCAGCCTGTACTACTTATGAAGCAACTTCTTCACATAAAGTTTGTAATCAAATGAAATCAAGAAGAAAACTAATGTAGGAAAAGCTACACTAGGTAGGATTGTTTTTCATTAAAATCTTCTTAAAAGGCAGTATCATTCCCTGATACACATGGTGACTGGCAAGCCTTTACATATTTCAATAAGCAGTGCAGAAACTTCATAAACAAATACAAATAAACTAATTAGTGAAGAAATTAAGACTATGACCACTACTGAAACTGAAAACAGAAAAAATAAACTTTTTAAAAGGAGCATTTTGAATGACAGCAGCATAAGTTTACATTACACCCTATGAACCTGGACTGTGACATTTTAAACAGAACCCGTTACATTTAAATAAAGAGCAATCACCATGCCTCAGTTATAAGGCAGATATACAAAAGAGACTGTTTCCTAATGATATACCAGTCAGTAAAGTATTTTCTATAGGCACAGTATAAAAATAACTCCATAAACTGATGATGTAGTAAATCTCTATTAAAGATTCCGATTATAAATTTACACAGGCAACAAAATACGAAGAGATTGTAAACTTATACTAGAGATGAGAATTATTTTAACATTTAATATTATCACCAAATTATATCAAAACATTTGAACAGATTCACATTCCTGTCTATTGTCACTGAGAAAAATGTTTCCATAGCAATTCCTGGCTAGAGGTTTGGATAATGATCCATTGCAAATCACACATCAGACTGTAGCAATTTTACAAGGATGAATGAATGAAATAAACCCTGAGGCTGAATTACATTCTTTTAACTTTAGGACTCTACAAGGTAAATAATATAGGATACTTCTATCCTTAGATGAAAAAGATGGGTGTCTCAAAAATGTGATTCTTTTCATTCACATTGCTGATAGACTCATCACTCCCTACAGGTCAATTTTACTATAAATATTTACATCATTTATTCACTAATTATTACTTGTGCTGCTATATGTCTGATCTTAATTAAATAGCAAGAATTGGGGTTTTTAAACTCAGAATCACTGAGAATTAAGGTACTTCTGTTGCTGCACAGATGCAGTGAGGGGAGAGGTTCTCTGTAATGCTGACTGAAACTTTAAAATTATATATATATATATTCAAATGCACAGAAACATATACAAACATGTTAAATATGTTCCACAAATTTCTGAACTTAAATAACATACATGACTTAGTAAGAAACATAACAGGAGGTGTAAATGAAACTATTGGTAGAATTACTAAGTTTTCACCTGGTAACAAATATTTCCTCTGTCCACAGACTTACAAACTTTCATATTTTCAAGTTTTAAAAAACCACATTGAAGATAAATAGTCTTTAAAAGATATGTTAGAGATGATGAAACTATTCGTATGCTCTCATATGGACTTCAATCTCCATTTGCATCAAACTCAGGCAATTACTGTTCTAAAACCTTAAATTGTTTCTACAAAAGTGCTTGGGGAAAGAAAGCATAATCTATAGACATTATCCAGGGGAAGCATATCATTCTGACTCAACAAAATATTTCACTAAAAAGGCAACATTTCAGCTGAACTACACACACACTTTAATATACCTGTCTGCTCAAAATCTACCAATTGTAAAATTCGATTGACAAGTCCACAGTTTTGAAAACAAACGGCAATGCAAGATGGGCATAGGTTGTCCCTTATGTTTACATCTTAGCAGACTATTTAACAGTTTTATAAGTAAGTATTTTAAACATTTTTTTGGTTTTTGGATATAGAACTTTTTTAAACCTGACTGATGTCCATCTATTCTATCTAATTATAGAATCACTTCTATAACTAAACTGGAATGGTTCATAAGGATCATGACTGTGAAAAAGAAAATAAAATTTAAAATTCCCTTGTGTGATTCAGTCATAAGATGGAGAACAAATCTGTGATAGAATCTACTTTGATCTGCTTGGTAATGCAAAACCACACCAAAACTGCATTCTCTGAAACAGCTTTAGAAGAAAACGGAGACATTCCATATGTCTCCTAATTGATATGACAAGAGATGTGGTCACAGAAGATCATAGTGCTGAAGGGAATAAAGGGGATGAGATCTAAGAAATAATTTAATTTTGTTGATAAGAAAAGCACGCATTCAAAAAGACTGTAAGAGAGAAAATAAAAAAAGTGAACGTTATTAGCTCCACTTAAGACTTGTCACATCTCTTCCTATGAAAAAGCAATCCCAAGGTAATATACGAGAGCACTGTTAACAACTTGATCAAAGAGTTAGTGACATTAGTTAGTGCAGACTAATGTTGACTTTAGGCAATAGCACTTGGGATAGTAATAAAACAAAGAATAAATTTCTTTCTCAAATGAAAGACTGTCAGTAGGTAGGAAGTTCCAGCACAGGCTGTTTTTTTGTCCGTTGGTGCTTAGAATGAAGATTAATGTGCTTCCATGGAGGACCAAGTGGGAAGGACAGCACAAAGTTGTCTGTGAAGAATCGGCACTTCTTTAAAACTTTAGATTCCTAGGAAACACAAAACTGTTTCATAAGAATTCTTCCATGAATATCAAACATTTTTAAAGTATACTGGCACTCCCACTTTTAGCTTTAATTTTGGCCATTTGCTAAACATATCTTGAAAAGATTTCCTTCTGACATTTACCAAATATCTTGTGAGAAACCTGTTTACATTTTAATTTCTACTACTATAATCACCCCTCCATCATTACTCTTTGTTTCCTTGCCTTTCTAAGTGAAAATCTGCTTCTTGTAATCTCCATGATGCTGTAGAAAAGCCTAATTTCCAATTTTCAGAACAACTCCAGGAAATTTATTATTCACTATCACTTCTGTTCTACTACAAGGAGATTGGTGGATTTATGCTATTTAGACTTGCCCAATAGCCTACACTCCATGTGCTTGTTTATGTGGATTTCCACTATGAATGCTGAGAGATCTGCTGGGGTAGTTAAGAATAAGAAAAAATAAGATGTTTGGCAGGAAATCTAGATCAGTTTGGAGGTTCTCCAAGGAAGGGATTTGTTTGTTACTTTTTGGTATCTCCTTTAGAGATGCTGTTCAACAGTTTCACTGCCATTGTGCTGGGTGCTTTAGTGTTTTTCCCTCTTCTGTTCAGTGAGAGACTAACTCCTGAGATGTGTATTTTCTGTTGACCATTCTATTGAACAAGGGGAGACAGAAGGCTATGAAAAATTTTCCTGATGTTTTAGGAAAGAAAGGAGTTTATAACGAAGGTAAGTGGTTGCATTAGGAAACCTAGGATGTGATTTATGCTGTCTTAAAATGTTTAAGAGAATGGGAGGGAGTATTTTAAAGGTGACTTGCACAGCTAGTGTTTTCCATCCTAATTCAGCTATCAAGAAAAGGTAAGTATCTTAACTTAATAGTCACCAAACAGAATATAAATGCATGGGGTTTGGCACCTTATTTTAAACAATTCTTTCCCATTGTCTCAGAGAACAAGCAACAGCATTCTTTTTCTGTCCCATGACTGCTAAGCCAAGAAATTTCTTTTTTTTTGGGTAGTCATGCAAGTCATGTTGGGTCATTTTAGTGAATATAATACTATCAAAAGGGAAATATTATAGAATTGTAAATATTTAAGTTGTTTCCTTGCTCATTATTACACATTTACAAAGAAAATGGTTGTTCTGTGTTAAAAACGTAAAGAATATTAAAGTTTGTAATAGACAAAAGTTTTTCATTTTAAATATCTTAATGATGGATGATCTAAAACCAACAAAACCCTTTTAAGTGGAAGTACCAATCAAACTGATGTCTGTGTGTCGCTTCTGTGGCACTGTAAATGCTTACAAACACACAGATTTTTAGTTCCATGTGCCATTATATATGCAATACTATCTGCAGAATAGGTCTCTACAGAAGATTTTGAAATGCTTACACAGACATCCACACTCCTACACCAGAGATAAGATTATATGCATCTCTCTAAGGGAAAACTGTAAAAATCTTTCTGCCTAAAATGGTTTTATTTGCAAAAGAAAATTGGAATTGCTCTATAAATATATATGAAAAGCATTTACAAATAAAGAATTAAACTCAACTTCATTGTGCCTTTGTGGCCTTATTACACTGGAAGAGTTAAATCTTAAATTGTAAGCACTTTTTTACACATTGTATTTCACAATCTTAGTGGCAATAATACTAAAAGTATAATTATAATATGGAACATTGGCAATGAAACAGCTGCAAATACAGGTGTAACAACTTTCCATCTCAGTTCAAAACCGCCTTACCTAAATCACTTTGTAACATTTATACAGTCTCAGGAACTTTTGCAAGTAAGTCTTTTTAGGCATCCTAAGCTTTAAGTTCCCATAATTAGAGGGTAGAAATACAATAAATGCATGTTTAAAGGTAAAAAAATAAATTACATATCTGAGCTAACGCTTGCAAATCACCCAAAAAACAGGCACACACTGACTTGATGAATACAATAGTTAATAGTTATAACAGACCCTATACAACAGTTTCATGAAAATACTGGTAATTTTTAAATTGTGTTTTAAAATAATATAGCCTGAGTGTTCGCTGAGCTCTCACTTAGTAAACAAGTTAAAGACTTGCATCTTTAAGCAAAGCAATCATGACGAATACCTGTACTAAAATCCTATTATAGAGACAATTGTCAGAGGAATACTAAACATGTGGTCTTAACGATAAAAAGCCCATAGTAAAGCCAATAAAAGCTTCCAAGTGGTCTGTTATTTCACATTTTCAATATCCTCCACTACAACTTTGCTTTCCTATGTAGCAGGATCTTTAACTGTAGCACAATCTTTAACAATATAGATAACTATAGTTTAGCAGTTCCCAGTTACTCTAGATTTTAAGTAGGTAGCCAAGAGTCCTTTGGGAATGAAAAGGAAAAAAATTTCTTACCTTTAGGTGCCAGCTGTAGAAACTGCTTATGAAGTGTAGTAAGCTGTGAAATAGTTAGAGTATTACTTCCAGAAGTTTCTATGTGTTGAAATTCTGGTGGAGGAACAGGGTCAGTAACAGGGTCAGGAACCATTTTTACATCGCCATTGATGAAGAAATCTCTTTCTTCTAAAGTCATTTCATATTGGATTCTGCTAGAACTCTCAATATGATGTCGTGCAACCTCTACCAGATTTTCAACACTGAAAGTGTAAATGCAGAAAACCATGAGTATTTATAACACACAGTGTTAATAACGTAGCTTTAAATTTTAATGTGCTTGTGCTTTTAAAGCTTTGCTAAAGTAAGAATTACATACTCTCTGTGAGAATTCTGTAATTGTCAAAATCATTATGAAGTCTACGTTTCCACTGGCTTTTTATTGTAGTTCAGAAACTTATATAAAATCAGACCTAAGACATAGAAGAGACTTGATGGAAAAACATGAAAGTACTTTCTAGGCTAACATAGTGGAGATGCATATGAACTCCTGTTTCAAGTGCAATGAGTACAATTTATACAGGGAAATACATAGCTGTCCATAATGTTCAACTGGACGTAGCTTTGGCTTGGAGTGTCAGGTCAAAGGATGTGATATTCTGTAAATACTCTGTTAGCACTTGTTAAGAGAGCAAATAAAACTGGCTGGAAGGAAGAGGCTTTGCCTCGTCATGATATTGCCCATTAAAGCCTTCAAATACCCCATTTATGTCTTTCTTCTTGGTCATGGCCTGACATGCACCAAGTAGCACTGTCCCAGGTACGATTCAAAAGTTAGTATAGGCCAGACTTGCAAAGGGCAAAGTGACCCCTTTCCTTTAGAGAGGAAAAGCCCTTTAACGATAAGGACATTGGTCATTCTATGCCAGATACTCCTATAGTAATCCCAAGTACGTTTTATTTACTAGGACAGAAAAATTGTGAGGGAGAACTTTTTTTTACTGGTCCTTGAAATAATTTTTGGAAATGTAATATGTGGTAATAAGAACAACAGGCAGAATTTTCCAGTGTGTGTGAAAAACAGGAAAGAAAATAATCCCACACTCCAAAGTGACAGAAGCTACTGAAATGATATAGTGCTTTCTACTAAATGGAATAACTGATTGTCTGCTCATTAATCTGCTAAACCTGTAGTCTAGAAAAATAGCATAGTATGATAATTACCTTTACAGCTACAAGCAGAACCTTTTCATCAGCCAAGAAATGAGTTATTAGCATTCAGGATTTTAAGATAAAACTAAATGAAATTATTATTTTCTCCTTTTTTTTCCAAATTACTTCTGTCTGTATAAACACCTATATTTACTACCATAGTCTAGGTTAAAAATAAAGAAAAAAAAATCCTGTTTAAAATTGATATACATTACCATGATATTTCTTCCAAGAAGGTGGATCCAAGCCATTTTTCCATATCTTTATAAGCCTCTTCTGCTTTACACTTTAGATCCTCAAGAAATGCTAAAGCTTTTTCTTTTATAAGTTCTAGTCGAGATTTTGTGGCTGCCTCTGTTAAAATGGTAAAGTCGTAATGAATGATATTTATAAAATGTGAGGCATGCTCTCAGTCTAAGTCTAAAGTTGAGCATATTTAACCGTTTTTAGCTAAAAGTACCTTAGAGGATACTTGGTGCCTGGCTAGTCACTTTTCTGTAGTACAGTTAAGGCTGCTTCAATTGTGGCTTCTCTACATGTTCTTTGAGTAGCTGCTATCAGGATGTTACAGAGGTAAGTGTATGACAGTTTTTGTCTCCCTGTATTTTCAAAAGTAGGTACTGCACAGACCACTGACAAAGCTGCTCTCTTAACACTTAACAGAATAAAAGGCAAGGTACATTGATGCAACAGAGAAATTACATAGTAAATCAATGTTAAAAACTTAGCAACTATACACAACTAGTGCCTTTGCTAGACTCAATGTAACTGTATAATGAAAACCACAAGTTACCAAAAGGTAACTGGATAACAAAGCTGCAAGTGAAACTATGATTCTCATATACCAGCTATGTGCCTGTGCAAATAGGAAATAGAGTTCAACATGTTCAGCCTTCCTTAGGTTCTTGGCTTTTTTTCTCAAATATAGGATGAAAATGAAGTAATGTCAAGAAAAAAAAAAACATGTCAATGAATCACTAAAATTCATCTTCAGGCTATTAGGATCTTCAAAATTATTACTGTTCTTCTCATTACCCCAAAATCTTAGAATATTTATTCTTGAACTACTTTTGAATTAAACCATGTTGAAAACTGTAACTGTATAGGGTGTACAAGAATTTGGCCTGATTGGATCTAAAGAAGCCTTATGAGTTTGTGGTTTGTTCAATAACTGCTGTCTGCCCTCTATCTTTCATAATAAAATACTATGTAATAATTAGCCCACCAAAGAGGTACCGTGTTACAATGGGCTTGCCAACTGTTGCCAAATAAAATCTATAAAAGCTGGGTTCTATCTTCCCTTTAGTGACAAAACAGTCTTTCTTCTAGTCTAAAACTATCTCAAAAAAATTTTTTCAAACTATTTTCAGTTTGGGACTTTCTTTTTTCAGACATCTACTTTTGGCTGAAATGAACCATTTGGTTTGGAAGTTACTGGGTAAGACAGACAAAGAGACAGAATGACTGAACAATATGTAGGTTTTGGAAGAGTCTGTCCAGAAAGCAGTTTGGAAGAACAAACAAAATGTACATCCTGCTGCTTGAATCTCAGGTTGCTCGATGAGGAGGGAACCAGAGAAAAACATTAATGAAATATAAAACTGCCAACAAATTCTTTCCCAGAAAAAACATTTCAAATACTGAATCCAATTCAATTGAATACTGAAGTGTGAGTAACAATATTTTCTCTCAGGATGAATACTTGCTTAGTCATCACAAATTAAATTAGATGAGATGAAACAGAAGACAAAAGGAATGAAAATCACATTACTACCTTAAGTATATTTACCACAGAATCACTGATGATTACCACACTAAAAAAAATTTCCTGATTTCTCCCGACACAACTCTCTCTCTTTCTTTTTCTTTCTTATCCAGCCATTTTCCCTGGAGTCTCTGGTTAGTATTTACTAGCACACTAATCAAATTAGGAATAACAATCACCTAACAATAAAAGTAACCAAATAGTAACATACCCTCTTGTTTCAAGGCACTGAAATATTCTTGCTTTATTTTAAGTGCCAGTTCTTGTTTCCTTAATTCTTCTGGGTCTATAGGAACTGGACTGGCTTTTGCTCCTGCAGGAAAACAGACTTCTCAGTCTTTGGACTTTGCTTGTAAATTTGTGTATCATGAAAAATTACACTTTCCACCTTACTTGGTGTGACCTTTTATGAGAATGCAAAGGTGGATACTCAGCTGTGAAATGTGATTTACCTCTGCAAGTCATGCTAAGGTTAACACTGCATAAAAATACCCCAGCGCATACAACTGTATTAAAGTTGGTTAAATAACATCCTAAAATGTATTTCTTAATGGAAAATTATGATTGAATAAGTGTGCCTCTCATTTAATCCTAGATGGTCAGAATGTTCTGTTTGAACTTAGTATCTACCAACTTATCACAACCAAAACATAAATAAATGTCTTTTGAATAATAATTTCTTCTGGAATAAATTCAAGTTTAACAAACTATAGTGAAAATGTTATGGTGGTAGTTACCATCAAAGTGGTGAAAAGAACTATGCTATTAGAAAAAAAAAAAAAAAAGAGAGAGAAAACAAAAGAGATCTGTTGCTTCATGCCTCCTCAAACCTGCATTTCCACCTTGTTTTGACTTACTTATCTACGAACTAATATTGTAAAGGTATTTTATAATGTTTTTAGAGATTGCATGGAATTCTGTAGCAACACCACTTTGACTATTACTCAAAAGCATTAAAATATTTGTAATCGCTTTATCCTAAAATAAGAGCAGATGGAAATGTTACAGAAAAAAAAAATAATGACATCTGCATGACACATGAAGTCAACATAAAACAAATCGTCAGTTCTAGAATTGATAAAACTACATGTGGTAAGTTGTATCACTCTGTTACTAGCCCTGTAACAATAGCTGTAATAGCTCTGTCCTAGGGAGTTCTTGTGTTACAGAAACACTACAGTAACACTTTATTTGAAATGAAATCAAAGTCAATATATCAGCTACAAATCCATCAGTTCATACTTCATCTTCTACTAAGAAGAATGCACAGCTGAGTTCTAGCTCCAGTTCTGGTTTTGTGATTTCAGGTAACTCACCTTGTACCAGGTCTGAACAAAAATTTGGTTGCAAGAAGCAATCCACAAACTCCAAACTAGCCACTTAGAATACAACAGCTGCTGATTTTTTATCACAAAACTTTTCTAGAAGTCTGAAAATGTGCTACTCTCTCAGCTGAAATGAGATGCTGAACAAAGCCTAAGGCTCCCTGGAGCTCACAACTGGCTAAGTATTTGCAAGGCTATTGCTTTTGTTCACTCTATATGGGCAGAAATAACCAGAGGGAGAACTGAGCTCAGTACAAATAAAACGTCTATCAAATAAAGAAAGTCAACTGTGTTATGCACAACAACTCTGCAGTTACAGCTTTCTCATTTGGAAATGGAGAACCCCAATTTCAGGCTACCCCACACCCACTGCAGGCCTTGAACCTCTCTCTTGCTACATAGAATGTCTTAACAAAACACACAAAGATTTAGGCTACAGGCCTCACTTCCTAATGAAGTTATGAAATATTGCAGACAAAAGGTGAACATTATATAAACTACTACCTGCGTAAGGAAATAGTTGTGAGAAAATGTATAATCAGCCTTGCATGCCACAATCTCTTCCAGCACACTGCCTGTTTTTCTCTCTTGCAAATAAATTTTGTATTTTCACCTGGTGGGACAGGTTCTTGCCAGGCCTATGTGCAAGACCTACCTCAATAAGAGTCTGCTCTTTTTTAGGACTTCAGCTGTCAAGTAGGCAGAATTTAATAAAATTTTATTTAACTTGATAAACTAGTTCTAACTGTTCCATTCCAATACTTAACATGAAGAAAAAATAATATATACTTTCAATTTAGACTATTTATTTCTACATATAATGACTACACGTTTAAATAAATGCAATTGCCATTCAAAAGCCTTTCCCCTCCTTTACAACTACCAGCTTTTCATACTGATGTCACATTTGACATTTTAAAAGAGAAATTAAATCCAAATTAAACATCTTGGGTTACTCATTTCTGTGTTACTCATATATTTAATTTCAGTAATTTCAAGCACTGCTAAAACAAAGCCTGTACTTTAAATACCTTTTCTTTTAGTAGGTGATTTGGCAGGTGCCTTTTTGGCACCTTTGGTATCTTTCCCAGCCGCTTTGCCTGTTTTTTTCTGTGCAGCTTTCGAAGCTTTCGGTTTTAGCTGACGTTCTTTTTCTTCCTCCATTTCTCTAGCCTCTATTTCAGCTGTTACCTTGACACCACAGTCACACATAGTACAGTACATAGTATCAGCTCTGTGCAACTACTGTTTTAAATAGCCTATACTTGCTGAAAGTACCTGATGAGAATTAGACACATAAAAAACCCAAAGGAGATACTTCAACTAATTGATTAAATTTTGATTATTTGTCAAAAATAAAATTCTGCAGCAAAAACGCAAGACAGACATATTTGGCTTAATTCTTGCAGCCACTGCCTCTGCTTGAGGAAAATGCTAGAAATGCAAGAATCAACAGTATACAAAGCAAGCCTAGAGTTACATGGTAAGAGTGCAGAAATTAATTTATTTTTAAATGATCAAAGAGAAAAGAAAATCAAACCTAGAAACCAACCATTTGAAAAGCTCACCTAATTTACTGTTAGCTATACAGAAAAAAGCATGTAAGCATAGGCTCTGAACTTGTGAATGGTTTGAGCAAACACTGCATCATAGGATTAAACTTGTCCATCTTCTCACATTTCTATTGAGGAATAAGAAAATAGTTTATCATGGAAGAAGAAGATATATAGAGGCAACATTTGAAATGTTTCTCTCAGTAATGTCATGAAAGGCTCAGTTATAAATAGGGAGGTGCTGATAACACACAGATTCCAACATTTTCCTCAGAGAACTACAAACATATTCAATGGAAGTATCAATGGGGGAGCAAGACAAATGAAACTGAGATACACAGTGCAAAGATGATTTGTTTAGGCTGCCTACTGAATGGAGGGCTTTCACTGTACAATCCAGAAATGTTTGAGTAAATAAAACATTCCTTACCATATTTGATACTGCTGTTACTGCTGTTTGCCATGTAACAAAAATAAGATTTTCATCATTTCTGCAAGTGGCCACTCCATTTTCTGAATTCTTATCCTTAGAACGCTCCTGTGGAGTTCCACTGCTTCTTGACCCACTATTAGCTGGTGAAGGCAGTTTCCAAGAAACCAGAGGAATCCTCAAAATTAAAATATAAGGAATAATTTACATACCCCTTTATAAAAAGTATTATTAACTACATTGGAGAATATGCTGAAAGAATGAAAATATTATTTTCAAAATTTACAATAGAAAAAAAAAGGGAGGAACTTTCCTTATGACCGAAGTGAGGAAGTGTTTGTATGGCAAGAAAACTGTCCAGTTTAACTGTAACTAAGAAATAGTAACAGATGGATAAAACTACATCAAATGACTGTGTGATCTGCTGATGAATTCCACATGGGTTAGGCACAGTTTCATTACTCAGACAATTTCTAAATGCACTATAATTAAGTTTAAAAAAGCAGTTGTCATTACTGATGGCATTTTCTATATTGTGAAAGTATCAGGTGGTATCCCTTATCTTTTAAGATGGCATTCAGTTTGGTTCATCTTTCTAGGTTGCTTTGATTTACATTTGTTATTACATAAAAATTAATTATATTTAACATATTTATGTAACATATTTACATAAAATTTTTAACATTTAATTATATTTATTGGCTCAAATTTTAAGCCTGCTAATATTCCACAACAGTACTTTTTTTTACTTATGTGAGGATTGTGCTGTAAACTACCAGAAACATACAGGAAAGCAGGAAAGATTTCTATAATAGTAGACTTCCTCCTAGGACAGCTTTAAAAATGTTTTGCAATTCAGAGACACATTAATGAATACGATGCAGGTAAATAAGTAAAAAATGAGGGATAAATGTAACCTCTAAAATGATTTGAGATTCATAATTTGACTATAATCCCTGGTTAAAAAATTCTTATTTCAACATCCTTTGAAATATACACACATATAATTTCACATACACCAAAAATCTATCAGTGGATTGTATTTGTTCATATTTGTATAATTTTATAATGAATTTCCACCTTCTGGATTCCTCTTGATCTTCCTTCTGCTCTCCATTAATAATATCTAACAATGGGATTCTAGTAAAATCTGGAGTGTCTTCTGTTGGGATTTTTCCTTCCATTGCCTTATAATATTCATGAAGAAGACTCTTTGTATCTTGGAAACGATCCAGTTCAGCCTCAAGAAGAAAGGATGAAGAGATTGCAATTCAACATAGGGCAGAACTAATTTTTGTTATCACATGTTAGCAGAAGAAATTCTAAATCTTAAGATTTTGAGGGAGAGCAAGAAACACAGCCATATTTGTTTTAAAATTTATAGTATACCAAATGCATACTTCTACTTGCATCTATAATGTAATCACCCTGCCATTTCTAAGCAGTAATAAGAATCTTAATTGTTAAAATAGGAAAAACTTTTTACAATAAATGATGTTCAATGCATTAAATTTAATTACAATATATTTTGATGTATATATATTTCTATAGTAGCAAGTACCAACAAATTTTATGGATCTTCTTGTTTAAAAAAATCGAACCTTAAAAGCATAAAATAAAAATGGTTATGCAATGGAGAAAATTGTAAAAGTCATACAGTTTTTCTGGACCTAAGTAATCAACAGACTTTAAATATCTAAGTGTCTTGAAGATCTTTTTGTGTGAATCATCTCAGGAGAAATCAAGTAAGATTCAAGAAACATATAACACCTGTCATGTTTTGATTTATTGATACAGTATGGTGTTAGTTTCTAACCGACAAAACAGTACTAAATATTCATGGGAAAATGCACAAAACCACATTCACAAAACAAAGGATAAAACCTTTGTGGTATAAACCAGCATTTATCCATAAGTTAAGGAGGAAATATCTTCTAATATAACTGTGTACGCAGAAAGAAGGAATGAAATCTGATAAACGGCATTTATACAAATCTATGTGTTTACACAGTTACAGAGCCACCTGGGGAATATATGTAACTTCCAACAGAAAAATCCACAAATGGAGATCTCAATACCAAAGAAGCCTATTTTTGGCTGCTTCTAAAAAGGTCATTACATAAATTTATAGTTATTATATTTTTAGTTCTGTAGTTTTAGGATTAATAATTAATTTATTTGGGGGAATATGTACTAAGTAAAGGAAGAAGTAATGTTTTCAATTAAATTTTCCTTTAGGAAAACAAAAGCTTATATATTAAGCATGTTAATACATGTTAGTAATTTTAAACAGTTATTGTGCATATCCACACAAGACAGATCAAATTAGACTCATAGTGAATCGCCTCTGAACTCCATCATACATGCCCATGAAATCCTGTTAGAACTAGGATTGCAAAGATATAAATGAATATAAAAGGAGAATAATAAAATATTTAAGCACTGTAATGTAACTTTGTCTCCTTTACGCATATAATTCAAGATGTATTTTTTAAATATTCAGGACTATAAATACCCTAATTACAGGACCAATGTGGTTCAGATAGTCAGCAGTTATTTGACATTTTAACCTCTCTCTTTAGTCAGTGGCCCAAAATCTTTATTTAGGGCATTATGTAGACTCTTTGAAATCAAAGTTAACAATTTCCTTACTATAGCACTGACTATTTCAAACTTTTCTTGAACTACCACAACAATCATATGATACAATACTGTTTATTAAACATATAAAAATAGCACAGAGAATTACAGGGGTGGAAGCCTATCCTAAATTGCTTAGGCCTGGCTTTTTCAGCTAAATCAGTATCACAAGGCATGCATTTAAAACACTGGTTTCATTGTCTTCCTTAAATTTGTCAAAATTTTCACAGAATGTGAAAGTTTACAGAAAAGCCTGTCTAGCCTAGTCTAGTCTAGAATACTCCAGTCCAGTTCTAAACTAAATTTATGCACCTAGAACAGGGAAATCTCAATTTAGTGCAGGACTGAATGGACTCTTGAAAACTTTAAAGTTACATATCTGAAAGCTGTGTCATATTTGAACAGGTTTCCCAAAGAGCAACAAATGACATCTCATTCTCAAAAACATAACTTGATTTTTTGGGGTTTCTGGTTGTTGGTCTGTAGGTAAAATTTCAAGACACATCAGTGAATTTACAACTAAAATAAATTTAAAGTATGGGAAATACTGTAACATCAAGTGGGTTTACAACAGCTGTGAATGATGTAATTCATAAATTAAAAGGAGATGGCAATATGATCACAGAGGGATAAAGAGCTATAACACTTCTGTCACAAAACTCAAGAAGATTCATTGGAGTGATAAAATTGCAAAACGTAGCACTATATAATAGAGATTGAATGTTTTGGGGGTTGAACAACAAGAATGGTATTTTTCTTAATCTTTACTGTCTGCCAAAGTTAAGTATATGGAATGTCATCTACTTTTTGTCTCTTAACTTTCTCTACAAATTCAGAAAACACATGAACATTTGCTTAACTAGTTTTTAATCCTTCACATATTTGGAGCCGACCATATGAAATTCCTCTCAGGCTCACTGTCCTACAAATCTAATCCATTGTTCCCTTCCATGGCAGAATCTGTAGCAGTCCATACCTGCATAAGTGTAAAGAAATGGTTCACTGCAAGCCCCCTACGATCTGGTAGCCATTCTTCATTCATTATATTAACACGTTCCTGCTCTGCTTCTTCCCTTCTGCTGTCACACATATCCCAGAGAAGATCTCTCAGGTTCTAAAACACAAAATCAAATATGATAATTAATTATGAAAGAAGACTAATTTTTTTTTTTTTTTTCCTATGTATAGGGCATCTTTCTATCTGGGGCTTTTTCTACTGCTATGAATATCAACACCTGGTCAGGTCATATGCCTACAGAGAGCTGACAGAAAGTTTCTTTACAAATGTGGTGGAGAGGATGCAAAGATACGAGTTCAGGGTGCAGGCTGCCTTGCTTTCCTCAGGCAGAGATGATCTACCTAAGCTAGACAAATATGAGACCATGAATAGCTAAGCTCCCAACTGCACCAACAACTTTCCACTTGAATGGTTTGCTAATTAATACACTAAGAGTAGTAATCTAAGGGGATGTGCAATATGAAAAATACTGAGAAAATTGTGTCAGATTTCAAGTGCTTTTCAAATTTGGGTAGCTTCCACACCACTTTTCTCTAATGTTCTTTTAATTAAGGGCTCTTCAGCTGGTGACTATGTCAAATAGCAGCACTATGTGGCTCACTGACAGCACTGAGGACCTACAAAGCATACAACATTATGCAAACCCTTTGTTCCCTATTGCCATCTCTGCATGGAAATAGTGTGACAGGCCACTATGTGTAAGAGGCCATAGGAGGAGAAGAGTGCTGTTAAATACAGTGCCAAGGCAGGACAAGATGAGCTGTCTCCTTGGCTCCAGCAGTTCTACCCCACTTGACCTGTTATAAGCCAGAAGAAAAGGAGAGGAGCTTAGGCTTCTGGTGAGGTGATTCCGTATTGATCAGGTCTTGGTTGCTGCTTATTATGTCAGATTCTATTTCTCTCCCCTGTCTAAAGACTTGATAAATCCACTTGTCCTCTGTTGGACAAAAGCCACAGGGAAGTCCCTGGACTAGCTAATGCATCAGTGATGGCTAAAAGGTAGCCAAGGTGTAGGTAATCACATATTCATGGCTGTTCACATTGTAGAATATGCACATAAGGATATGCTGGTGGATGAAAAATATATAAGCATACAACTTATCTACTGGAAGTGATGGGTTTACCTTGGCAGGCTGCCAGCTGTCCACCCAACTGCTCTATCACTCCTCCACACAGGAAAGAGGGAGAAAATACAATGGAAAAGTTCATGCATCGGATAATGATAAGATCACTCACCTATTACCAGCATATGCAAAACGGACTTGATTTGGGGCAATAAATTTAATTTAATACCAATTAATAACTCCGCAGAATAATGAGAAATAAAACAAAACTAAAAATACTTTCCCCCCACCCATTCTTCTTCCAAGGCTTAACTTCATTCCTGACTCTTCTACCTCCTAACTCCTAAACTGCACAGGAAAAATGGGGAATGGGTGATTGTGATGAGTTCATTATACATGTTATTTGCCTCTCCTTTCCCCTCACACTCTTTCCCTGCTCCAGAGTGAGGTTCCTTCCATGGAATACAGTCCCCCATGGATTTTCCCGATGCGGGTCCTTCCCACAGAGTTCAGTTCTTCAACAACTACTCCAGTGTGGACCCTCTCTGTGTGTGCAGCCCTTCAGGACTGTACTGCTCCAGCATGTGTACCCCATGGGCCAAAGCTCCTGCCAGGAACCTGCTCTGGCTGGGCTCTCCACAGGCTGCTGCTCCTTCACAGCATGTCCACCTGATACTGCCTGGGTGGACTGCAGCGTGGAGATCTGCTTCCCTGAGGTCCCCCACAGCCTTCAGTGGAACGACATGCATCACCATGGCCTTCTCCACAGGCCACAGGGGAATCTCTGCTCTGGTGCCTGGAGCATCTTCACTTCCTCATTCTTCATCATCCTTTGTGACCACAGAGCTGTTTCTCACATTTTCTTACTCCTCTCTCATAGCTGCCATGCTTTCTTACAGAAGCCACCTCTGCAGACCCTTTGCCACAAAAAATTTTCACATAAACCCAAAACCACACAAAAAAACCACACTAATATTTTGTACAAACTGATGTACAGCTCTTTTCAGTACTTTTCTTAAACATGTAAGAATAATAATTTTCCTCTTTGTCCTCATATTATTTAAGTCACAGTTTTGATTTACTGTAAGCAGTGGAGAAGAAAATTGGAGAGGGATACAGTGAGTTATATTCCTCGGGCAGAAGCTAAAAGCATGTTTTATGAGTATCTTGTTTTTCTTTCCCACTGCTCTTCTTTTCACAGTGAAGCAACTCCTCTCTCCTTCTTTTCTTTTAGTCAGGTGGTGAAAAAAACTAAAAATTGATGCATTTGTTAAGTCCTCTCCTATTTGGAACAAGAGAAGTAGTGATAGCAAGCAACTAGTCATATTCAATGATAGCAGTGCAGTGAGAGGGAAGTTGGAGAAATTGGTGAAAAATAGAGATGTGCTGCTGAAGTGTATTTTATCCACAGTAATTCTGTGTTTGGTTATTTAGGATGTGTGCTGGTTTTGGCTTGGAAGAATTAACTTTCTTCAGAGTGGTGAGTATGGGTTATGGTTCAGATTTGTGCTGGAAACACAGGGATGATTTTGTTACTGCTAAGCAGCACTTGCACAGAGCCAAGGTCTTTTCTGCTCCTCACTGCACCCCAACAGCAAGGGGGCTGTGGGTACCAGGAAGCTGGGAAAGGACGCAGCCAGGACAGCTGACCCCGGATGACCGACAGGACATTCCACACCAGATGGCACCGTGCTCGATCCATAAAGCAGAGGGAGAAGGAGGAAGCAGGGGGGACCCTGGGAGTGGCTGTGTTTGTCTTCCCAAGTCACCATTTGGTGTGATGGAACCCGGCTCTCCTGGGGATGGCCAAACACCTGCCTGCCCATGGGGAGTGGTGGATGAATTCCTTGTTCTGCTTTCCTTCTGTGCACAGCTTTTGCTTTGCCTGTTGAACTGTCTTTACCTCAGCCTATGAGTTTTCTCAATTTTACTTTTCTGACTCTCTCCCCCATCCCACTGGTGGGAGTGAGTGTCTGTGTGAGGCTTAAATGCAGGTTGGAGTTAAACCACATGAGGACAAAGTCTTGGCTGCCCTCTGGGCTTTGGACCTTTAAGGAATTTTAAATATATCACAAAATGGGGTGGGTTTTTACACTTCCCAGCTGATACCAGAGAAATTTGTTTTTCAGGTATTACAGCTGGCACTTTCCAGTGTTTTAGAAAGGGTCCAGCTGAGATGACAGTGTTGAGCAGTCTGTGAGTTTGAGGAAAAATATTTTGAAGATTATCTCTTTTCTCATTTCCTCTTTTTTCTAGCAGCAAGGAAGGATAGCTAACAGAACTCGTACATTCAGGGAGAAACAATGAGCATGGCTTTAAAAGCATAGAGGAAGAGCATCTTCACAATCACCCACAGGTTTGGGATTCACAAGGAATAGAATGGGTTATTTAAAAAAATTCTGAAAATCATATGTTTACTCCAAACATCTTACTTATCGCAGTATCTGAGTTTCAGTGCACCATATGGGAGTACAACCTTTTCTTCACATAATTTGAATTGGATAATGTCAAATATGTTCTGTTATGAGCAAAAGGCCAAATATTTTTATTTCATCTGTCTAAAATATACGACAGAGTGATTCTAGTCTTATTATAATTTAGTAGAAATTAGGACTATAGATGATGATCTTTCAATCCTTTACTCCATTCTCTTGGAATATTTTTATGGAAGAGCAGGTCCAATGCTTTTTCCATCTCAGCTGAACTAATCCATTATCCCTCAAATGTTCCCTTCAACTAATAATGTCGTCAGTATTCTTCTTCTCCTTTTTGGGGAACATACCTGATACGACTCAACTAAAAATCATGTCTGTTCTAAAAGGGAATCTGATGAATTCAAAGATAGCTTTACTGTTGGCTTATGCCAAATCTGGCTCTAAACTTGTTGGGACCTTTACTGTTATGGATTTTTGTGAAAAAGAACTCTCAGGACATGTATGACCTAGAAAAAATCTACCTGCATCAAAAGCTCATCCCAAGAAATTCTCTGTACTTTGCAATGATCAATTTTAGAAAACATTTATTATCAGATATAATTTACAGAAAAACTAAACTACTGCCAAGATTTGTCAAATTGTGATAGAAATATCCAACTGGTGAAATCTCTGAAAACCATAAAACATAAAGAAAAAGAGAGCAGAAAAATATTTATTTTACAGTGTGCCACAATAGCACAGTATAACCTAAAAACTGAAGCAAGATGTAAGAAAACTATGGCCAAACAACAGAGGAATAATTTTAAAGGACACTTTATGCACAAGAGGAAATGGAATAGTTTAAGAAGAACTGTAAAGAGGAAAAATAAGTAAATCATAATACCATTCATGTTATATCAAGCTTGTATGCAATGAAATAATAGTCTAGGGTATATTTTAATTTCTGCCATTTACTTACAGTAACTCTTTGGTGTAGTTCAGCTTTTGTTTCCTCATCATCTTGCAGGTCATCAGCAATTGAATTGAAATCTGTTTGCCACTGAGATACAAACTCCTGCTTAAGATGTGGACGTTCCAGATAATCTTGAAATTTTTTTCTGTAAATTATGGTAAAAATAACTGTAGGGTTAAAAGACCTACTGAATGCCACATGAAAAATAAAACCCACGAATATTAAGATACTACTTCTACTTACCTAATATCTGCTATGTAATGAATTATAGTGTATTGTTCATCCCTTAGACATCTAAGTACAGTTTTGATGGTATTCATATATGTGTTTTCTACCATTTCCCAGTAAGGTACTAAAAAATCAATTATCTCCTGTGAATATTTAAAAAACATCAAAATTAATTGATATATTTCTTGGTAAGTCTGTAGCATTAGATAATAAACAAAAAAATTATTTCACGAAATCATATTATTGGTAGGTTTTTTTTCATTACTTATTTCTTTTGGTTTACATCTGATTACAGACATTGTACCAACATATAATTTTATCTTGTGAATTTCTTTGAAAAAAGTGGTAGGTGTCTAAAGGAATGGGAAATTCCAGCAGAATACTCCCGTACATGTTCTTTTGGATATGGTCATAAAATAAGTGATGATACTGAGTGTGCATTGAAGTATGAAAATTTGGTCATTCATAAATGTTTGAGCTCGTAAAAATCTAAGTTGACTGTCTAGTGTTAGAAAAGTGATGTTTGACTGACTGACTGTCAGGAAATGTAAATAAACACCGTGGCCAGAAGAAACCCAGCATATGTGAGCTGATTGCAGTCAAGAAAGAAAATTGGTAAACATTAGGAAAGCAATCACAGAACAAAATTCAAACCATCATTGTGCACCCTTAAAAAATCTGCATCTCAAAAACTGCATGCAGTCCCAGCTTCTCATCTCAAAAAATTTACAGAAGAACTAGAACAGATTATAACTGGATTGGAGAATAAAAGCAACATTAAGTAAAATGAACATTTAAGAGATGCTTGTCACATTTTAAATACCTTCAGAGGTTGATTATAGAATTATTATTCATTGTATCTCTCAATATATGAATTAGTGTCACCATGAATTAGGGTCACCAAATGATCCAAGCAAAGATCATGGTTTAAAGCAAACAAACAGAAATATTTTTTCAGGATTAACATGATTATACAAGCTATGTCATAGAGAACAAAAAATAAATGGCTTCAAAAAAGCTACTAAAGCAACTAAAGTAAGAAGAAAAGTCCGTTCAAAGCTACTGAACACAAGATGCAGATATACAGCCATTTCAGAAAACCTCTAAATTTCAGATCACTAGAATCTGAGAAGTACTTGGGGAAAGCATATTTGGAAAAAAAGTATACTAGGAGAAAGATTAGTGCACACTCTCCCCATTATTACTCTTTGTATGAGACCCACAACTTACCCTTGTCAGAGAAAGAAAAGTGATCTAGTAAGTTTGGGTTAGTATTTCATAATAGTAAAAAGTATTATTTTGACTGCTGTGTTTTTCATCATAATTGCAAAGAATTTTAAAAACAATCTAAATTTGAAAGTATGATTCCTTACTTTATGTATTTTAGTAGTAACTGTTCTTTGTATATTTATCACAAAGTAATAGCATGCCTTTTATTGAAAAATATTGAAGAAAACATGCAATGACGCAAAAGGTTTAGGTAGGACATGCATAAAATACTAATAAAAATATACTTTGATATTAAGATTTTCAGTCATGAATTAATGTACCTTAGGAAGTGGTTCATCTACATAAATCCATTCATCAGATCCTGGTTCAATTGGTTGTGGTGTCTCAGGAGAGGGAGAAGGCTGACCTATAACTGGTAAAACCTTTTCTTCTTCTTCTGTAACTGGTGAAACCTCTTCTTCATCTGTAACTGATGAAACCTCTTCTTCTTCTGGTGCCATTTCTTCAGCAAGCCCTTGACATGAATGTAGAATTAGTACTTCCAAATATATTTTAAGTATCAATAAACAGAATTAAACATCTATGCTACTCTGTTAGGTTCAAAATAACGGAACAGATTCACTGTTTCATTACTTAGGTGTTCATCAAAAATATACTCATGGAATCAGCAACACTCAAGGAGGATTGGATCTGTTAACACCTAAACAAACTCAACATCCATAAATGCATGGGCCCTGACAGGATGCATCCCTGAGTGCTGAGGGAACTGTGAAGCACCATAGCCAGGGGGCTCATGATCATCTTTGAAAAGTCATGGAGATCAGGAGAGGTGCCTGAGGACTGGAAGAATGCAAATGTCAGCTTGGTCTTCAAAACAGGCAAGAAGGATGACACAGGGAACTACCAGTCACTCAGCTTTACTTCAGTCCCTCTCATTCTGGAGACCATCTCTACCCACAGGGAAGACAAGAAGCTGATCAGGAGTAGTCAGCATGGATTCACCAAAGGGAAAACATGCTTGACCAACCTGATTGTCTGTTCTGCTTATACGAACCTAATTGTGAAGGACAGGTTGGAAGCTATCAACATAAGTATGAAATTAAACTTTATTAATTGACCCAGGTATTATTTCTCCTTAGGGAGTAAATAGGCCTTATAGTACTTCTACACAACAGCTGGATTCTAACTAGAAAATCTCCACTCCATTTGCAACAATAGGAATTTTGCTATTCACTCTAGTAAAGCCATTAATTATATACCAAGCACATAAAAAAACCCCGCCATCCAATATTCTCTCAGGTGTGGTATTTCCAAGAATTTTTCATGAACTAGAAACCTTGCACAGAAGTAGTGGAATAAACTTTTACTGTTAAGAGTGCTTTTCAAGTTTTTTTTGTTTTTTTCCTTTTGATGGTAGAAGACACATGAAGATTTTCTCATAATATTTGTGAAAAAAACCTGGTTATTTCGTGGTCACTGTTGCTGGTTTATTTGAAGCATTTTCCCCCTGGATGATTCATCTTTTTTTCTTTTTTTAAAAATTATTTTAAATGATTCTTTCTTTCTGGGTGATAAGGAGGAAAAATGAAATAAAGACGTACCAAAATTAAATGTCAAAACCACTTCTACTTATCTGAATTAATGCTGTTACTGATAAAGGCCTGTATGTTGATAATGGCAAGTTACACTTCCTTATACAATTATGCTACCCCATATGATGAAGATGCTAGCTGTAAGTTTTAAACCAGGAAGAAAAGACTGCATTTAATGCTTTAATTTTTTATGAATTTGGTCCATACACTCTGAAATGGTAAAAACACAACAGAAAAGTTCAGGGTTCTGATGCAGTTATCACTAACTGGCACATCCTCCAATTTTTTCAGTGGCAGCAAAAATGTAGGTTGCCATAGAGTTTTATACAGTAATGGCTAGTGTTAATTATAAAAAAAAAAAAAGAAAAATCTGTTACTGAATTCTAGCAAGTAAGAATATGAAAACTTACTTCTAGTCTGATTTTTCACAATTTCTTCTATTATAATTTCCTTCACTCTTTCGCACACAAGACTTTCTTCTGTCTCTGCATTTACTTTCACTAGAGTGTTTTGATGGTCTGAAAACCATTTCTCTAATTTTGGCCATGTCTTTAGAAAGCCTGCAATTCTACAAAAAAAACATCAATGTATGAAATTCAAATCTAACTAATGGAAAATCAGACATTTTCTAAAATTAAAAAAGAAAAGAAAAAGCAGACCATCTAATTTAACACTAAAACAACTCCACCCATATCAAACCCTTCATTTTAAACATAAGAAAAATTTCAAAATTCTATTGTTAACTCATCATGTATTTCTTATTCTTTCATGTCACAAGCTACATTTATTTTCTAGTATCACAATTAAACCAATAATAATAGGTAATATAATAGTCTGAAACAGTTAATAGTATCAAATACTCAGAAAGAAGAATTGTTCTTGATTTTGCTCTTTGTATAAAATTAAACATCTAGTGGTTCAATTAAAATTAGAAAAATAAGGTTTTTTGCAAAATCTAGAAGTGGAAAATATCATTTTAAAAAATCTCTAACTCAAATCAACTGTATTTCACTCAAGCGCAGTCACATCATGTGTTACACACCTCAGATACAAGTTTACACATAGATACACATATATATATATATGGAATGTATACATATAGTTCATGCAATATATGCCTGAAAACTAAATTCTCCTTGGAACAATACCCTAGAAAATCAAAACACGAGAAGACTTATTTTCTAGGATGATTTCTATAGTGCAGAAAATTAAAATACCCTTTAGGCTTCACATTATAGAAAGGTCTAAGTGAATTTTTAACATTAAGCATGTCAGTATTGTCCTGGACCACATATGAGATTCAGATCAGTTACAGGCCTAAACATGCGGCTGAAGCAACTTTTTTGTACTTCATATAACATACCTATGGAGCACCTGTTCCCTGGCTAAGTCAATCTTCTCTTCTAGAACTTCAGCATCTGACTTTTGATCGCTGCTCTGTTCAGCCCGAGATGCCCTTCTTTTATCTACTGTGTGGAAAACCACAAAAATAAGCATATATTGAGCAAGGTTCAGACAGTTTTTCACCCAAACTAAGATAATCATTATAAGAACAAATTCAGTGTTCCTTGATCTCACATTTCTTCACTTAAATGTTGGGTACCAAACTTCCTAAAAGAAAGAAAAGTCAGAGAACATCAGAGAAATAAAAAATTAAGTTGCAAAGGACCTAAGACACTGATTTGCCTCTTCCTCTGTTTAAGTGTATAGCCAATTATAGCACTAATATTTACTAATGAATGCTTTTCAGGCATAGAAGTCTCCAGATGAAGAGATGGAGCATTCCTGTGGGCAGACTATTCCAGGCCTACCTACTCTACCAGCTAGAAGGTATTTTCCTAATTTCATCTGAAGTATCTACTTTTCACAACAGGCAGACATTCCACTTCATGAAAAGATAAGGTATTGTCTCTTTCTTAGTCTTCTCTAAATTTTAAAAAGCCTTTAATTCATTAGAAATTTGCCATTTTAAAAGAATTCTGATTTTTTAATTGTTCTTTTGACTTTTTCTATCATTCTATTTGCATCTTATGAAATAAATTCTATTTGTATTTCTGAGATTATATTAAATATCACCACATATTCCAAGTGTTTTGGCAGCAGAAGGTCTTAAAATTACAAAGGATTTCAAGTATCTATATATTTATCCTCACCAGATTTTTAGCAAAAGCTCTTAAGATTTTGTCCCATCTTTACTCCTACCTGTACATAAACGCTAAATGCAAATGGTGCTTTAACTCTATGCATCTATGCACTGCAGTGAAAACAACAAAGAAGAATCTCCTCATAATTTGGACAATACGTGACGTACTCATTGAAGAAACTTCTGTTTCACCAAGGTCTTAAAATGTGTGGTCTGGAAGTGAAGCAGCTGTCAGAAAACCTTTGATGCCTTTGCCTTGGTTGGCCAGAATTGACTTTGATGTCTGATCATTCACTGACTAACTGAAGACAAGACAAAGGAAGTAATCAATAGGGAATTTATTCTGGCACTCTCAGGGAATGAATACTGGCACATCCCTCCATTCACGATTTCCTTTTTCTCTTTCCAAGTGTGTCTCCTGAAGAAAAATACTATTTACAGACACTCATCTGTAATGCAGCATATTCTGTATGTGTTACAACTTGTGGTTTTTTTCCAGCTGCTGTTTTGTGTGATATCTAACACCGCTCACTGTGCCATCTCAGCTGCTGTGAGAATTCAGTACAAATACAAAAAAAGCATATACACACACACTTGCACACTTCTGATCTGCCTTTGTCTGAAATAAACAGAAGTATCTGAAATAATCTGGAAGTATTCAAGGCACAATTAATGGAAGATACTGTGAGATATACAGAAATAGCCTAGTAATGCTATTTTGCATTAATAACTACAACTTACAGATATCTGCTTGTCATTTTACTTTGTTAATAGTAGTTGGAAACTTACATTTCACGTTAGCTGCACGTTTCAGTACCACACTGTCTGAAAGATCCAATAATATAGAAACATCAAATGCAGGTGAGGTAGGAGGAGGCTTGTTAGGGACTCTGGGATCTATAGCAAGGGACATCTTTTCAGAAATTGGATCTTTTGCTTCTACATCAATCCCTGTATAGGATTTTTCAAATAGTTTTGCCTGATTAATTGTCATTGGAAACCCTTCCACAATCCACCCCTTCTCTCGTGGTATTTGGCTAAAAGGAAAGGAAAAACCAGAATTACACAGTGAATTGATAGCCTAATAATAAAACCTAAAGCTTGCTGTACCTATCATTCATTCTTAATTCAGTATATGAAATTTCCTGATTAATAAAGAATAAACTGTAACATGTTGGATTTTGAATCAGAAAAAATAACATCAAGTCTAATTAAAGTGAAAAAAAATCAGAAACAAAACAATTTTTGCTGTCTTGATAAATAAAGTTTTCAAAACCACTATATAGAGACTGCTCAGAGGTATAATATATATATTATTATATATAATATATATATATTCAGTTTTTTCAAATAACTTTTGTGCTAAAGTAATAAATAGGAAAATCTATTTTATAACTTACAGTACACTAATGGGAGAAATTAAACTTAAATGACATTCATGTAGGAACTTAGGTGCTAACTACACATCAGGGTAGTTGAGACAGTTTGCTGTCAAACAAGAGTAGATAAAACCAAGTATCTATACAATTTCATACGTAATGGCTTCCAATAGGATGTCAACTAGTAATTCATCGGGAACACTTTTTCCTTTCTTCAGCCATTTCTGTGATGCAGCACCAAGCTGGGCACGTACAGATAGCTGTGGAAGAGTGCAATGTATGCTTAGAATGTTCGTAACAGTCATTGTTGAAATGGGTATGACTCCACATTTTATATGATATACTACTTATTTATTTATATTGGGGGTGGTGGCTGTTATTTATTAATATTCAATAGCTGGCGAGTCTATTAAGGAGAATAGTTTTAATTGTAAAAAATGCCTAGTTTAATCGAAATCTCTAGCTGATTTCCATGATTACACTCATAAAAATGCTGAAAGACACCAGACAGAGAAACAAAGAAGGCCAAGAAATTAAAAATTAGGTGTTCTGGTTCTAATCTTATTCTGATTTCCACTACCACTGATGATTTCATACAGCAGCATATAAATTCACTAGATTTACAGGGACTCTTTTATATCTTAGCTTTGGAAGTAATTTTCAATGAGCAGTAAGCCAAAGAAATCACTGTAGAATTAAGCATTTTTAACATAAAGAAAAGGAACCTTGTCATGGGATGAATTATCTGCTTGTCAGTAACAAGCAGAAATACATTTTTGCTAGCTCAGAAATGTCATAGAAAATACCACATCTTACGTAAATGTGATATTTCACAAGAAAATATAGAATTTTAACAAGATGCACAACTCTAAACAACATACAGAGGAACAGATTTTCACAATAAGCTCGTATCTTATTTTATACAGAAAATATCTGCATTGAGGTCAGTGATTCAGAATGATGAAAAAGTGTCACCATTTAATTAACTTAACCATTTTAACTAATGTCTTTTTGTTAAGCAGAAACTAAAATTGAACTACTAACCTTGGGTAGGTCATCCTGACTGTCATCCAATTCAAATTCTTCCTGAGATGGATCCTTCTCAACAGGAAAATTGTCTAAAATAGATTCTAAAATAAAGTTTAATGATTCTATTACTATGAAATTTATTACTATAGATAAAGAATAAAAGTACATGGCTTGATATTGTTCTTTAAACAAATCAATACAGAAAGTACATAAAATTGTTACAATCATAGGAGCATTGGGTAATTCAGGTCGGAAGCAACTTCTGGATGTCCCCCAGTTCAAGTACAACCTTCTGCTCTAAGTGGCATCAGTGATGAGGTCAGACCAGATTTCTCAGTTGTTTACCCCGTGTGATCTGGAAAACCTACAAAGATGGAGACTACACTACCTCTACAGGACATTAATTTCAGTACTTGACTGTCCTCATGGGGAAAAGGCCTTGTCTTATGTCCAGACAGAAGGGCAACAAGCAGGGCTTTTACAGGTATCTCCAAAGCAAAAGGAAGGCTGGGGAAAATGTCTGCTGGGACATGCAAAAGACTGAGGTATCCCAAGGCCCTGAGACACCCAGGAAAATCTGCAGCAAGAAAGATTTACCTGTGGTGGTTTCTGTTTGGAGTTCCTCTAGAAGACTTGATGGTGAATTTGGCAAGTTCTCCTGGACCTTGTATCAATTATGACAGGAAGTGGATTAGAATGAAAACTACGTATTACAGAAAAAACAAGCATGTCAATTCAAG
Organism: Daphoenositta chrysoptera; assembly: GCA_013397915.1. Lineage (NCBI taxonomy): Eukaryota > Metazoa > Chordata > Aves > Passeriformes > Daphoenositta > Daphoenositta chrysoptera. Next base: position 849,820 of record VZRO01001513.1, on the reverse strand, counting down.
ATGACTCTTGCAGTCTTACCTGTCAAAACTTAGAATTAAATTTGAAATTGAGTAAAAAAATTGAAACATGTTTTCTTCCTTACATATTTCATTCCCTTCTACCTATTAGAGCCAAGATGAAAATTTGGAAACACGCTTACCTCACTTTGTTCTCCAGAAATCTCTGCTTCCTCTGAAATCATGTGGTGTTCACTCTCCATTTCATTTTGAAGAAAAGCTTCAATAGCCTCCTGAACCAGAGTACCAACAGATAGTACCTGAATATTGCAAACTAATACACAAAAATATTAGATAGCTACAATTTGAGTTGAGTATACATACAGAGAAACTATTACAAGCAGTTAAATTAATTATTTCATTGGGGCTTCTTAAGTAAGTTGTTTCCACTCTTTCTCCTCTGTAACTACTTCACAGTATGTATCGACAATCACATAGCTGTCTTACCAGTCTCCTCTAAAACAAATACCTGCAAAGAAGTTTAACAAAAGCATTTTCAAATTCTCAATGAGGAAGTATTAACATTACAGTACAATGTTAATATTACTTTCAAGTTCCATTGTTTCTAACCTTATTTTGGAATATAACAAAGGAATGACATGCAACCAAACCCAGCAAAACACAGATGCATCTAAGGTTCAAGAATTAGTAATGCAAGGATTTGCCCCAGCAATTTTCATTGTAGGAGTGGGATTTTAACACAAATAAAAGTATTAAAGAATTTTAGGCAATGAAACAAACAAACAACCTCTACCTTTTTCAATGAACTTTGCACAGGTAGTTTTTCCACTAAACATTTTTCCCAAAATACATCCCTTGATGGGAAATGAAGGAAATTCAGGTGAAGATTTGGGTTTTGGAGGATAAAACATCTCCATCAGTCTACGAAGCACATGACCCAATATGTTATTGTTAGGAGGAGGTTTGTTTTCACTGTTCTCTTCAGCTGGGCTCCATTCCCCTGTCATATTCTGTATAAATGACAAATTAGCAAATCTCAATATGTCTTGTTTTCCATCTTTCTAAATATATGTACTTACATACAAAAACAATACATAAAATAATGAAATTTGAATAGCATTAAAAAATAACACAGTTTTTAGAATAGAACCTTATTAAAGCCTATAATTACATCATAATCATTAAACATTTATTGATATTCACTAATAACTACTTCAGATACAAGTACTTATACAAACAATCTCATAGATTCTGTGATACTTTGCCTCTGGATGGATGCCATAGAGAAAATGTATCAAAAGTTTCATGAGTTGAGATAAGGACAGGGAGAGATCACTTACCAGTTGCCATCATGGGCAAAACAGACTTGACTTGGGGATATCGGTTGAATTTATTATGAATCAAAATCAGAGCAGGATAGAGAGAACTAAAACAAATCCTACAAACACCTCCCCCCCACCCCTCCCTCCTTCCCAGGCTAAACTTTATTCCAAATTCTGTAGCTCCTGCTGCCCAGCAGAGCAGAACAGGAAATGGGGGCTATAGTCAATTCATCATATTGCTTCTGCTGCTGCTTCCACCTCAGAGAGAGGAACCTTCCCCTGCTCCAGCATACAGTCCTTCCCACAGGAGCCTGTCCTCCACCAACATATCCAACCTGAGTCCTTCTCAAGGACTACAGTTCATCAGCTGCTCCAGCTGGGTCCCTTCCATAGGGTACAATCCTGCACGAACAGACTGCTCCAGTGTGGGTCCCTTGTGGGGTCACAAGTCCTGCCAACAAAACTGCTCCAGCGTGGGCTCCTCTCTCCAAGGGCTGCAGGTCCTGCCAGGACCCTGCTCCCACAGGGCTACAGCCTTCTTTTGGGCACCCACCTGCTCCAGTGTGGGGTCCTCCATGGACTGCAGATGGATCTCTGCACCACCATGAGCTTCCATGGGCTGCAGGGGAACCTCAGCAACAGCGCATGGAGCACCTCCTCCTCATCATTCGCCACTGACCTCGGTGTCTGCAGAGCTGTTCCTCTCACACCGCCTCACTCCTCTCTTCTCTGACTTCTGCACAAGAACTGTTTTTCTTCTTAAATATGTTATCACAGAGGTGCCACTGCCGTCGCTGGTTGGCTCAGCCTGGGCCAGGGATGGGTGTGTCTTGGAGCCAGCTGGCAGTGGCTCAGTCGGACATGGGGAAGCTTCCAGCAGATTCTCAGAGAAGTCATCCCTGCAGCCCCCTAACACCAGAACTTTGCTGTGCAAATTTAACACAGATTCCTATTCCTATCCCTTTTTTAATTCCACAAACATGAAAAATAATTTAACCAGTACTACACACTTAATCAGTAACAGATTTTTGTATTAGAAATTCACTATCCTAATATTCTGCATTCTAAAATTGGGCAAAATTATTGCCCAATATCACACTTAAATCTCTGGAAATTTCATAAACAAAGATTTCAAGTCTATATATTTGCCTAACACACATTCAATACAGAGAAAAAAAATCAAACCAAAGCCAACAACTCAAACCAATTCCAGTATCTTTAAGGGAAGGAGATACTGAGTAGAAACTTCCAGTTCATCTACCCTGAAATCAAGAGAAATTTATCAGTTGTATGATTTACTAGGCTTTACTAGTAAAGATGATTTTACTGACAATCACACTGGAAGAAAGATAAGAATGAAAGGATGTAGTCAAAAGAACAGAACACAGAATTGTACTTTTGCTCTACCAGTTTTGCATCTTATAGCACTAGGAAAGTCCTGCTGTCCTGCAGTTCATGCTGTGAGACGCTAAAAGACATTGTAGTATGCAGAATAATACTAGTCCTGTATACATAATTATTTGGTTGGAGGATATTAAACAGCTGTTTGGAAGATGTGTAGACTAATAATATTTCCAATCAGATTCTAGCTTGTCACTTCATTTTGGGTGCACAACAAAGCGTTGAAGGCAAAGTCAAATGTTTCAACAAGGAACATTCCAAGCAGGATGAAAAGGAAGAAAAAAATGGTTTACAATGAGACTGGTAAAGCATGGGAACAGATTGCACAGAGAGTCTCTGGAATCTCTAGCCTTGGAACACTTGAAAGTTGACCAGACAAGGTGCTAAGCAACCTTACCTGACTCAGAAGTTGGCCCTGCTTTAAGCAAATGACCTTCACAAACCTTTGAACCCAAACAATTGTGTCATTCTATATATTGATTATTTCATCACCATCAACAGAAGTGAACAATTCTAAAGTTTTATTGAAAGATAAGGTTTTGAACTCCTGTTCTAGGCGGAATATGCAACCTTCTCCTGAATTTACTATCTGAATCATGTATTGCCATAGCATACATTCTACTAGTAGAACTTGAACAACGTTGACTTTGAACACATGTGTATTAGATAGAAAAACACAATTTAATTACCAGCCTAAATTAAATTTAAATTAAAATTGAAAGTCACGTATTTTTAATCGTGATTTAATTTTAAAATAAAGAAAAGCTTTTTCAGTTGCACAGCATCCCCTCTCTAATACATCCCAGAAAAAATACTTCATGTGTAATTGAAAAGATATCCTTAAAAAACCCCAGTCCTTCCACTATCTGAATAATTTTTCTTTAAACATATAGGTAGAGATGGATCAGTTGTTCTAAATTCTATTAGACCCCTAGGAAAAATTAAATCCAAGTGTAATGGGTTCCCCCACCCTTCAGCTACCTTGCTCTTTTACCCAGAAGATTGCTAGACTGTACCTGTCATGAGGTAAAATAGTTTACCTGTTAGAAACAAGTTTTCAGGCATCCAAGTGGGAGTTATATAGCTCCTGGTCAACATTTTTGGATGAAGCTGGAAATTAATAATGCTATGCTTGGTTTTGGGATATTCCATTAACTTATTAAGTGATTAGGCACATCTTATAACATGGTAGTTTCAAAAAATATTCTAAAAATAAAATGTAATATATAATGTGAAATGGACTGATGGCACTGAATTTTCTTGTATTTTATCAAATATATTTGACACTTGTAGCTGGTATTCCTAATGTAAGCAAGGTACTCTTGAGAGATACCAAATTGCCTGTCCTGGTCTTTTTTCAAAAGCACTAGGAATACCAACATAAATGTTGTCAGAATGATCTGTCAATAAATTTTTATGTGTAAGCAATACTTCGAAAGAATTAGCTGTCCACTTAGGTTTTTAGAAGACGTAAGTATGAATTGGTGCCAACAAATTTGCATGTCATATGATGCCAGCTTTTGATGAATAATGATTCAGGACGGCATAAGACTAACAACACCTGGGAATAAATTAATTATGAAATAATTTGAAATAGCCTGGCAGGAAAAGAGAGTATTTAAATGTGTCAATAAATTCTTGTGACCTTCAGTGATGTTACACTTAGAGAAGACTACTGAGACTTCATAATATAAACAAAAATATGACTGAAAAACTTTATTTTTCATTAGTGCTCTCCACTGTTTCCTGCTTTTTTTTTTATATCCTTCCTGTTGACTTTGTATATAGCCCATTTTTCACCTAAGAAAATAATCACGAAATTCATACATGAATTGCTATGCTGTGAATCAGGACCTTATAAAGAGATAAATCAGAAAAGCGTATGTTAAAATTGAAGCCACAGTAAATTGAGGTGTCAGGCATTCACCGCAGAAACTCATAATGAACATCTAGACTCATTGCAAAAGAAAATGTATCAACTGGCTCAGGATATGGATAAAAACCAAATATATATTGTAGTTATAAATTCCCAGCAAGACAAAGAGTGGGTATTTGCCATGATTTTGCCACGTTCTACTCACCAACTTATTTGAGAAGTCTAAATATGTAGTGGGATTTAACTAATATAGTAATGGATATAATTTTGAAAAAATTGTACAATACATATTAACAGGGAAACATCTAATCCTTAATCTTTCAATTTTGAAATTACGTCAATGTATTGAAAAGTTGAAGGAAAGTTTTAATGTACCCTGAAAAATATTTACTTGTATTATAACAGAAGATTAAGAAAAATGTCAGTCATTAGTAATAATTTGAAAAAACATTACTATCTTAAAACAAATGGATCATTCAAACCAATAAATCTTGTTAGAGAACTTTCACTCCAAATTGCTGAAACCAAGAGTTCAGGTTTTGTAACATATACAGTATTTGATTTTACTGCTTTTACTGGTTACTTTCTGTTGCATTTTCAAATCTGGTAATATTAATGATACCTTCAAATTCTAATTAGCTGAAAATTCATTGCGTTGCAATTAACATGCTGGTCCTAAAACTCAAGAAATATAAGTAAGGTTATATATAAAAATGGAATTATAATGGCTACTAACATCAAATACAGTTTTCATATAAAACATCAGGCAATGAAAAGAAATGCATGTCTAAATTTGACATTAGAAACCAGTAATGGAACAAAATGCAAGATCACAATATAAAGTTTATGATTATGAAAGAGCAAGGTGTATTATCTTCCATTACGCCTTATCAGTTTGGTGTACCTTGTATTTACCAAAATCTTTTTCATCTAACAGACTCATTTTATTCAGCTCTACAAGTTGTTCTGAGCTAGGTTCATCTGGCAAAGGTTGAATTGAGGCTTGTTCATATATTGGTTTTCCATTTAAAAAAAGTTCCTTCCAATCCAGCATCAGTTTTAATGGAACACGTCTACAGAAAGAAAAGAAAAAAGAAAAAAAAAGAAGAGTTTTCAACCAAAAATTAGAAGGTTGGATATTTGACACTAGTGTATCCAAATTTACAAGAATCCCAATCATGAAACAAACATATGCTAAACTAGTTATAACTTATAATGCATCCTGTAATTATTACAGCCTTTTATAAGTGCTCATTTACTTTTATGACAGCTGTAGGCACTTGTAGGCTTCAGTGTTTTCACAAATGTGTCATCACACAATATTTGGCTGGCAGAGCTGTGTAGTAACAGTTTTGCTACAGCTACTTTTCCCTGTCCCAAAATATTCTTTTCTTTTCTGGTGTTTAGCCTCTTCTTGCCAAAAATCTACAAAGTATTTTTTCCTCAAAGTCAAAATTAATTCAGAATTATATGAACTAAACCTTTTCTTTAGTTAGTAATTTCATTAAACTGTGCCTAGGCTGACTATTTTACCACATTATACATATAATGTGATAATTATGTGAGTTCCATGAAATATAATCATGTGTATTTGTTATGGTTATACTTTTATTATTTTAACATACAATTACGCTAAAAAGCAATAAGATTCTGGCATACTTTTCTAATACGGTAAGTCTAACCCCATAGTTAAATCACTGAATACTAATAAAAAAACCACAGAAATAAAGCCCCATTACGTGGTTTTTGAAACACTTCTACAGTACAGGCACTTGAAGATTATTGCCTTTGTAGGGTCTTCTCAGAAACCCTTGGCAATTAGAGCATGTCAGAAGACGGAGTCGCAGCATGTAGGGCTCAGAAGAATTTGGGCTCAGTTGTTGTGCTTTGGACAGCCCAGGCAGGTTTATCTGTCCTGGGAAATTCACCCTGTTTGTATTACTCTGAGAAAGTGTTCATCTACTGGAGCAGTCTAGCATGAGATGAGCACCATTCAGTTTTTAACTTCTAACTAAGGAATTTGTTAATAAGAAAGGAAATCAGCAGTTTTACAAGCTGTGGCACTAGTGGATTTTGGCCTCCTAAGAATTCAAGTTAGTTGAGTTTTCAAGAAATTACGCTAAGGATGTAGCATTTGTTCACCCTGTATTACACACCAGTGAATCCTCACATGAAACTAATGTCACCATTCTTGCATACGAACTAATTGCAGCCATCACGTAAAATATCTGAGAAACTACATAATTTGCTATAATGCTTAAACCAGTCTGAATAATGCAGCCTTACAGCTACCTAACAGCTGTTATTTCTGCCTAGCAGCTACATACTCACTTGTTCGTCAGTTGACGATATTCTGCTACTTTTGCCGACAAATCAATGATTTGGTCTATCATTTCCCAACATATAGAATAATGCTTTTTATAGCGTGCCTGAGCTCTTTCAGCAGCCATTTTCTTATGGTGTTCTCTTTCTCTGGTTATTTGTTCTTCATGATAAATATTTTCTTGTTTTGCAAGAGCCTAGAATTGTTTTTAAGGAGTAAATTTGAGACAGCAATGAAAATGGAAGTGCAAAGGCACACAGTCCTGAAAATGAAAATTAACTTGTTCATTTAACTCAAGCAACAAAAACAGCTCGATCCTCACCAGAGTTGCATAGCCAGCAGGCAGACTAACATATAAACAAGTCTAAAAATTTTTATTCACTCTATAAATTCCCATTTGTTTGCTTTCTAAAATAGAATAAAATAAAGGAGAAACCCATTACTTCTTTTATGACAAACAGATTAAGACATATGCAGTCCTTGAGGGCAGTGAAACTGCAGCTTTCAGTGTAACAACCCATTTACAACATGTAATTTATCTGATTAGATTCTGATCTTCAAATAATTTCATATTATTGGTGTTGTTCAATCTCTGAAAGATTTCTGGTCATGGTAGAAAATTACTAGTAGTTCCTGTGGTGGTGTGCTCCATCACCTCCTATGGTGGTGGCTGAAAGAGGTGATGTAATCAATAGCTATAGCTGCTGATTACACAGGACTCCAGCTGCTTTGGAGGATTTGGAGCTGCTGATCATTTTTCACAGGAGAAAAATAAAATTTCTAATATTACATTATGGCCTACTATGAGCATAGTACTTGGCAGTTTTCCACAGAATTTTAAGTCCTTTTAATCAACTTAAAGCTTCAGAGTAGAAATTAGCACTTATGAGTGAAACTAGCCCAGCATTTGTCAAAAACAGCCATTAACAGATCATACCTAAATGAAATTAAGAACATGATTCCCAAAACAGGATGTAAGGTTATTGTCCTGCTACCTTTGTGAGACTGTGCCTTTTAAACTCAGCACACAGAGATGTTTTCCTACAAAGTTAAAGTCAGTATGGAAGAAAAGATCAAAATCAGACTTTAAGTTGCTCAGCTTTATCCCTTAGTACAGGACCATGGAACGATAGAATGGTTTGAGATGGGAAGGGACCTTTAAAGGCCATCTAGTTCAAGCCCTCTGCCATGGGCAGGCACACCTTTCACTGGATCAGGTAGATTAGGTGTTTTTTCTCCCTGCAAAATCCCCCTAAACTTTTAACACAGTACAAAATGCACTCAGTCCCACAGTTACAATTACATGCTTATTGCTTATAGCTGTAACTTTGAACTAAGATAAAAGCACGTATTTAACACAAAATCATCCTGTCCCTAGGAAAGTCCTGAAGTCTAACAGTGTCTAACAGACAACACAAATTCTGTTTTGTAACATGAGAGTATTCTAGCACTCCTGCAGCAATTCAGAGATCAAACAGTCTTTTACCGCTTCTCTGTCAAGGGCTTCCTGGAACTCCTTCTGTCGTCTTTCTTGATATTGTTTTTCCCTGAAAATTCTGTTTTGCCTTAGCACCTCTTTTTCATGCCGAACATGCATGAGCTGAGCAGCAATCCTCCGCTCATGCTGAGATTGCTTCATCAGTCTGTAAATGAGCTGCTCCTCCCGGTAAGCCTTCTAAAAGATAAAAAAATACTAGTATAAAGCACAGTTTATAAACTATTTCCTAGAAAACTCATCTGTGTCTAATATGAGAAATAGGAATGCCGTCATATGACAGCATTCACCTGCTTGCATGGGACATAAATTCAAATTCAAATTTATATCTATTTATTAGTACAATTTTCACAAACTATGTAAGAATTCACAGTATGTCTTAACTGAGATACTCAGTAAAAATACATCTGGTCAGACTAACTCCATTTTAATGTGGTTATTTCCTGTGTGTAAAGAAACTGCAGCATATTTCAAATAACAGCTTCTTATCTTAAGATATACCCTTTCCTCAAATCATTAATTTAACCCTGTTATTCACCAGTCCCCATTCTAAAAAAAATCTACAGGACCCTTGAGAAAACTATTTTCTACAGATTTGAAATTTGTCTTTCTTTTGGGGGAATTGGGTAATTATCTTCTCTATTCTTCCCTATTCAGCAGACTGGGACTATGAAAAAGAATTCAGAACAGAGCAAAATACAAGACTTCTGGGTAATAGTTCCAGCATCCTCACTGGGACATGAATATAATACACCATGCAGTACTAAAGGAAAATCATTCTGAACCATTGCTTGAGACATGGCCTGTGTGCACAGACACTTTGAAAGCTGTGAATTGTTATTTTTCAATGTATTCTTGAAACATAATAGTATCTTCTCACTGTTACACTTCTCCAGACTGTTCTTGGTGTCCACACTAATGCTTAATCTAACCTAAAGTTTTGCCTCACTGTCACAGCCCAAAACTCCTTTTGAGTCCTAAGCAGAAACACCAGCTTGCCTTACAAACCTCATTGCTAAATACCAATGCTACAGCAGAATTCTAGAGGAAATATTTGCTTCAGATGCATCAAAACTGCTATGAAATGTATTCAAATTTAAGGACTTAAACTGGGATCTGATTTGAAGGTTTCAAATTCATTTTCCTAAAATCAGAGGCACAAGTAAAGTCAGCTAGTAGTAATTACAACAAAATAAAAAACAAAACTCGCCAATATAAAGTATCACTTCTGTTTTCTTTTAATCTGGTTTATTTTTTCATCAGTTGTCTGTGACAGAGATGGCAAAACACATTACGTAACTTCACTTATAAATGAAAAATCCAACTTGATTGCATATTATATTATTTATGAAAAAACTCCATAAAGAGGTCTAGATCTGTCCTACACAATGCAACCAGGATACCTGTAATAGAATTCTAATGCACAGGATGACTATTGTAATTGCAATAATAAGAGCAAGAACTTTCTAAATAATTTAGATATTTAATGTTGATGTTGGAGTGAAGCCAATTTAAAACAAATGAACAAACAAACAAATCTCTTTCCATATTTTTAAAGTTCCTTTCCCTTCACAATTACTGGGAATAAAGTACATTCCAATTAAACTCTGTTGACTTGAAAATACTAGGCTGACATAAAAATGCCTTAACATTTTTCCTATTTTAGCCAAAATGTGGACTTTGCATTTCCCTTTCCCAGCACTGAATCTCATGACACTGCATGATAATCCTAGTGACAAAGATGCACTTATTTCAGGGCTTAATCATAGAGTCCTTCACCTGGATGCTATATTGTCTCTCTAGGAAGCTTTTCACTAGATGAGGATCTAATTTCAAATATGTCTTGTTTTGTTCTTTATCCATAGTATACTGTTTGTAAGTCATTTTTCTATGGAGAGAATTATCATCATATATACAACTGAAATATAAAACAATGCAATCATAACAACTTCATTCTACATGTCATTTGATACAGCTCAGGTGATAAAATTTTCCAATAGTACTGCCTACTGAAGAGTTAATCTGTCCATTTTCTCTTACATTCATGAACTCAAGACAATAACAAGAGGTATGGTGCCCTTTGCTTCCTCAGTTCTATCCACTGTTTCCTTGTAAGATTTCAAAGAAGAGCAGAGGTAACACAATTTACTTCCTGTTGCAAGTAAATATCCTTGATTTTGTTCATTAGCCGCTACTTAGCCTCAACCATGACTTATTGCAGCAGTTATAATCCTTCACCAGTGGAAAATGGATGTTAAAATCCTTATTCACAGGGAATTGAAGGAGCCACCCTAACAGAGTGGTCATTTGTCATATTCAAACCATCAACTGTGTGGTGCAAACAGTTGGTCCAGTGAGACATTAAAACACTTTCTCTAGGTGAATTTGCTCTTCATAAAGGAAATTGGAAGATGCTTCTTTAGCACACTTCCCAGCAGCCAAAACAGATCTTCTCTTTTTAAAAGGGTAGAGAACTTCAATATTCTAAGTGATCAAATACTTTGGCATGCTCACTAGGCCTAAAAAGAGCCAGCAGGAAATTTCTGAGGAACAAGAAGAAGTGAGAAGGCAATTAAACCTACACACGAGATAAATAAGGATTCAGAACACCAAACTCCAAACTCATGGTTTCAATAAGGATCCTCACAGGATGGGGGAGTGAAGCATTAGTAGTTATCTTTCATACAAAAAGGAATGCACAAAGTACTCAAGCCAAAGGCTGGCAAGTTTTGAAACTTCTGAACATACAACAACTCAAAAACTGTAGTAAAAGTTTTTGACCTAACATTTTACATCAACAGCTTCACAGAGAACTTTCAAGTGCTTGAAGAAGTCATAAATATGACAAATGGGAAATCCTAGTAATACTTTGAAAAAGTACTAATAAGAAAGCATAATAGACACTTTTTTTCAGTTTACCTACTTAAGACAACAGTGGCATCCAGTGGCCAAACATTAACGTGTTTATGTTTCATGTTGTTCATACGTAGTTATTATATCACTTTCTTCTATTTTTCTATTTCCTTGTTTGATTTACATACAAGTAAAAAAATTCTGTGCTGTTGTGTGGTCATAAATTTTATGACCAACACTTAGAGCTTAGCATACATAAATGTACTTGACTGACAAGTAATAAGCTAGTAACAATTTGTTTCTCCTCCCGTTTTCACATTCTCAATTTATTGTTGAAACTAACTTATGTGTGATAACTTTTTAACTCAGAGAGATAAAATCTGAACAGAGCATTAAAAATAACAAGTACAAATCACCAATAATTTGTTGAAATGGTGGAGATAAAGGTTCGGTTGGGATGAAGCCATACAACTGTCAAATACTTTCAACACCTGCCTAGGAAAATCTGACTGGCATCATGCTGTGCTCCACCTTGAGTACTGTCATGTAATTGTAACATATTTTCTCTCCCAGGCTCCAACTTGTAGTGTACCAAAACAAAATAATTTAACAAGATTCTTTAAATAAACGTTTATAAGTATGGATACAAAGCACAGCGCTCTGAAGGGATGAAATTCCTTTGACTCTAAACAATCCCACGGCATGGTCAAGGTTTATTCAGTATAGGTAAAAATCAGACCCAAATGCATATAAACGGCTGCAATTTCAGTCAGTAAACCCTTTCTGTTTCCATATCTAACGGAGCGAAAAAGCAATTTTAAACTACTTTTGATATTCATTTACTTTTTAAAGAAAATATCTCAGTTTGCTTCCCACTGCTCTTAAGTCAAGTAGCATCTAATTTCTGAAATCTCACAAGTTCCAACAAAACAGTTTTTCCTCTGCTAATTTGGAACCAAATTAACACTCAACAGATTCTCTGACATGGTCACACTACTGTTTCAGTCAAATGCTCATTTGTCTTTCCTTCTAGTCCCTGCAGTCTGTGATTTCAATTGCTCTTACATCAAAGCTGATTTTTCTTCCTGGGAAGTTAGGAACACAATTGTTAGTTTTAACTTGCTTTGGAGCCCCTCTGGAGCCAGTCTGAGCTGCTGTATCCAGCAAGTGCTCTGGAGACTGGTAGATGTGGCTTTCGGAACCACCGGGCCACACTGCTGGGGCTGCAAGGGCTGAGAGTTTCTAAAGAGCAAGTTTTGGGACTGCAGTGATTTCAGCCAAGTGGGTTGCAAAACCTCTTCATGGCCTATGCATACCAACAAGAACATAATGTAAAATCTCTCTGAATGAGACCTCAGAGACAGGATATATGGAGAGATGGAGTTCTGGTCTAAGCCACTACAGGTGTTTTTCAAGAATACAGGTCTGACATAGACATTGAGAAGCATCTAACTTCTAGATGTTTACCCCAACAAATTAAACCTTTTAACATTTCCAAAAATCTCCAGACATTAGATGCCAAGGCTTAAATATATATATATATATACATATATGCAATAGTCATATTTTCAGAGATGCTACCCATCTGAAATGCTATTATTATGCAACATTATTATTATTACTAGTACAGTTAGTATTATTATTAGCAGTGGAGATAGGATTAGCTATGTATGTTCAACACATATGATCTAACTAAGGACCCACAAGGAAATACTAAAATAAAAAATAATCAGAAATCAAAAACACCCCCACTAAGTTATAAGGTTGTATTCTGATAGAACCATTCTAAAACAGAAGATCTGTGAAATCAGTAATCTAAAAGCTGCTTTTTAAAGGAGGAATCTGTGAAGAGGAATCTTAAAGTCCTTGTGCTTTACGGGACAGGATTCAAATGGAATAACCTGCAACATTCATTTTTGGACACAACACAGACATTCTCCAGAGACATATCTTCTATTCCATAACACATCAAACACCAAAGCTCTGACCTGCAAATAAAATTTTGATTCTTCATATCATCCAGCGCAACCATCTCAGAATTCATCAGTCCAGATCAAAACCTTCATATGACACATTTGTAAATACAGGTTTTCAAACAAGGAATGTCACATTTTGTGTTTTTAAATAAGTATCTTCTTTAGAACCAGTATACATCTTGATACCACAGGATGTTCAGCTTTTGAGGGAAGGGGGCAGGGAATAGAAGGCAGGTCTACAACTGAGTTTTAATAATCTTTGTTCTGCTGCCATAATTTTATCCTTTAAAGTTTAAAACTACGGTGTATGACATAAGGGTGATGATGAAGAACAGCCAAACTTCCATATTTTTCAAGGGTTGACACAAAAGAGATATTCAGACATAAGTCCCTTTATGCCCTTCAAATTTTATCAGCCTTCCAGAAGTACTCATTTTATATTTACAAGCACATTTTAGATTACTGATTACTTGCACATGGACTATGTACTTCAGCATACAATTTCCCACCTTATGAGCTTCATGTGCTGCTAACTGATCCACTAGCATTTTTCGTCGTCTCTTTGCTCGTTGTTCTCTAGCAAATGTATCTTCCTCTACACGTTTTTGAATTTTCCTTATATATTCATCATCTGAATAAATATTTAACAGCTCAGTTTTCGTCTCTGGTATAGTTTCTAGAGTTGTTTCTCGAAAATTCTGTGTTTGCAATAATTCTTGCGTATCACTGATTGAAAAAAGAAAGATAGGAATTAATGTTCTTAAGGGTCTTTTCATACAGATGCCTGTATACTTATGTGCAAGTCTAACAAATGTAGAACATCACTCTGTGGGCACTGTGGCTACTTCTTGATACTCTTGTGCCCTAAAATGTCCACTAGGTCCAGAGGAAGGTTCCAGCACTGACTTGAGCCGAATGATCATTAGTTTCTTTGTCAATATGAAGCCAAATTCCGCAGAAACAGGAAATCAGGATAGCTCACAAAATGCCAAAGAAAGATGTGTTACTCCTCAATATAGCAATACACTCTGAGTAGATTTGCAGCTATTAATCACAGGTTTACACACAGAAATATCCACAGCAGTATGCATGAGTGCCACATCTTCTGAGTCGGAACGCCTATCACTAAGGGTGACAGAATGAAAATTACTTGCAATTATTCACAAATATATCAACATGCAGATAAGTTGCAGGAGAAAAGTTACTTCTTTTCCCTTTGAAATATGTTACAGTGTATGTACATTCACCATTCCCATCTTGCTGCAAGGCTAGGTGAACCTACAGATTCTATGACTAACATGAAAAGAGAAAAGATGCATTTTGAGCCCTGTCTTGCTGCTTATGTGGCAAAAACTAGTGAAGGAAGCTTGAGCCATCCCTACTACAACTAAAGGTAAGTTAAAGACACTGCAACTGTGTTGGAGCTGAAATCATTGCTAGTGCGCTATTCATTCAAAGGATAATCACAGTTTAAACTAAATGAGACATTACTCTTTCTTCAAGTAGCTGTGTACATAGCAGACACCTGGGGTAGGATCCCACCTATTCTTAACAATTTAATATCCAAATGTTCCCTGTCAGTCACCTGGCCGTGAACTGAAGAGGCACTTCCTGCCACAGACTTCTCAAACTTTTCTATCTCCTTGTACACGTTCTGAAGAAGTAACACAAAATTTTAGGTTTTCTCTCTCTTCACAGAGCAATATAAAGAAGGTTCAACAGAGCAAGTACTAGGGAATTACTTTTATGTCATGTTAGTACAACAGAAATGCTTACACTAAAAATATTATAAGCATCAGCTAACCAAGAATAAAGACAAGAGGATTTCCATCTTACACCTTTCACTTACTTCCCCTCTTCCCTCTTCCTAGCTACACCTACTTCCAACAGCTAGAAAATCCTAGAATTTGGCAGGATATCTTTCTGCAGGATAATTCTGTTTTTGCATAGGGCTCTAGCAGAGTATATAATTCTTACCATGTGGGGATTTGAAACAAGGTATTCTGGAATATGATCTGCTTTAGATTTAGTAGCTTGAATGTATCCCTCATAATTATTCAAGCAACTATGTTCCTATAGTTTACTATACATTTCAATGCATCTGCTACTCTTGCCCAGCTGTAAAAACTGGTAATAGTTGCATCCCTAAAGACAATACAATCCATGAACTTGAATTACAATCCAAGAACTTTTTGGTACAAGATAATGCAGATTTTTTTAAATTGCTGCATCTCTTGATTTGATTTAAGATTATTGTCGATTTCAGCGGTTACTAACATTTGATAAGCAGACAATTTCATAGGGTGTTACAGAACAGTTCAAACATGGTGCAAAATGTCATCCTGCAAAAATCAGAAAGGAACATTAATGTTTTTATTTCGTTTATTCTTTTTAGTAGACTCGTAGCTACTTTCAGCAAATTACTACCTATGTATGGTATTTATTCAATATGAAATTTCACTTACATCAAAACGATTCTAATTAAAAACAACTGCAAAAATCATAATCATGCAAATATTCAGCCCAATTTTCACTGGTTGAATTGACATCATTCTGACAGTTGGCAGCTTTTGCATGGTCCAAGTACAGTATTTGTAACCATAAATGTTCCCAGCAATCATGGGATTTGAGTTAATTTAATTAGCATTAAAACAATATAGATGATAATTACCTCTGCTTCCCTTTTCTTCTTTAAGAATCTTTTGGATTCCATAGATTTTATGGCGGGTCTTGATGGTTGTTTTTGAGTCTGTGTAACAGCTGTTTGAATCCTGCCCATTATTTCATTTTGTCTCTTTCTTCCTATGTAATCCTGATATCAAGCAAATATAATTAAGCTGAAAATTATCTTCCAGGAAGAAACTAGAAGAGATTATCAGGCTCCAGACTTGAACAGATGTCAGAAATTGAAATGTTATAGTTTATGACTTAAACATCTTCATGAAGGACCTTTGCCTATTAGCAAAACTGTAGTTAGCAGTTGTAGTAGTAACTACAGTTAGCTATAGTTAGCAAAACCGTATTACAAAATACAGAGAAGACCACCACGCCCTGAATGGGGGCCTGACTGAGGCCCTGAACTGCTTGCTGATGAACATAAGATAAAGCAACAACTCAGGGCTGGGGGAGAAGAATACGTTCACAGAGCACAAGCTTAACACCTTCAGAGTGGAGATGGCAGCCCCAGAGCTATCAGCTGCCAGGCTTTGCACAGACCCTCACACCAAAGGGTGGGGGCAAAGAGGCTTTGGGTGTTTGTTGGAAAAGGCTCTGGTCCGAGGCAGTGAACGCCCAGCCTCTGCTGTGCAGAGGGGTCCAGGTGCAGGACCCCTTCACCCTGGGAAAAAAGCCTCATCCATGAGAAGGACAGCAGAGGGGGTGTCACGGCCCATCAAAGGCCCCCCAAAAGGGGTCCCCAGACCCTGCACCAGAGTACTGCAGCATGATGCAACAGATCAAGGGACAGTGCAAACTAGCCAAGGGACAGTGTCAAACTAGCCCCCTGCAAGGGAGGCACCTGGGCGTTCCCACCTGGCCAAAACGTACAATAATCCACTGTGCTGTGGCGGTGCAGCAGCAGAGGGGGACCCTCATCACCAGAGAACCAGATGGAGGGGAGCGACGAGACGTTGTTGGGACCCTCGGATGGGTGATGTGCTTCCACCCAACCTCTGTCACCCGCTCTCTGTCCCCCCACCCCCACGCACAACTCTTCTTCTGCTTCTTTCTTTTCTCTTTCTTTCTCTTTGCCTCTTTTACCACTAAATAAAACATACCAATTTTTTGGCATCAACATCTAACCTCGTTTGGTTTTAATCAAATTTTTTGGGTATATTTTGACCCTTTCTGGGTCCCATCCATTTTATTCACAGAGGCTTAGTTTCCTTTGGTTTTCTGTGTTAAACCAGTTCATAAAATCAGATGAGCAGTGCTTTATAGGCTTTTAAGGGCTTTCATTGAATTCTAGTTCTAGTATGGTACCTGTTTCAGGTCTGAATACAGCACAGAAGATGAGAATACCAGTTTCCTGGTACAGAATCTGAGAATACCATTAGGTAACACATTAGGTAACACTAGCTCAGATAATCAAGAAGTAACAAACATAAATTACACTCATTTAAAATGCACCAGATACGCATGCAAGTAAAGGTGGAACAAAGAAGAAAAATAGTTTTTGTACGAGGAACCCAAAGACATTTAAAAATATGTAATACATCAAAAGAGATATTCAAAAAAAAATTTTTTTAAATGTTATTTTGAATATTTTGCATATTGCTTGCATTTTCTTTTCCGGACACATGAAGGGACTTTTTTTGCCATTCTTGTTCGTATAGTGGCAATAGAACAGCTAAATAACCACAGCAAGACTCTTTCCCTTCATTAGCCATAAAAAATGTATATCAATTAGTCAACTGCTTTGTCACTATGGTTCAACCCCCCTTGGATACCAGGCCATCTCCTCTATATACACTATAAACTCTGCTTTGGATTAGTGTTTCCATGTCTAAAGAAATTTCTTCCTCCTTTTTTACTTCATCAGAATAGCTACACAGAAGTATAAGATGTTCTGAGGCCATACCCACTATAGGTGCCTTTCTCCTGTCATTTTCCTGCTTTTGTACAACGCTTCATCTTTTCTTCACAAAAGAAGAATGACATAAACCTCTTTACAAGGACACCTCAAACCCATACAGATTGTGAAATGTAGACTTTGTCTTCAAATCTATAAATATTTTCCATGCTTGACAATATTCAAATGCTCTCAACTTAAAATGAAGTGATTTTCAAATACATTTTTAGGGTCTCATAAGAGTACATTGGCTTTATTTCCATGCACACCACTTTTCTTTGTTCTTGTATAAATGTGAGCATGTAGCACAGAATCAGGAAGCCTTCACATTGGCTTTAACTAACTCATTAAGCACATAACCTTCAGAAAATGCTTCTTCAGAAGTCTATATCAATAATTAGTCACTTTTTCAGTGTCTTGGGCTCTTTGCTCCTCTTGGAGATTCTGAGCTCTCAGCTGCTCTGCAACATGCAAACGAGCTCTCTTGTCTGTTATTGTCTTGGATTTTGTTTCAGAAGGCTCTGAAATCTGCAAGTTGCAAGTCATTCTGATGTAGCACTACAGTTTTCAAAAGCTAAAGTTAAACATCCAGCAATGAAGAGTTAGAAACAGTAATAAACATATTTAAATATGGTAATTTTGAGACCACTGCTCCAAACTGTGTTTTTCTATGTTAATGTACACAGAAAAACCTCTAAACATATTCAAACTGAAAATCAGGACTAGGTCCATTGAAAAGAACTTAAGAGACTTGAGCCTGAATGATGCCAGACTTTGTTTAGTTGAGAGAAAAGGACACCCCATTGCTCTGTACAGCTTCCTCTGGAGGGGAAGTGCAGAGGAAGTGCTGTGCTCTTGTCCCTCGTATCCAGTGACAGGACATGTGGGAATAGAATCACAGAATGGTTTGGTTTGGAAAGAACTTTAAAGATCACCTAGTTCCAAGCCTCCTGCTCTGGGCAGGGACAGCTTCAACTAGACCACGTTATTTAAAGTCCAATCCAGTCTGGCCTTTAACACTTCCAGGGATGGGTCATCTGCAACTTTTCTGGGCAACCTGTGCCAGTGCCTCACCACCTTCACAGTAAAGAATTTTTTCCTAATATCTAGTCTAAACCTACTTTCTTTGAGTATGAAGGCATTCCACTTTCCCTGTTGCTCCATGCCCTTGTAGAAAGTCTCTCTGCATCTTTCTTGCAGGCTCCCCTCAGGTACTGGAAAGCCACAATTAGATAGCCCTGAAGCCTTTGTTGAACAACCTCAATTCTCTCAGCCTTTCCTCACAGCAGAGGTGCTCCATCCCTCTGATCATCTTGGTCACCTCCTCTGGGCTCACTCCAGCAGGTCCCTGTCCTTCCTGTGCAGGGACCCCAGAGCTGATGCAGGGCTCCAGGAGGGTCTCAGCAGAGCAGAGCAGAGGGGCAGAATCCCCTCCCTCCCCTGCTGCCCACGGGGCTCTGGGTGCAGCCCAGGACACGTTTGGCTCTCTGGGCTGTGAGTCCATGGCCGGGGCATCTCCAGCCTCTCACCCCCAGCACCCCACGTCCTGCTGGCCAGGGCTGCTCTCGGTCTGTTCATGCCCAGCCTGTGCTGATACCGACGGTTTTCCCAACGCAGGTGCAGCACCAGCACGCAGTTTTCTTAAATCTCACCAAGTTCCCATGAGCCCACTTCTTGAGCCTGTCCCCCAATTCCCATCTTGTTGTTGATGCACTCAAGATGTGTGGACTGAGAAGTGAAAACTGAAGCAAAAAAGTTGAGTATCTCAGCCTTCTCCTCCTCTGTTGTTAGCAGTTTTCCAGCATCATTTATCAATCTTCCTTTTCTGCTTGAGATATTTATAGAAGCTCTTCCTGTTATTTTTTGTGTCCTTTGCCAGGTTCATTTCCAGGTTTGCCTTGGCCTTCATCACTCCATCCCTACACAACCACACTTCGGCTCTATACTCTTACCAGCTCACCTGCCCCAGCTTCAGCTGCCTGTGTGTTTGCTTTCCCAGCAGTTTCCTAACTCAGCCATGCCAGTCTCTTGTCTTCCTTACCTGATTTCTTCCTCCTGGGGATTGCTAGCTCTTGCTCACTATGAAAGAATTCCTTAAAGATCTGCCACCTCTGTCCTCCTCCCTTGTCCCTGAGGGCAGCCTCCCAGCTGATTTAGCTCCCCAAAGAGCTGGAAGTCTGCTTTCCTGAAGTTCAGGGACCTACCTTTACTCCTTCCCTGATCCCTCAGGACTAAAACTCCATCAGTGCATGGTCACTGCAGCCCAGGCTGCCTCGAGTCTTGATGTCCCCAATTATCTTGTTTGCGTTGGTGACCAACAGCCCCTCTGGTAGCGCTGTCTATTACCTGTCTCAAGAAGTTATCCTCCATGCATTCCAGGAGTCTCCTGGATTGCCTACAGCTCCCTGTGCTACTTTCTCAGCACATGTTGGGGAGGCTGAAGCCCCCCATCAGGACAAGAGCCTGTGAGCACAATGCCTCCTGTACCTGGAGCAACACTTTTTCAACAAGCTTCCCTTAGTCAGGCAGATTGTAGTAAATACAGACACAGGGTTCCCTTTTTTGCTTTGGTCTCTGATTCTTATCCAGAGGCTTTCAACTTGCTCATGTCTATCCCTCAGAGACAACTCTTCACACCCAATCCACCTCTTGATACAGAGGGCAACCCCTCAGCCTCTCGTTCCCCTCCTGTCCTTTAGGAATAGCCTGTAGCCATCCATAGCTGCACTTCAGTCACAGCATTTGTCCCAGGCTGGACTAGTGGAGGCAAAGAAGCCTTTCTTTACTGAAACTCTCCAGCTTTGTAGATATTCAAACCCGACTGAACAAGGTCCTGATGAACCCACTCTAGCTGGCTTCGCTTGGAGCATAGGGGATAAACTAAGTGAGTTCCAGAGGCCCTTTCCAGCCTCAACTATTCCATGATTCAAATGCCATTCTTAACTTGTCTAAAGACAGGACCTACTCGCAGTTGCTCAATTTCTTTAAGCTAGCCTTCTACAGGTGATGGGATATTTCAACTTTATGGTACTATCTTCATACTTGTTGGTAAACTTTTTGCTTGTAGACTATTTTTCAGAAATAGTGCCAGAAAAAAAAATACGTGAAATTTCTCCCAGCTGAATTTAATTTGTGATATATACCTTCTTAAAAACTCCTCATCCTGATAACAAATAATGGTTTGGACATACTGACTATTACTACTGAAAACACGAAGAAAGACTTTAACAGAACCTACCACATCAACACTGAGTTCCTCTTAGATGTTCTCTTTTCCCTTTGTTTTTCTCTCTTTGTATTTCTCAGCATATGGTTATTGCAGAATGGAGTGTAGTATAAATATATGGAGAGACATGCAAAAGAATGAACCAAACTACTGTGGCACAGAGTTCAACATAGTTATAAGTAAGTTTCTTGGAGGGGAAATTAGTCTGAGTTGATACCTAGACAGCAATGCTGTCTGCAATCTGAACTCATCAAAAGAGTAAACAGGCAGCTGCTGAACAACTACTAGCCTTTCTTACAATATTTTAAGTCTGGAGAAAGCTTGGAAACAGAGCAGGTAACACAGAATGACCAAAGAAACACAGAAACACAGAAACACAGAACAGAGAAGATCAATATCCTATTGAGTTCCTGATAAGCTATGAAAACTCACTGTATAGCAAAGGACTGCTTCTTTTCCATATAAGTACTGGGTTTTGAATACGATATTTACAAAGTAGAGAGGGAAAGCACACAACATGCTTAAAAGGTACATGTAAATATGCTACCTTTTTGTATTTATACAAAAGAGGCATAGTTAGTTACCTTTCGATTTCCACTTTCAGTAGACTTAAGCTTTGCAGTTGCTGCAGGTCTCATTGCTTCCATGGCTACTCCAGTGAACTTTGCCTTCCTCTTTTTTTCTAAAGCAATATACAATTCATATAAAAGATTTGTTGCAGCCCCATGCTGTCCTGTCATGATGTCTTGGGCCGTATTCTCATTAAACTGCACACCAAGGTGGTGAAGTGTGGGTTCCAGGCGAGAAAAATTGTTAATTTTTGCATCTGCAACTCTATATCATTAAAAACAACAACAACAAAAAAACCAGATAAAAAACTTATTTTCGAATTCAACTTGCTGCATTGAGCATGGTCATGACACTCATACTAAGACAGGAGGAGAAAAAAACAACCCACAAAGGACTTCCTTAAATAATGTGATACACACTTTGGCTTAAATTTTATGCTGCTGTACAGGTAACTGCATCAAATATTATGCAAAACTTTTTGAAAAGACAAGGACCACATTGGATTATATAAATCCTGGTACAGGTGCACAAAATGTGCATCTAGCAGCAAAAGCTGATCTGGATTGCAGCTAATGGTATACCATCCACCAACACACAAGGAGTTTGAATGAAGTTTCTGTATTAGCTGTTAAAACATCAGAAAGTATGAGCTCTGACCAGTAAAAACAGAAGAAAGTACCAAAAAGGAGTCTCTATTATCTCTTAACCCTTACAAAACTTCAACATATTTTTTCTCCAATAAAAAGAAATGGACACACAGGTTAAAGCAGTGTTGAAAACAAAGTCTATGTTCTAAATGAGCAATTTACATTTGAAACTAAAACAGCAGCTTCCAGGCTAATATTTCTCTTGATATGTAGATTCTCATGGAGAAGCACTCGAGATCAACAGATACACAGGGTAAAACTAAATAAGAATAAATTATCAGTTTATAACAATTAACACATCAAATTTCATCAAGCAAATCCACACCTTCACCCTGAGTCAGAAGATCATGCTTTCTACTGCTCTATTGCATGAGTTCACAATAGTTCCTTCACATGGACCAACAAGCTTTTAAGGTCACCAAGATCCAGCATAATTCTACAGAAATGCCTAATTTTAACTGAAGACTTCCTGGTAGCACTGTATTCATCTTATTTCTAGATGAAACTGTCCAGGAGCTCATTATTGTCACTGTAACAGTCCATACCTTATTTCCTATGCACCTATACTGAATTGAAGCTTACAAGTATTGAGCATTTTTCTGCTGTTGATTCAAGGTTAAGATGAGCCCTCCTGCCAGAAATCATCTGACATGCATTGAGAAGCTCTTAACTTTTTATTCTGTGAGGCTGACTGGCTTATACATCTCCGCTTCTCCCTTCTTGCACTCCTTGAAGAGAAGAGCAGCAGTTACAGTCTTCTGGTCCTAGGGACTCCTCCCCTCACCACAACCTTTCAAAGGTCATTGAGTGGCCCAGCAATGATATTGGCCTGGTCACACAGTCTGGGTGACTATCTGCCATCAGGTCCCACGGATCTGTGCATTTCCAATTTATTTAAATGTTCCTTAAACTGTTCTTTCTCCATGCGTAAATCTTTCTTACTGCAGACTTTCCTGTATGTCTTGGGGCCTTGGGACACCTCAGTCTTTTGCATGACCCAGCAGGCCCATATTTTCCCCAGCCTTCCTTTTGCTTTGGAGATATCTGTAAAAGCCCTGCTTGTTGACGTAAGACAAGACCTTTTCTTCATGAGGGCAATCATGTATATTGAAATAAATTGCCTGGACAGGCAGCGTAGCGTCCATCCTTGGAGGTCTTCCAGATCACACAAGGTAAACTTCAGATAACACAGGTGCAGACTTTCCTGTTAGTTTCAGGCACATGGGATTTTAGAGTGTGAGTTTTATTTAGAAGACTAAGATAGAGAAGGCATTAAGTATCTCAGCCTCAACACGGCAGATACTCATTTGGGAATCTGAGAGGGAGGCTGATGAATGGAGTCATATTCTGCCATCTTTTTGAAGCAGGAAGACAACTAAGAATGGCCACCAGAGAGGCAGGTCCTGGATCTTCCCTGCTCTCTCATTTAGAAGGCAGCTCCTCTTCATCTTCACCTTCCCAGCCTGTACCTCCAAAAGAGCCTATATCAAGCCATGGCAGTGCACCAGTCATGGGAGATATCCCACTGCTTCTCCGTGACTGCAGGGATTACCCAGCAATTGCTCACTGGCCTTTAATTTCTTCTGTTTGATCCCCATGCTGCATGCATTACTATAGGCACTTCATAGAGGCAGCGAGTTGTGTGATTTAAAAAAACTGTAGAGTAATTCAGAAAAGATGTGAATGCTTCTCCCATAATCCTGGCTTCTCGGCACTTCCTTAATTGCATGCATACATTTGGGGTGGGCAGCCTGCTGCACTGTTTTGATGCTCTCATTCACATCACCTTCCTCGCGCTTGCCAGTCTATGCCATCACTTCCTCTTGTTTGAAACTAATCCTCTCCATCCCCACTCATTCCTAGTTTAAAGCTATCCTCACCAGGTTTGCCAGGCTGTTGGCAATGATTTCCTTGTCCAGCTGGGTCAGGTGGATGCCATCTCTTCCTAGCAGTCTTCCCTCTTGAAAGAGGATCCTATGGCTATGAAAAGCAAATCCCTGCAGTGGACAGCAGCTGCACAACCACTTCTCGACCTGGAGAACCTATCCACTCCTCATCAAGCCCATCCACCAGCAGAAGCAAGGAAAACAAATACTTCAGCCCTCATGCATTTGGCTCCAGGTCTCTGGCAGTATCCTTGGTGTCCACAGAGAAGAAAAGCAGGGAGATCAGTGCACAGGCTGGACAAGTCTCTGCAGCTCTGGACTGAACACCCAGAATGAAGCAAACCTCCCTGGCTAGCATGTGAGGTCAGTAGATGGCACTTCCATCTTGTGCAGGAGAAAGTCTCCCACTGCTATCCCCTACCTGTTCCTCCTGGTGCTCTGGTGTGGTTTAAACTCCACCTGCTCAGATGTTTTGTTACACAGTGCCACCAGCACCCATCTGGTACCATTACAAGGAACTGCAGCTGTGGTTCAGAAGGTGGAGGAGACACCTTCCTTTTCCTCACAGAAGTCACAAGCTGCCAGTCACCTCCTTTTCCTAACACAACTATTCTGCCTGCCTCTCCCTCAGTGCAGCTGTGGGCCCAGGTTCGTGTATCTGCAGTGCCTCAGAGAAGATCCAGTGTACTGACCTCATTCTGCAGCAGCTTGACTTGATAACACATCTCCTCCATGAGCACACGCCTCTGCAGGCAAAGCTGCCATGTCACCCTGATGGAAGCACTCCCATCAGTCTGAGACAGGGAGAATTGACTCCTTTCACTGAAGGTAAATTCAAGTTGAGGCCTCTGACACTGAGTAGTTGCTCCAGTGGATCTGGGTATCATGCCCTGTCGTGCATCACCATCTTTGCTGAGCACACGTACACTGTCTCAGCAGAGTTTCTAATCACTTCTTGCACCTACTGAAGTGCATCTTCACTAAACGCACCTCTCTAATCAGCAGCAGATAAGATCACTAAGCACGCTTTTACTAGGAAGAATTGAGAGAACTTTTAGAAGTTGCTAGAGCTTGCTAGAATAAATAAAAGCCTTCTGAAGCTATTTTTCCCAGCAACAGCAGGAACTCTAAGAGTTACCAGGGGTTTTCCAATGATCCCAGAAATTTCTAGGAGATCTAGAAGTTCTAGAAGCAGAGTTCAAAAAGTGCTCTGCAAAACTGCTTTTTGTTGGCTGCCTTTATTAGCTGTGCTCAACCTGCTCTCCTACAATTAGATGGGACTTGGGATAGAAAAGGGTGTGAATACACTAGAAGTTCAAAGAACATAAAAGCAGAGGTTCAGAAGAAACAGGAAGATTTTGTACAGCCTGGAACTCTTGATGTACATGTGCACTATGGTCTGACAAAACACAGCATAAGCCAACCTCATTAATTGCATCATCAATGTACCAAAGCTCACAGATCTGCACAAGATCTTTCAGCTTCCCATTTTACAGTTCTTCTTGATTATAGATACTACACCAGATTACTTGTAAACTTATAAATTCTGATATGATCTTCTGCCAGAGCTCCACTCAGAGCCTCATAATGTTTCTCCAACGTTTTTATTTTAGTGAAGGTGCAATGGTCACCACCACAACACAACTCTGTATTCCTGGCCCTACACAGCTCATAGGCAGAGTGCCACTATTCCCAATCTTAGAGATATACTTGAAAGGCTTTTTGAACCTTTGGTCTAACCTGGTACTTTTGTAGTTACAATCAAAATGCATCATTTTCTTGAAGAAGTATGATCAATTTCTCTGGCAATAAGAAATTACTTCATGCATCAAACACATTTAGCTTTTGAATTACTGAAAAATATTTTAAATCTCAATAAGTTCTACATGTTTTTCCCACTCTGAATTAGCAAATCCTAGCTCAGAAAATACATATTTTGTCTACATTATGTAAGAAACCTGTTACTTTATATAAGAGACCTGTAATTCATATGTACTAACCTGCTCTTTGAAAATTGTTTAAAGTCATCCTGAAGACCGTATTTGTGCAGAAGTTCTCCTAGAAGGTAGCCAGTAGAAAATGCTTCTGGAAATGATCCTGGAACTAAATTTGGGGTTTTGTTGTTTGTTTGGGTTTTTTTAAAATCAGATAATTAACAGAATACAAATGTTAATCTTAACAAAACTTGTTATTGTGTTTATAACAAAACTAAATCCAAACTTTATTAAATAATTCAGAGGAATTTTAGGAGATTGATCTAGAACTAGTTGTTTTCAACTCACAAATAAATATACTTTCTGTGTAGTCATTTTTCAACATCAGCTTTAGATAGTAATTTCTAATTTTCAGTGTTAAAATGCAAACATTGTCAAAATTGTCACTGAGAGGTGAAAATATCTACAAACTATAATTAATAAATTTTCCAAACAAAATGCAAAGAAAAAAAAAGCTAGCTCTAATGTGCTCCTCTTCATACAATCACAGAATCACAGAATCAGAGAATAAGCCGAGTTGGAAGGGAACCATCAGAATCATTGAGTCCAGCTCCTGGCCCTGCACAGGACAGCCCAAGAGTCACACCCTGTGCCTGAGAGCATTGTCCAAATGCTTCTTGAGCTCTGTCGGACTGTGACCACTGCCCCAAGGAGCCTGTTCCAGTGCCCAGCTATCCTCTGGGTGAAGAATCTTCTCCTGATACCCAACCTAAACCTCCCCTGACACAACTCCAGTCCATTCCCTCGAGTTCTGTCACTGTCACCATAGAGAAGAGATCAGTGTCTGCCCCTGCCCTTCCCCTCCTGAGGGAGTTGTTACTGCAATGAGGTGTCCCCTCAGGCTCAGCCACTCCTCACACAGCTTTCCCTCAACCCTTCTCCCTCCTCACTGTCCTCCTTTGGACACTCTCTAATGGTTTAATGCCTTTCTTACCCTGTGGCACCCAAAGCTGCCCCCAGCACTGGAGGTGAGGCCGCCCCAGCCCAGAGCAGAGGGGACAATCCCCTCCCTTGCCCTGCTGGCCATGCTGGGCCTGATGTCCCCAGGACAGGGCTGGCCCTCCTGGCTGCCAGGGCACTGCTGGCTCTGTCCAACTTGCCATCGACCCGGAGCCCCAGGTCCCTTTCTGTGGCACTGCTTTGCAGCATCTCCTTCCCCAGTCTATACACACAGCCAGAGCTGCCCCATCCCAGGTGCAGAATTTGGCACCCGACCTTCACTCAGTTGGTGACTGCCCATCTCTCTAATTTTCCTGAGGGTTTTGCTCCCTCCTTGCAATGACAGCACAACACCTGCCATTCAAAACAAAGCACTGTTTTCTAAACAAATGAAAACATTTTTTATTCTCTAGAGTCCTTCTCAGCAGGTTGAGTTTGAGCACCTTCTATCTCCTGAGAGCACCTGCCCCATGAGGAGAATTAACTTCAGCTCGAAAATTTTCAGGCATTGGAATATATTTTCCAGGAGGGTGAAGGAGTCACCATCCCTGGAGGTGTCCAAGAGGTGTCTGGATCTGGCGCTGGGTGATGCGGTTTAGTGGTTCAGGGGTTACAGGGGCACTGCTGTGTGCGTGGTTGGACTGGGTGGTCCTGAGGGTCTCCTCCAACCCTGACGGATCTACGATTCTGTGGTCCCCGCGTTGCTTAATTCTTGAAGTGATGCGATGTACCTGCGGAGGCGCGGAGGCACGTGGCCGCGGGAGGCGGGCGGGCCCGTCAGGGGAGTGGCCGCGGGGGGACCCCTGGCTCAATGGCCCGACCCCGACCCCGCTGACCCCACTGCCCCCGCGGCCAGGCCCTGCCCGTCCCCGCGCAGCGGGGCCGCACTCACCGATGCGCCGGGAGAGCTT
>VZRO01001513.1:664660-821779 GCA_013397915.1 Daphoenositta chrysoptera | reverse complement strand
AACGCGGCGCGGGGGAGCGGCCCGGGGGCGCCGGGGTGGGTTCGCGCTCTGCCCGCTGACCCCGCGCCCTGCGGGGCTACAGGCGCGGAGCTGTTGCCCCGGGAGCGCGTTCCATGTGTGTCTGTGTGAACAACCACTTCCCCGTTCCGTCTCGACACCGGCGCGGTCCGTGTTTGCTCGTCAGCTGGGTGGTGCAGGGCAGAGACCCAAAGGTTGGGAATCCGGAGGAATTTCTTGGCAGAAGGGGTGATTGGACACTGGAATGGGCTGCCCAGGGAGGTGGTGCAGTCACCGTCCCTGGAGGTGTTTAAGGGAAGGCTGGATGTGGCACTCAGTGCCATGGTCTGCTTGACCGCGGTGGTGCTGGGTCACAGCTTGGACTCGATCACCTCAAAGACCTTTTCCAAGCTGATTGATTCTTGTGATTCTGCGAAACGCAGCTTGGCGGGAGAGAGGGAATTAATCCAGAGTGATTTCCCCAAATCTTTCTCATAGGAGCAGACATCAATACTGTGCTGGCGCCGCGTGGAAAGGGGGAGGGAGGGCGAAGGAGTGCCGAGAGGAGCTCTGGCAGCCCGAAAGGCGCTGCACATGCCGAGGGGTGTTTCCCAGCAGCGCGGCCGGTGTGGGCTGGGGAGCTCCCGGTGCCAGACAGCTGCTCCTGCCGGCTGTGGAGCGAGCCTGGCCGGGACAGCCTCCGCTCGGCTTTGCTCGCACTGACATCCTTGTCTCAGAGTCACTCTCAAACTACCGTGCGTGGTTCCGGTGCTCCTCTTTGAAGCGTGTGTAATAAAACTGTGGCGCATGGGGAAGAGAACTACATCTGGGAAATGCACTGCGCGCTGTCGGTATTTAAATTGGCCTTTTTTTTTTTTTTTTTTCTTGGAAAAGATATTTTAACGACTCAAGTTTTCAAGTACCTTTCAGCACACTGCAGAATAGTGAAGGATTATTTTAGGTATATATATATTAGGTATATTTTTTAGGTATTATATATATCTATTAGGTACAAAAGGCAGGAACAAGATGCAAGTGACTAATGACAGACAACAAACTAATCGTAATTTTCAAAACTGACAATTATCAGCATTTGGTATAACTTGGTATGTTACAGATTCTGTTCCTGGAGAACAAATAAAATTCGTCAGATTAAATCTGTGTGCTTTGACAGAGGATGTGCTTTAAATCAAATTAAATCCTTGAGAATAAAAATGTACCTGTATAACTGACCAGGTGTTTATACATCTTGAAAGGGTCGGAGTAGAGTTAGTGGCATATAAATGAGTGAAGTAACAGGAAACTTCAAGAGAGGAAGTACTTTTAGGAGATATGTTTAAACTAATATTTATATTCTTTTAAAGATTCAAAGTTTTGCATATATCAGAAGTTATAAGAATACACACACTGAAGGGGAAGAAAAAAACTAGATTTTTTAATATTTTATGATTGTATTTGTAGTGGGTGTATCTACTACCAGAGTGTTTTTCTGGTATGTCAGGGAGGAAAGAACAAACATATTTTAGCTTCATCATCGAATTTTTCCCATGGCTCCAGCAATCAATGTATATGTCTTTATGTTTATATACAGTTAGGTGTTGCTGCAAGTAGTCATTAACAGACCCTTATGTTGATTTAAAACATGCAGACCAGAACTGATATATATTAAGTATAATTATTTCCATATACTTAATTAATAATAAATATAATAAGTATATATAGGTATAATTATATATATGATATATATATATTATCTATTATATAATATAAGTATAATTAAGTATATTTCCGTATCCCCTCTGACTGTGAAAGGCTGGTACTTCCTGTGTCTTTAGATTTATTTAATAGAATGTATTCCTTCAAGTTCATGATCATATTCAGTGAATTTCTGAACACCTGATTTTGTTTAAAACTAACATGAGTTTTTCTGTCTGCTGGGGTAGCATAATAAAATCTTACTCAGGTAAGCTAGAATTATGAGAAAGATGTGGAATTTCATATTTAAATTGAGTAGTGGCTTGCTGTTTCATCTAAGTCTGTTTTAACTCTTAACAAATAAATGTAGCTTTCTGTATTCTGAGAAGCAATGGGATACTGCATTAATCAAATTTTACTTCATTTTTTCCCTGAATTTAAGAACTCGGAAAGATGTCTCTGTTCTGCACTGTGAAAGCTGAGTCCAGAGAGCAGTTAAAGGAATATAATTGCAGATAACAAATAAAGTAAGTGTTTGTCTCCTTCTACCCTTGCTGGCAACACCACTATTTTTAAATAATATGGTTGTTTATTTATTGTGCTCTCGATTTTTTCCTTCTCTGCTAGGAATGCCCCTGGGAATATCCTGGACATTCCAAACTGATTTTTCACAGGACTTTGTACTTTGGATGATGTAGATTTTAGACAGTAATAAGGTGTTGTTAAATGCATATGAATTTTTCACCTAAAAATCTGTCTTTATTTTAAACTTCATGCATCTTCTTGTGAACTTGCTTTGAAAGAGGAGAGGATTGTTTACAGGCTGAATTTATAATAGTCAGAGGAATAGAAGACATCAGGCAGCAATCTCTTGAGCAGAAACTGAAGTGTCAGGGATCCTCTGTTACATTTCATTCCTTTTGCTTGCCTGAAAGAAACTGCATATATGAGGAACAAAAAAATCTATGTTGTGACCAGCTTTTTTGAACATTAATTTTGAATAACATGGATGTAATAGTGGTATGCATAAAGAATAAAATGGCAACATCCATCTTTAAAGGTGAATATCAATAAACTGTTTATCACAAAAGGACAATCAAAATACTTCTTAAATGTTCAAGATAATAAACTGAAGAGGGAATTAATGAGAAGGAATTACTGCAACTTAATACAACTAAGACTAAGAAAAGTCAAATGAAGCAGTACCTGAATTCTGAAATTAAATTGCATTTAGATTGAAGTTGTGCAGACAGTAATAGCAGTAAACTGATACGGACTAATTAAAGAGTATCTGGGTTCAGGTGTGAACCAAAATTTGTTTTTTCCTGTATCAACAAGATTGTTTATAAAAATACTTAAGTATGATTTTTTTTTTACTTGTAGTGTTATGGTTTATATTGTTTGCTTGTTTTTTTTTTTTTCATGGGAAGTTAAAAAGAGGCTAAATAGCCTCCACTTCTCCTAGGGCTTCTTATCTCTGTTTCCTCTCTACTTTATTTTTCATTTTACTTGATTTTATTTGAATCACTGAATCAGAGAATATTCTGATTTGGAATTTGGATCCACAAGCATCATCAAACTCTTAAGCAAATAGACCATACCAGGATTGAACCTTGGCATTACTAGCACAATGCTTTAACAACCTTAGCTAATCTCAGGGTATTTATCCACTCTGACATGATCAAATGATCATGTCCTCTTTGAAACTCAGTTTTGACTTTATTTATCCTTCACAGATACTCTTCTCTGGTTATCTCTGGGTCCTCATGTCTGTACTGAGGACAGAAAAGGATCAAGCTCTAAAAAAAAAAATCATGATCTTGAGGTTTGTGCTTACCACGTGTTTCCACAGATGCTTCGTCAGTGCATTTCTCAGCTCCATGGCCCCTACTGGCTGTTAGAACAGCACTATGGAAGCTTGTCCTGACTTCTAACTTGGTTTTCTCTGTTGCCACAAGACAAGTTATATTGAGTCACACCCCATGTAGGTCTAGTCTGGTCTCCTATCTCTAACAATGATCAATAACAAATTTGGGGGAAGAAATGGGGAGAAATCATAAACTAAGATCTGTTAGCATGTATCTATTGCCATACAGAACATTTTCCCTGCCACCATTGAATGGAGTCTTGAAGGACTTTATGCATTGACATAAGCTGATACATTTAACTTTTCCTTCCATTAACACATGCAGACTGTTCTGAATCTCTGTAAATGTTCAATATTGACAGTGGTCTGTCATAAGGAATTCCGTAACTTAACCTGGCTTTGTGTGAAAAAATTAGCTTGCCCTTCATTATGCAAAGAATTGCATTGTTTTGTGTATTTTGAGATTTCGTCCTCTGCTTAATTTTTTTTTCAAACTTCTATCTGCTCTGTTATTTTTAAACAAGAACATTAGGCATCTAACTTGCATGTTGAACTGATACTTCAAGTGCTATTTTGCTTCCAGTAGTCATTTAAAAGATGCATTTTATATTAGCATTTGCTGCTCATCTTTAATCTGTTTCAGTCTTGGTTGTGGGGTTGTCTCTCTGGAGAACTGTGGTTCCTATGGCATATTCTAGTCTTTTTATTATCTGCACAAAGAATGCTAAGATGTGAATGTGCTGTACCAGTCCTGCAAAAAAAAAGTCCTCCACTTCAAGTAGTTGCAGAACTAACACTTGGCAATTCTGATGTGGCTGTGTACAATATATATGCAAGATCTGCATTTACTGGTTAAATAATCTCTTTACATTTTAAACAAGTGTGTTCAAATATTGAAGTCTGGAAAGTTACAGGTGTGCTGTGTGCAGGAAAATATTGTGACTGGGTGCATTGTTTTCTGTACTGCAAAATGGATTATTATTATGTAGGTTCATCTTGAGTAAATCAGAGAAAATTACTGGGCAAGATTAAGGCAAGAGAAGTGCAGAGAAGTTCTGGCACTGTTAAGAGACAGGGCAAAGTGCTTCCAGTGTGAGGAACAAGTGGAGTTCTAGGGCTGACTGTTGTTATGATTCTTTTTTCTACTGGTAATCAAGTAATGAAGAAGATAATTTAATCTTCTTAAGCAAGATCCATAACTTGCTGGTTGTATCTGAGACAATATGGTTCCATTTAGTTCAGTTACAGCAATTTCACATTTAAATCACGGACTGAAGGATTTTTCAGCTTCAAGTAAGAATTCATTATCTCCAGTATGATATGTTTGGCAGAATTACAATCCTCTATGGCAAACAGTGAACTATGATACTGAATAACATCTGAAATATTGATGCCATTACGCTTAATTTGTGAGACTACTCAGAGACTTACTAAAGCAGAGCGGGGTTTGGTTTGTTTTTTGTTTCTTAGTTTGTTTGTTTTTTTAAAAAGCCGCTACTGACTTTGATTGAAAGTTTTTGGAGAGGTTTTGTAGCTTTAAGGTAGGCAGTGCTCCTTAATCATTTCAAGCATCAAAGCAGTAAAATAAAGCATCAAAACAGTAAAAGCTGAGTGTAAATGATGGAAAGAAAGAGCCAAACTGCCAGACATATTAAAAATCCACATAGGCAAAACAAAAGGATGTAGTAAGCTCATTAGAATCTCTCTGAATAATGAGTACACACATGCCTTAAGGACACACTAAATTACATGAGAAATAGAGACTGACATGTCGATACAGCTTTAAACAAGTGTGTGAAACAAAGAAATGAGGAATTAAGGACATTTTTATTTTGAAGACATTGCTGCGATGCCACTGAATTTCACTACCCATTTCTGAGCATCTCATTCTTCTTAATAGCTTATTTTTGGGTTTATTACTACTTTCTTTCCTTTATGGTAATATTTTGCTGTCAGAAAGTTGGGCATTTTGAGGATTCTGTGCTTCCTTAGTGGGATGATGGCAGTTCAGCTGTGAAAACAGTAGGCAAGGGGTAAAAAATGTTGATGTTTAGAGACTGGAATTGTACAAAGATTCGTTGAGGAATGTGACAGGTACAGGTAGCTTGCCAAAAAGAGGGTTCCATTAGGGATGGAACAAAGAGGATCAAGGCAACACAAATTGACTTAGTTCTATGGCTTAAACAGAGTCTTGAAATTCTGAGTCATTGTTTTCTCTACCTTAGGAAATTGTATGTAAAACATACTGTAAGAAGATGGTTTTAGTCAACCCCAGTAATTACATATATCCACTCACATCTGTGTCACAATACAGTCAGAACTAAAATTATGTGAACATTTTTCTTGTAGTCATTCTTCTATGTATAAAATGGTTGTGTGCTTGGTGTGGATGAATGAAAGCCCTCTCCAGTTGGCCTTTAAAAAAAAAAAAGGCAGCAAAGTAGCAAGTAAAGTTCAGATGGTTCATTTTTATCATGCATAGTTTAATTCATTTTCTGGCATAGTGTTTCTGCAAGATAAAAATCCAGTTAATAACTCAGATTTTTCTAGGCAGCTACAAATTGCAAGAATATAATTTTATGGTTGGATTACTTTATATACAACGGTCTGAAATATTTGAGTAGTACTTAGAATACTCTCAAGGCCTCATCAGCTATTATTTTATCTTTTTCATTCAATAAATGCTCATTAACTGTGCACATTTGTCCTACATTCTTTTACTGTTGTTTTTGTCTAGCATTATTAAAGAATGTGTGTAATGTAACAAGAATCCTCTTGGAGGTTACTGAAATGCAACTGTTTTTTCTTTCAGAAATAGTATGGCTATTGTGTACTAACAATTCAATTCAGTTGTGTTTTTAGAGTATAAAATAAGAATAGTGTGTCTGTTTTTGGAGTAGAGAGGGAATGCAAGTAAGCATAATGTAACCAAATGGTCTGGAATTTGGCTAGTGTTCTAGGAACCAATGCCAGCACTTAAAAGCCTTGGATAGTTCTTTCTTGTTATGTTGAATGAGAGCATTGGTTAAGCATGCTCTACATTGGACGTATTCCTGGTAAAACATCAGGTTTTCAAAATTGTTCTTTAATCCACAGTACTTAGCTAATTAGTGTAAAACTGATGATGTAAATTGTTGAAATCAAAGTGATTTTGATGTAGCTAGACAAAGGGCAGACTATGGGCTAACATGCCCAATTGCTTCTTTTAAGAAAAAAATAATGGTACATCACGGCACGGTAATGCCAGTACACAGAATATAACTTCTTTTCTACAATAATTTTCAAGTTGCTCATTTTTCTCCTCCTATGCCAGTATAATTTTGAACTCAGGCTGATTCCAATAGATGTTTTCTTTTCTTCTTGATCCAATAGATGTTTTCTTTTCTTCATGAGTGTGGGAGTTGCTGATAATGACACGGATAGTATTGTGCTTCTGCTTAATGGCTATGGAAATACAATTTTAACAAAATCTTTGAATTATTCATAAGCAATTTCTTATTTGATTACATGTCCTCTGACCAGAAGATTTAAAGAGGAATAAACAGTCTGCCTTAAAATAAGTAAAATTCTGTTAAAAAGTTTACTTTAATGTAGAATGACTGAACACAGGCCCTAGTGAAAATGCAAAAAAAAAGCCATCCAATTGTTCATGCTTTAAGTTGTGGTACAGACAAGCATTTTAAACAAATGACAGAAATTTCGTGACTTGTGGGGTGAAGCATTAACTGCCTTACTATTACTGATGGATCACTTCAAATCATGAAACAATGTAGAAAATTCTGTGATTAAACCAGTAATAAGCCTCTGAAACGGTGTGCTGCTCTGCCTCTGATTTTCTCCAGCTGTCTCACTTATTCCCATTTCGAGGTCTTTTTGCTCTGTTGATTCTTCTTCTCTCCTGCAATCAGAATTATTCTTACCCATATATTTCTGTTTATTTCCTACTTTATAATCCTCAGGTCTTCACATTTGATGATTTGTCTTTCTTCTCCTTTTCATCTATTGCTCCAACTGTTCTGTCGTACCAAGGCTTATATATGCATTTTGTATTGAAAGTATTTCAAAGACATGCTGAATTATGTGTTCTATCGGATTTCTAAAGTAGCAACTCTAATCATTCGCTTTTCATTCTCCAGAGTGATGGTAGAAACTGTTAGAATTGTCCTTTAGGTTCAAATGGCAAAAAATTATTCCTTTTGTCCATTTGAGTCATGTGGAGGGAGGTGGGTCAAAACCCCTTCAGTGCCTTTCCTGCAGGTACTTTGTAAGCTCTTTGGCATATGGATGTTTGGCACCTGCCATCTGGACAGATCAGTGTCTTTGCCGATTACATTTTGAAATTCCTTCCCCAGAGGGATGATAGATGTCCTGCTTCATCCTAGACAAATGTTATATGAATGAGATTTGAAATTAAAACCTAAGAAAATCATGGTTGGGCTGTCAAGCGTACATAAAAGCAGTTGGTGAATACACTAGCTTTAAAAAAACCTTATGACTAGACAGAATATCTGTTTGCTAAATACCTTGGGAAACCATTGATCATATACCTTCAAATTTGCATAATTATGCCCATGTTCATATGTGGGTTGTGCCTTATTCCAAACATATGCTTTAAGTTCTAACTCATCGTACACAGTTTACGTTCCAAGTGTAGCACATCTTGTTTTGCCCTTGGGTTTCAGAAGCTGTTTTTTCACCTTAGGATCAGGTAGTTGTAAGTGTGTTTATCTTTTTAGGCAGAATGAGTGTTCCCAAAGAAATTATATCAATTACAAGTTCTTTTTTAGCAGCAGAGGAGCAGCATTTGTCAGAATGAATCATTAACAATAGTCGGAATGCACTCTTCCTGCCTCTTCTGGAAACCTTACTGAATTTGAAGTATCATTAATCTGGGTATATACTCAGGTAGACCTGTCTTCATTGTCAGTAAAGAGGTGACTCTTTCTTCTTTTCAGTGGTAGTTACTGACAGTAAAGCTCATTCTGCCCTTTGTGTTTTTTTACCTCTCACCATGCTGTTACTTCACTTGGGCAATAACAGATACAGATGCTCAGGCTGCGCTATTCAAAACAGCTGTTTCAGCTGCAGTTACAATAGTGTGTACCTACAGGTATTAGATGTTTTCTTATACAAACACTGCTAAGTTGCTAGTAGAATTTCTTCTTTATTTGTAATTCTGTTCAGTAGAGGATTTGAAAATCTACTATAGCCTTGAATAGAATTCTTGCTGTTCATAACAATTTAATAACTTCTTCTTTTCCATTTCAAAAATTAGAATTTTCACATTTTCTGTGACAAGAATTCTCTTAATAGTAATTAATAAGATATGTAAGTTAAGTCAATTTGATCTATCTTTTGGTTAGTTTGCCATTGGATAGCAGCATAAAATTTTTTCATAAAAGCTGACTCCTGCCTCAGACACATGATCAACACATGCTGCACAGATCAGAAGAATCTTACTGGAACTGAGTAGTCCTTATCCTCCACTTTGAGAAAGGTGTCTTTCTAAGATTTAGGTGTACGTTTTTGTTTTCTGTGGGCATATAATTCTTTATTATCATATTTGGAATAAGAAAGCTGTAAAAGGCAAGCACAGCTAAACCTATTTTAAATCAAATAAATTCTGTCCTTTGGTTTGAGCTGGTTTTTTTTAACAGATTAATGCATGCTATTGATTGAATGGGCCAGGTAAAGCACAGAAAAATAGTTCTAATTTTGAAACAAGAAATAAGCTTATCTGACAGACTGTACAGCTGACACAGTGTCAAATTAATCCCATATTTTTGTATGGGTTATGTAAATAAAATTTAATGATATACTGCATAATATGAGACATGGAACCTAAGATGCACATAATTCTCTTTATGTAGTTAAACAGCTGCTGCTTGTGATTAGCTGCCTAGGGAACCTCTGTTCAACAATCCTTTTCAATGAGTGTTTTTAACAGTTTAGGTTCCATGGTAAGAGAAGAACCAGATATAGAATGTCAAATAGAACTAAAATACAAATAAATGAAGATTCATAACATAGTTTAGGTATAGATTGTGTATGTGTGTGCAAGCACGTGTGTATATGCTTTTAAATATTTTTTTGAAAACATACAGTGCTTTTGAAAGCTCTTTTACAAACACATTGTTCTGTGTTTCAAATGATAAATAAACAAAAAATAGTGATTGCTTTCTTACTGCTGCAGTTAGTTTCTTTCCCATAAAATTACTAATTGCAATAAAAAATAAAATAAAATAATTACTTTTTTCCCCTGAATTTTAAATGTAATTCACTGCTTTAATGATGTTTTTCTTCCATCGTGACATTGTTCAAATTTAAATAACTACAGAAATGCAACTTCTTTAAACATTTTGTGGGTCCCTCCTAACTGAAATACTTTATTCTGTTCTTTTCTGTTGTCCAATGCTGTGCATCTTTTGGATTTGTTTGTGCAAAAGGAAGAGAATGAGTATAGCATTTTCAGTAAATATCTCTGGTTTACTTCTTTTGAAGTAGAGGAAGTAAAATTGTTTTCCTCGTGAGTGTTTTTGATACTTAAATAATTTGTTTCTTTTGTCCCCTTCACTTCTGTTTTTGTAAGCTACTACTTCCAGCCTTTTGTAAGATTAAAGTAGCTATTTCCATCCTCTGTATGACATTGGCATCTAGAACAGCCTCTGCTAGAAGTAGTTTTTCAGTAACTGTAACTTCTTGTTTTGTTGAACCTTGTAATTTATTATACTCCATGTCTGAATTACACAACAGAAACTTTTAAATATGGTTGTTTTTTTTCTCTTTGTCTTGATAGCTTTTGTTTTCTCTGTGATGAATATATCCTCGTCAGTGAAGAAGACTTTATTGTTGATCATTCGTTTTCAGGGAGGATCCCTGAGAGTGTTCAGAGTATGCAGGTGTGGTTCAGCTGTGATTTATGATGCCATAAACTGTAATGGGGAATTTAACAAGCAGGAAAAAACCACATGTTTTGCAAGGTGATAAACTACAGGAAATTCAGGACAAATAACAGAAGAATAAATGATGTAATTACTAAATAATGGAGATGTCAAATCTGTACAAGGAGTTAGTTAACTGCAATTACAGTTTGGCTTAGCAACATATATTTGGAGATATTTATCTTATTTAAAGGAGAAAACAGTTTGGAGTTGAGGGACATTTTAATCCAAATCCAGTCATAATCAGTAAGATACAAGTAGAGACATAAAATGGATGATAATTCTTACAGCATCCTGTTAATCAATTGAGAATTCACTTGTCCCCTCACTGTGTAACAGTCTGGGCTAATGTATAGTGGCCATAACCTTTAAGCAGCCCATTTAGAAATTTATGCTGACTTGTAATGGTGATCCATATTTTACTTTTTTGAAAATTAATCCTATCACCGGACATTGCTACTTCCCAGTTACCCTGATGAGAAAGTTACTGTTGTCCTCTTCGTCCACAATGTGATGCTGACCCTGTCTGGCTGGTCACCATTTGGACCCTGGCCTATTTTCACATAATTGAAGGACTTGTCTCAGTTTCTAAGCTCATTGTCAGAGTTGAAGCATAAAGCATTAAAAGGGAGAAATAGAGAGAGAGAGAGAGAGCAAAAATCTAAATTATCTAATTTCTTCTTTTGCATGCATTGTCCTTGTATGGATTAAGAAGTTCTTAAAGACAACTGTAGATACTATGCCATATTATTTTATTCCTTTTTCAAGCCTTATTTATCCTTATGTTTTAGATAATCAGGTGTAGTGTGTATTCCACATATATTCTGTTTACATTCTTAATACTGTAATTGTAATTCTCTGGAATAGTGTTTCAGAAATAAATGGAGTACTTATTCAAGCCTTATGGTGTGAAAGAGCAAAATTGCTAAAAACAAAAAGAGTAGAAAACCCGCTGTCCTTCTTCAAGAAGTTCCATTTCAGGCCCTAGATGAACTTTTTCAGTATTTCTCCAGCCTCTGTTTTCTGTTATGATACTGACTTCCTCCTCATCAACTGATGTTACTATAATTTTTACTGATAACTGTTCATGTGAGCTTGTAAGTACTCGGGAAGCATACTAGCTTTATTTCTACCAGCTTTTGTTTTCTCTTATGCAAGGCCTGCTTATTGTCCCCTGCATTTCTTTCTGCTATCCCTCATCTTTGTAAGTTGTCTATTTCCTCACTGAAGAGAGGATTTTTTTTCTGCTTTGCTCAGCTGAGATTCCATTTCTTTTCGTATGTATTTAATATCTCAGAAATACTAGAAGACCAAAAATTCTTACATATCTTACTCTGTAAAACTCACTCTTTTTTCCACAAGGGTTTTGTATTAGAGGTACCTGGATATGGCTCTTGAGGTGATAATGGTGGTGCTCTGTTGACAGTTGGACTGGATAATCTTGAAGGTCTCTTCCAATCCTGATGGTTCTGTGATTCTGTGATGTAATGAGTTTTACATCAGGTCTTGGCAATGTAAGTCCTAATCTAAATATATGGGATACCTTCACAAAAGAAAGAAGACAATGTGTGAGTTTAGGAGGAATAATTTTGCCCTGCACTTACAGAGGCTAGCAAATCCTATCAGCAGCTCTCTAGCAATCTGGTGATCTACAGCAGCCAGAAAAAAAATATTTACAGGGAAAAAAATTATGTGTAAAGTTTAACTGGTGATCAAAGAAGCTGAGCTTAAGGCTCTAAAATGCCATGCTTATGATTTTGTGAAGTATTTTCATAAGTGGCAGCTTAAAAACGCAGGTAAATCATAGTTGCATAGTTAAAATTTTGTTAATATAAACAGAAATTTGGTATCAAATGGTTTAGTGGACCTGGATTTATCACGGTGTTCTCAAAAACTGCCGATGTATGATAAGTGCTTTCGTTATGTAATATGAAACACATGCATTCTGTATTGCTGGCACGTTGAAAGCTTGGAAACATTTCAACACCTTTAAGCCAGCAAGTATGTAAAGCAGTAAGATAAAATCATTAATAATCAAGTTCTGGATAGAGATTACACAACCGTTAATGAAGCAATTGTCATTAAAGCAGTTTTTCTGGATAGGACGTTCCTCACAGAATAAGAATGCCACTTTCCCAGAGAATGTAAGCAATGACTTGTAACCCTGAATGTGAGCAAATTGGAGGAAGAGGCTCTAATTAATTCTCTTTGGGGGAAAAAAATCACCATTTTTGCTACAATCTTAGGTGTGAAGCTGTGTGAAAAAACCCAGTAGAATAATAAAATAGATGAAACACAGGCCTTTTAGTTCAGAGTCTATTCATAAGCAATAAGAAAATAAAGTGTATTGAGAGAGAGAAGAGAATTAAAGGAATTGAGGTCTATTTGTTTAGCTGGAGAATGTTAATACATTTTCTTGCTCAGTCCTTAAACTGACAGTAACCCAAAAACCTAAGAAAGGATTTCATTGTAAGTTATTTTAATGGAAAAATGACCATGTTTGCCTTACCTATATCCCAGTCACGCAGACTTACAGGCTTAAAGCGATCTTAGTTTTCATGCCCCAGTAAGATACGTGTTTATACTGTTATGGCTTCTGCGCAGAACAGATACGTAGTAATTGATTGTTGAGATACAGTGTAATCTACTTAAAGCATCTCTATTTTCTTCTAATATTTTGGCTAGAGTACTGTAACACTGAATGTGAAGATTTGCTTTCAGTCAAGTTGTAAACTTGGGAAATTTTTTTTGTGTAAGTGAACAGTTTTATTTCTGTTTTTATACAACTTAGTACTTTTTATTTACAATTTGAAATTGGGTATAATATGAAATTCTGACTTTTTGAATTGTGGGATTTCTTCCCCTTATTCAGGAGCTTGTTTGTTATTTAGTCCATTTCACGCTCATTTTTTAAAGAAAAGAAAATCAAATGCTATGACATAAAACAGTAGTCCTTGCAACAAAATGCCAGCTGCTAAATCGTTAGGAACCAGTCTGACTTGACATTGTGATTAATATGCTGGATCTCATTTGTGACAGGTGTGGTCCTTTTGTGGCTTGTATAAGCAGATTATATGTTTAAATGAAGTAGAAAATTATACATTGTAATTTATACTTATTGCTAGTAATTACTGTTCATTGCGTTGCTGTGACTCAGAAATCCATATATGATAGCAGTTAAATACAGAAGATGCTGATGCCTGAGAACATGTGTGAGCTGAATGTTAAACCATATTTTCTAAGTTGTGGTTCCTTTCTTAGTTTAGCATTTGACTTTAAACGTGTTTTATCTGTAGCAGCTCATCAGTTGATGTAACTTGGGATTAATTCTCAGTGTGCTATGCACAGCTGGTTATTGAGCTATCCATTTATTTTATTGGCCCTACAAAAATAGGGTGTAGTCTGTCTTTTAACTGAGGGACAATCTCTGAAATCACAGCACTTTAGACTAGCAGTTGTAGGAGACGTAGACCATATATTTTTGTTGTTGCCTAAACTGTGCTGCTTTGGTGGTCTTGCCCAGTAGCCTTTTTATTGGTCTAAAGATTAATATGTTTGTTACCGTTCCAAAGAACCATAGAGTGGTGTGGGTTGGAAGGGACCTTAAAGACCATCTAGTTCCAACCACCTGCAATTGAATTTTTACATTACTGGAAGTGGATATGGTGTTACCATCTTTTAAAGCTGTATTCTTTCATTTTAAGTTAGAGGGTAAGATGTTTTCCTAAAAGAAGTTAAACGAAAGAGAATCATCAGTCTAGTTCTCGCCTGTTACTTTTTGTGTATTACCTGTTTCTCACTTTGATCCCATTTTGGTCAGTCTGAAAGAGCATTTTTACCTTATACAGCCTTTAAAATTTTACCTATGTTT
This sequence comes from Daphoenositta chrysoptera, assembly GCA_013397915.1. Lineage (NCBI taxonomy): Eukaryota > Metazoa > Chordata > Aves > Passeriformes > Daphoenositta > Daphoenositta chrysoptera. The sequence continues at coordinate 807,408 of VZRO01001513.1, read as the reverse complement.
TTGCCGTTAAATTACTTTTTTAATATACCTTCATTTCTTAATTTCCTTTGAATGTTTCAGATGAAGTGCTAAATTAAATATTATTATGAATAGACATGGTTTTCCATATTTTTGATATCTTTTTTCTTGGTTGCTTTTTGTTTGCTTTTCTGAAATAGAAAGTTCATGAACTCTCCTTTGTTTTCAAGAATATGGCCTTTTTTGCACACATACCATTAAATTTTGGAAGCAGGTGATGATATTATAAAGGCAAATGTGTATTTATCTCATGGTGGGATTATTTTTAACATTGGTAGATCATATGTGTAAATGTTTTCAGTATTTCAGAATAAATCCTTGTGAATATATCTATTTTTATGTGTATGTGTATCTATGTCTATGTAAGCATATATAACTCGTGTACATACATAGTATTACACATTTTATGTTAAGCTGTCTCTTTATAAATCTGTAGCTTAGTGTTGTGAGAAAATGCACATCATTAACAATTTACTTTCTCCAATGAGTATTTTAAATCACTCAAAGAATCACCAGCAACGGTGGTTGCCAAAGCAGGTTTAATATTTAAGTGAAAGTGCAACAACAAAGTTCATTGGCAAGGTTCATTCTACTTTCTCGGTGATTAAAGGACACACAGGAAAAATTGGACTAGAACCTAAAATCAATCAACCTGAAACTAAAACCAGCCAAAAATTATCTATGTATAAGCTGGGGATGGAAAAAGGAAAGGATTAAGGATAAAAACGAGTAAGGGAGACACTCCTATAGAGTCACAAGATTCGGACTAAACCACTTGGCCCAGACTTGACCAATGGTTTAGGCCTAAAAATTTACGTTTTAACAGCACTTCAACTTACAGCACATTTAATTGATATTTAAACAATCTATCAAAAGATTCTATAGAATTTACTGTAAGCATAACAGTAATTCAAAAAATATTCAAAGAATAACAGGCCTAACTTACAAATCTAAATTACTTAACATTCTAAGAGAGCAAAATTCACAGTACATTTGCTTTAGCTTATTCACACTTGCACACAGGCAGACCTGAAGTTGTGTGTACAAGGTAGTCACTTGTATGAAAAGCTTCCTTCAAGGTCAGGGAAATACTCACATTGGATGCTTCTGCATCTTCTCAAGAGGCGAAGGAGGAGTGGGAGTATCAGCCCAGGATCCATTGTCATTGTTCACTGGTCCTCCGAGTACAGCAAACTTGCTGAGAGGTGCCCCACTCAGAGGAAGATGCTGATCACAGACCACTGCAGGCCAGGAGAGATAAGAGTCATTTATGAGGTTGCAAATGACCTCTAAGATGATCAAGTTCAACCTCTGACTGATCATCACCTTGTCTACTAGACCGTGGCACTGAGTGCCAGGTCCAGTTATTTCTTTATCACCTTCGGGGATGGTGACTCCATCACCTCCCTGGACAGTTCATTCCAACGAATTCCAGTCAAACAATCCATTCTGAGAAGAAATTCCTTCCGAAAGAAAGGGTCTGCTTAGGACCACTGTACCTAGGGTCACAAGAGAATTGGCTTAAGTCATAATAATCTTCCATCTTGGCCACAATTCAGGTTAGTAACTTCAGTTACAAAAATTATTTGTTATTTGTTATTATGTAAGTTATTTGACTAAAGTTGTTCTTCAGGGAAGAAAAATAAATTTCCAAAGTGGTTTGTGCTAGACAGCACAAGTTCCTGGGAGCAGACATTATTTCTAAGAAGCTCAAGAGCTTAGTCCCAGGTGCTGTTTGTCAAGGCTGAGGCCTAATGAGCATTTCTGAGATCACAGTGCAGCCTGAGGGGCAGGGAGCAGGGGGAATGCACCACCACACTTACTCAGTGTTTTTTGCTTCCTGCATCAGACATACTTAAAAAGATACATTTAAAGAAAAAAAAGTGGGAATGACATGCAACTTGCAATTACTTTTCTCGGCCCTGGGAGAAAATCTTTATCTTCACTTTAGCAGTAGTCACTGACAAAAGAGGAAAGAGCAATAATATTGGAAAGGGAAAATTAATTTTGAACTGGCATAAGAATCTGCTTATTTTCCAACTAGCTGAGAGTTTTTCTTAATAATACTCTATTGATGTTGGAAAAGAAATAATTGGCTTCTACTGTCTCTTAAATATTTTAAGTTATTTAGCTGGTACAAGAATGACTAGGTACTGTGTAATTTAACTGTGTATGAGGAGAACAACCTGCTCTAAGAGATGATGTGCTGTCTGTTAATTACTTCTTCCTGAAGTGACGTACATGAGAGAAAACTTGATGCAGGCACAGTCGAAAAAGTGATGATTTTCTAAATTAATAAGGAATAGTACACCTGTAAGACTATTGGGTAAGCCTCCGAGGAGAATAAAAAGTGGAAGTAGTATGTCTTAAACACTAAGTAAAATGTATTTCCTGCCCTCCATGCACACCCTCCCCCAATCACTGGAAATAAAAATCCTGTCAGACAAACACAGCCATGCAGTCCCAGAATGACTAGAAAAATAACTGGTTACAGAAATACAAATCAATACAATGAATTTCTATTGACTCCCTTTACTCCGTATTCACATGAATGAAGTAGATGGCAATTGTGTATTCTAATTGTCAGGTCTAAAAGGCTTTCAGTGATGTTTATATGTATAGAGCACTTGGTTGCCTATAAGGTGAGTTAAAGGGCAAATTGTGGTCAGGATTAAGACTGACTTTTTAATAGCTGGTAAAATAGGATTGGTAGCCAAGTCTGGGTGCATGAATAAAGAACAGACTGGTAAGAGGAGTTTTGCTGCTGTACCTCAGACTGTCCCCCATATGTGATGAGTCAGAATCTGTTCTTGTAATCTGAAGAAGTTATGTTTGTAATTCTGGAGTCAAAAACAAATTGGATAGCATCATTATGACAATCTCAATCCATTAAGTATTTGGTCTTGACTTTGAAGAGATGTATCAATGTATGAATGGACTATGTCCTAGGCAGCTGCCTCTTAAGACTTAAGAGCATTTTTGGAGTATGATCTACATGATGAACTGGATCTGTTCAGAAAGAGTTATTTTGTAAACATTGAAAGCTGAAGAGGCGTATGTAAAATCAGTGGCGTTTTGGTATATATAATGCACTTTTTATGTTACACGTGAGGTTTACTTTCTATAACCATAGCTTTTTTCTTAAATTAGTCTCTTCCTTTTCACTTTATTTACGTCTACTTGGAGTAACAACAGAACCAAATACGGAACAGGAAACAATTTTATCATGTAACTAATCCTCTCCAGCAATATTAGTACAAGTTATTGATATGTTAATCACATCAATAGTGATCTGTAGATAATGCCAATTGCTCTTCAGACATTAATTGGGCCAAGGCTTTGTGGCAGTTAATATTAGAACTAATTCATGTTAGCTTAAATCCTCAACTGCATTTAATGATAGATTTTTTTTTTGTAAAAAACAGCTGCATCTTTTCCTCATCTCTGTTAGTCTGCCAATTGAAATATGCAGCAGAAATTTTCTGCACCGGACAGAGTTATCAAAAGTTTTGCACATGTAATCACACAATCTTTGATTATTTGTTGGCCATTGAATTATCTTCTCTAATATTTGGGACAGTAGTGAGAAAAACTATGCATCTCTGTCTTTGCAGATAGTATTATTTGCATTTAAAATTATCACAGCAGATAAATAGTTTGTGGGTGAATTACACATCAGATCCATCATCATTACACTTCCAAGTGTATGATTGGGACAGAAATTTGGCTGTTAGCCATCACAATGACATGGCTTAACTTATGTGATCAGTCTTGAAGCAGATTGAATCAAAATTTTCTTTCCCCAGGGAACAGAAGTCCCAAAATATGTTCTAGCCAGCTGATGTGATAAATTATTAAATATTTTTTTGTGCCAACCAGGGATGGCAAATATGCTATTTTGTACCTTTCATAGAAAGAGATCTAAGGAGCAGCTTGTTCAGGTTTTCCTTCTTTGGGTTTTTCCATTAATGTATCTTCACCAAGACAATGAGTGCTAATTCCAGTAAAACGATCTTCATGAAAGGAATGCCACCTCTTTTGGAGTTGCAGTTTTGTTGAGCTGGACTTTGCTACAAACTTTGCAAAATCCAGGTCTGCTGGAAACTGAACTGGATCTCTTCTTACTGTTAAGTAAAGAAGAAATAATATGAAAAGGACTTGTATTGTAAGAGTACAGTATATGTATTGCATATATGAAAGCTAATATACAAGGCAGGAGGTATCCTGCCACTTTATATTAAAAAAGTAAATCTTAAACCACTTTCCATTACAAGTATAGCATTTCTGTGTTAAAACCAGGTTCCATGCAAAGGAGATTATGAGTTTAAGAATGGAGTGAGTGAGGCACATAGGGTTGGGAGCCGTGCAAGGGACAGGAATCAACAAGGAAGCCAGGGCATGATAGAGAGTCACTTGGTTTGAGGGGATGGCAGTACTGACAGAAGTTGGAAGAATGTAGCTTGCTAGTCAGAGTGAAAGGAATAAACAACAATAACTGAGGTGTGATAACAGAAAGGAACGTAAGAGACAGATTTGTATTATTGTGGAGATTGAAATAGAACAGCCTAGGCAGAGCAGACTTGAAAATAATGTGTTTCTGTATGATGCTTACTGTGATCAACTTGTGCAAGTAACAAGAGTTTCTTTTTCTTAACTATCCTTAAAATTAATTTTTTTTCCTCATGTAGAGAATCCTTTATTTCTTATTACATCATATACTTTATCAGTCTGTGTCTTGCCTTTAGGCCCACGCAGCATCTTACAGATGAGATGGCTACTGACCAGTTGTAAATGTATTTATCCCTCTGCTTAGGAAGGGATGACCTCTCTAGCTAATAACATTCAGAAGATTGACATAGGAAAAAAATAAATTGTTGGAAGATATATTAGCTCACATCTTTCTGGTTCTATCACTATTTTACAACAGTAAGAACATCAAGATTGCAAAAAATCAGTTGGTACACAGCAAAATAGAAAAAACTGTTTGTGGGTTGGTTGTTTTGGGTTTTTTTTAGTCATTCATATGGGCTTCTATTTTTCATTAGGAGGTCTTTAACATACCTTCAGATCATTGAACACTACATTCCTGTTCCTTCCAAGCACTGACTACTGCATAATTAATAATCTCAATATAACCTATTTGGTTTTTAAGTTAACAGCACTGAAATTGCCTGAAGTATAAATTTTCTGTTTAAACTTTCTCTTTTCTTAATAGGAAAATGTAATAGGTCTTTTGCACTGTGTTGAAATATGTTCACTGTATAAACAGTATTTTCTTTTAAAAACAGCTCTGGAAGAGTCTCAAACTCTTCAGCAATGGAATATGCCATTTAAAATTTGTAAAATTTTAGCAGACTTCTCAATGCAAATAGAGAAATGAAGTCTGCACAAAGTCTTAGAGAGTTTGTTTTGTTTTAATGTGTTGCTAGCATTGAGTTTGTAATGTTCTCTGAAACTACTAATTTTATCAGCCAGAGACAATCACTTGATCTGTCACATTTTGCAGACTGTGTCAGACTTTGTGTAGATTATATTTCTCCACTTGCATCTAGAAGGATGATGAAATTTTAGAAGTTCTAAATGGCATATACCTTTGATGAAGATTTTGAGACTCTGCTAGGGCTATTTTTAAAACAAAACTGGTTTTATAAGGCTTACTCTACTGGGAGAAAGGTGAGGTCAAAAATATCATTTTATGTCCATTCTTCCTTGTATGATGCACTGACCACAAAATCAACTTCATTCCTTTGTTGAAAAGGGGCAAATTATGCCATGCCTTTCTAACTCTGCAATCCAAAAAATATTCTCTTGTAGGAAAAATATAAACAACAAATATATAGACAAGCAGGTATTTAAACCTGAATTACTGCTGTAAAACTGTTAAGATTAGTGCAGATTTCTTGCATGTCTTAAAGTTGTTGCTGTAATGAACAGTAATTACAATAGAAAAATCGAAATTGGAACCGCAGTGATTGAAAACTTTTATTACAGATACATGGAAATGCTGACAATTTGGGTTGTTTTGGTTTGCTATTTTGTCTGATAATTACCTCAGCACACTTGTAAAGGCATCATTAAGTATGACAAAAAGAAAAATCTATCATCATCATATTAAAGATTACATTCTCTGATCCTGAAAGCTACATCATATTTTAGGACATAGAAAATTTTATGTCCGATTTTAGTGTCTGTCTCTAGTGGTCCCTTTTTAACCTGTGCTTAACTTTCCTTTCAGGAAAAGGAGCCTGGAAGAATACATAGAGATTTTGAAACAAGAAGTGTGAAACAAATCCTTCTCCTGCCCAGGCCCCCAGCTGTGCTACATGATGTAAGTTATTTAACCATTTTGTCTCTGGTTTTTTCCTTTGTAGACAATGAAAACATACTATTTTTCTGTATGCTTAATAATTCTTTTTTTTATTAAATTCTTTAACAATCACGGTGAAAATTTTAATTTAATTTTAAAATGGAAGTTAATTTAGTAGATATAAAAGATGTTGAAAGACATAAAGGATGTTTTGAAAAAAAATATAAATTGAAACCTTACTTTATTACTTTTTCAGCTAAAACTGTTAATAGACTTGTAACACTTTAACAAATTATTTCAGCTGACCTAACCCTGAGGTATGTGAGACTGCTTATTGTTAGTTTCTTTGCATTGTTACTGTGTGCTTTGACAATGTTTTGAGCATTTAGAAAGTAAATGTTCTTGTTGGCTGAAGTTCTGTAATCTTGTTGTGTGGTTTCAATAATATAATTCTTTTGGAACTGTCAAAATAATATTTCAGTGTTTCAGTCCCAATGGTCTGGAAGGATCTATTCACTCATGTATCCAGGAAAAGAAGTGATCTCATTGGAAAGAGATCAACAAATTCTGATATATAAATCATAGAGAATATGGGGAGATATCAGAGTCCTTAGAAGAAAAGAAACATTTAGTTCTCTGTATGAATCAGAAAAGTCTGACAAGTTTCAGTTCAGTATCCATGTTAACACTATTAGCACAGAATGTGTCTTTCAAATCTTTCAACTGATCTGTGTTACAGTATGATTAACGTACATCCATATTAACTGAAGGAAATAGGTAAAAGAATTTTTAGAATAATTTCTTGGCTACCTAGATTGGTAGAACCCACTCTGCAAAAGAGAGGAAATAAGTAGGTTTTTTAAGAACAAGTAGTGGGGATTTGGAATCCTGAGTAGCCTGTATTTGAAGGAAGTATTAATAGCTCTAATGATTCTCAGTTAATTGACAAGACACACGTTATCTCCATATGTGCTAGGAAAGCCATTCACTGAAGTCCTCACTGAAATAAAATATAAATTGTGATTGATGTATTATTTTATTTGGAACTTGGTTTTTAGTGTAACTTTGCTTGTTTTCCATACATTAGTATTAGTACAGATATATTGTAACATAATTTCTATCTTCATTCTTACATGACTTGTAGGAACATAAGGACTTGGGGTTCCTCTAGAGTGGGTGTAAGCATGAACTAGCATGTGAGAATCTTGCTTTTAGTCATGAACTAACCTTGAGTGTGTTTGTGTTCTTTTTGATGGTTATCTTTTCCTATTTCTTATTCCTTCTTCTATTGCAGAAAGCCCTATATCCTTTTAACTTTGTTTTTATCTTGCCCAATATTCCTCCAAAAGGAATGAACTTGAAATCTTTGTTGTTTATTCACTAGCAATTCTTTTAAAAGAATTTTAAGTTTAGATTTGCCACGTCAGTCATTATTCTTTTTTAAGGTAGTTGTGAAAATTAGCTTCCTTTCCAACCTATAGTACTTTTCTTTTCTTTTGTACAGACGTAGAATACATGATGTCAGCACAACTGTGTTTGCAACTGTCACCTCTTTCAAACTTGCTAAGAATTAACCCTGGGGGTTTACCGTAAGTACTTTGTCTAATAACATCAGCTGTCTTTCTAAATGTGGTTGTATTTCTTATAGAAGTCTAACTCCTAGATGAAATTCCTTCATCATTAGGGTTTAAAATGCCTAAATAATGGTTTGGTTGTGTATTAACATTATCTTTAAAATGTGTAAAATATTTTATAATAGTGATTTCACAGAGCATTGATAATACAAGCTACTCATAGTCTTTACAGACTGAACACTCCTTTTAAAAATAATTTAAACTGTCTGTCATTTTCCAAAAGCCCCTTAGTTTCTTTTCAGTGTATTTTCAATGTGCACATTTTGTGTGGTTCAGTCACCTGTGTAAATAACAGCTTTCTCAGAACTGAAATGAGCAAATAATTACTAACAGTTTTGCATAAGCATTATTTTCTTCAAAAGAATTTTTTACAAGTTTACTCAAAAACATGAACCATGAGGAGACTAAAGTACAAACGGTATTCAACAAATGCTCTTACTTTGATGAACTGTGGTTCTGCTACTATGCCTACCACATCTTGATGGTCACTGTGCTATCTTAGCATCTAAGAGAACTGCTACTGTCTTTCTTACTGCATTCTTTCAATGGTTCCAGTTTACTTCATCATTTATTTATTTATTTATTTATTTAATATGTCACTTGTAGGAAAATAAGTCAAATTATACATTCTACTTCTTTTCTGAAAGCAATAGAATTCACAGTTTTTCCAGCTTCCCGAGGCTAAATTGACAAATGTGCACCAGTTAGATGAGCTCTTTCATCATTGTTTGTTGGGAGTTTTAAAACCAAACTAACTAAGCAAAGCCAAAAAGACGCCCCAAATCCCACAGTAACTTTCTTTACATTTTAAGCCAGTTCCTGAAGATGGAAAGTCAGTGTCATGGGAGATTTTCTTCATAGTTGTGCTAACCCAATCTTTTTTGTCATGTAAGCTTGTGCATTTGAGGTATTTGAAAAGGAAAATTGAAAACTGATGTATAACCATATTCAATAGGAAAACAATTATATAAGTGGAGTGATGTATTCTTGGTGACCTCTGTTGCTTAGAAACAAACTGCTGTCTTGTCAGTTGATTAAATCCTTGTCTTCTAATTGTTTTTTACTGGAAAGTCCATTGCAATGCCTGACTGAGGCTGGGACATTCCTCCATTAACCATAAGGTCAAGCTACTGTCTGCTGCTTTCCTTTTTTCAATCTCGCTTCATCTCAACTAAAATCACTCAGACACCTCTCAGTGAGCATTTCTTACGTAAAGTTACAGTTATTAGCAGTGAATTTACCTGGTGCAAGTTGGGTTAGAACACACATGATCACATAGTACATTTCCATTGCATTAGCCGGCGCACACAAAAAAAGATTTTTAACAGCATTTTTTTTCTTATTAAATTAGTTTATATGTGGCTAGGTAAATAATCTGCCACTAGAAAGTTACCCTGTCAGCATTGTTTGAACGAATTTAAACCAATGAAGTAATTTTATATCAGGACCTATTCTATGTGTTGTAGTACTGCATGCTTTTGGTGAAGTACAAGAAGTTATCTGGCTGGAGTTTCTGTTTCAGTTGGGTTTTTTTTTTCTATTAGTTACTGAAGAGTATTCGTAGAATCACAGCTTCCTTATTCAGCTACAGATCTGATATGGTTTTTTTCTCTTGTTTCAAGCTTTATCTTAATTATTGTAAAATTCTTCTTTTGAACTGAAAAACATAGCCATCTTTCATACATATTTATGTAAAGTATTGCTGCAATGTGTAGTTTCCATCTCATTTCTAGATCCACCTTTAAACTTGTTCCCAAACTCACTTCAAACTCCCAATTCCTCCCTTTGTATGCTAGCCATTATTGTCCACTTGTTAAATTTTCAAGTGGTATTTTTTCTCTTTCTCTCAGTTTGTATTTCCCACTTGATAGGTATTTATATATTTATATAAATAAATATAATTTATAATTTACATAAACATTCAGTAATTGCCTTACATTTCATGGCTTCTTCCTGTGACTTTTGCTCCATGTACTTACTAATTCAAGAACTGAGTTTCAGAAGTGTTCAACCTACTTAGGGAATGTACTTGAGGTAAGTAATAGTAACAAGCTCAGTAGAAGTAAGAATGTACAGAAGATCTTCATAGCTTTTACTTTTTCCCTACAATGACCTCTAGAAAATAGCATTAAATAATATATTTTCAGGTGGGATATACCTTAAACCTGGACATCATGTGCGTTTCTGGATACTGTGGTAACTGCTGTTGTGTTGTCAGGGAAACAGCCTTGTGCTCAGTAGGCAAAACCAATGAGGATTAAGCAAAGCTATAATATAGCTAAGTCCCTGTGACCTTATCAGGATCAAGATCTGTCAGTTCTTCACTTTGCAAGTGTCCCTCAGGAGTGAGGGAGATAGATATGCACAAGTAAAAGCATACCTGCAGTATGCCTGATATAAGTATCAGACTTGGAGTATTCTAAGAAGCGAATGCATTTCTCAGTTAGATGGATTAAAAGACTCCGTTTGTGTAAGTAAAATCTTTATAAACTAAATGATAGAAAGGTTTTCATGTGAGCTATGAATGTGGATGAGATAACTGAAATATGATGAACTCTGGAGTCTCTTTCATCTTTGTTGAAAATTCACACAAAAATATGCCAATATAAAAGTCAATTGAAGTCGCAGGGATAAGAAACAAAGTTTATAGCACTCTGGAATGCAGAGTAGTTGCCAACAGTTTTCAGCATAGTGTTCTTCTTTAGCAGTAAATATTGATGCATGTGTCACTAAAGTAAACTCACACTCCAATGTGAATGTATTATTTCATCCCAGTTTTTTGTATTAAAATAAGTTCAACATTTTCTGCTTAAGCATTAAATTATTTTTGGTTTTTGTTTCTAACTCAAAATAGAATGTCACACATTAGTTGAATTTTCATAAAAATTAAGAATGAGTGAAGGAGCAACTACATTTTACATGCTTTGGCAGAGTCTCTGGAGTTTATTGTGCTTTTCTTTCTTGTATTGTTGTGTAACATGGAACATGATTTAATGTCTTTCTTAATTAGCCCTAAGTTTTAATTATTAATCTGCATGTATCAACCATTATATTTTCTTGTTAAGTATCTCTTGTGTTACATATCCATTATAAAAAAAAATTAAAATCCATGTTAGTTCATCTGCAGAAAATGCAATATGAACCTTTTTCATTAGTGATACTGTCCCATGTCTTGTGCTGAGAAGGGAACATCTGAGGCAAAGTGTAAAATGAGATGTCTGATTATGATAATGGCTTGACTTCTAACATTACCTTGTGATACATTTTCTTTCTTAGTGGTTTGGTTTTTTCCTTCAGGTTAATCTAAACCCCTGGCCAAAGGCAGTGGATTTTGTTAATTTTGATTATTCCTTTCTGCCATGTGGTTCTGTATTTCATTCTTTTTTATACCTGATTATTTAAAATACCTGGGTGTTTGGCTCAGAATGATTGTCTTTACCATTTCATCAGAGTTACAGAAAATTTCTGTGTATGAGATACTTCTTATCAAAACGAGTTCAGGCATTTTGCAGCATGTTTAAAGCTGTTATAGAAAACTTAAAATTGCCCTAATTTCTCTGCTTCATTTCTGAGACTAGCCACTTTCCTGATAAGATGTTCCTATCAGAACATTAGGGGAATAAATGAAGCAAAAGGACAGTGAAGACTTGGCCACTTTTGTGAGTTCAATATGATGTCAGCCTTCTTAACTATGTAAAATGTGCAATAGAAAAGTTAGAGATGAGAGCATATTCAATACTTTAAATATTTAATGCTTACCTATTTAAGAACAGAACAACATCAAAGTTTTTAGAATACATGCAGCAGTTGACTTAGACTGCAGCCTTAAGTTTTGGGATAAAAATGCATTGTGATGAAAAACAGAACATTAATTTGCAAAGTTAAAAGATTAGGAAACATATTGTACCTTTCTCATTCCTATTTCTTCTTTTATTATTAATTTTTTACTTTTAGTTTTCAAGTCAAGTGCAGAGCTGCATGCTTTTCTTATTTATTATCTACATCTCAAACTTTTTTCCCTTCTTGCATTTTTCCTAATTTTGTACAAATAAATCTGTCCTTATTTTCTCCTGGTCCACCCTGTATTAGAACTCACTAATATGAATGACCTTGACAATAATGACTAATTTAGAAAATAATAAGCAGAATCCACCTTTTTCTTTTTCTTTTCTCTAAACCAGCTAACTAGTTTAACAATGTTCCAGTAAACTACTGCAAGTTATCTACCACCCTGCTGCTTTCTGGGATAATCTGCAATCCTGAACAATAGTGATAGCAGCAGCAGTCTCTCCAGTTGTTTTGTTTGTGGACAAAGAGGCAGATCAGCCGTTCCCAGCTCATGGAGTGCGTTAGGTGAATCCAGGACACGTCATCCTCCCTGTGCATGTGCTGTGCAACTGATCCATGAGTGCACAACAGGTCTAAGATATTTCTGAAGCTGTCGATTTTCAGCAGGCCATCTATGCATGGCAAAAAGCCACGTGTCCAGGTGTTCCAGCTTGTTTAGTAGGTATCTGTTCTTCCATGTGAAATGCTGGCAAATACAGTTTTCTCATTCCACTTTAAATTACTGATGTAGCTTCGGTCCATCTATTCTAAATACCATGTACCAGGGACATTTAATTCTTTAGAACAAATTCAGACATGAATTCAGAAGTGGTCATCGGAAAAATGTTACGGTGAAGTCAGCTTAATTCTGTAATATCAATATGGAGGAAACCAGAACTAGACTTACAGTACTCTACTCATGTCTGATTTTTATTCCTCTTTTATCTTATATGGCTATTGACAGTGCTGTAAAATACAAGAACAGTTTACAAAATCAAAATGCTCACATTTGTCATATTTTGACAACAAAACTCCAGAAAAAAATGAGGTTATAGAAGACCTCAGGTGTTAAGGTTGCTGTTGTCAAAAGACTGAACAGAGAACTGTAGTTTTAATTGAAGTAAATACAAGCATAATGTCTGAGCTCTAATTTACTCCAGTGATCTTCTCAAATCTAATTCTTGTGAATTATATCTCCAAAGGTTATGGAACATTAATTGAATTGTTTTTATGAGATTATGTGTTTACAGGAATAGATTGCATTGATTATTTCTGCACTACACTGTAATATTTTGAATTTGGTGCACTATACATAACACAAATATGCAAATCTGTATGTTGGATGCTTTTTTTTCTATGTGTTTTTTTTTCTAATTTACTTTTAGACTTCTAAATTTAGACTTCTAATTTACTTTTAGACTTCTATGTTTAAGAGTTAAATTTCTCATGAGGGTAACTTAGTAGCCATAAATCACTTTCTGAACAGGTTTGTATGAGTGAAACATTCAGCCTTGGAACACACTTATTCAAGTTATGAAATACAGTGGCTATGGTGGGTGTATTAATTAACTGATGTGTGGTTTCTTAAGAAAAGGACATATAGCAATATGCTGTTGTCTATCAGTTTTAAGTGAAAGACTGTCAGCCACAGCAGCTATCTGTGAACAACTGAATGTATTTGTAGTGGCTGTCTTTGTGTCTCTGCCAAAATAAGTAGCAATAGATAGATAATCCTAACAGAAATCAAAGACACTAACAACTAACCAGGAGTATCTCATGCTTTTGCGAATTGCTTGCCCTATTTTTTTTTATATGGAAGATAATGCAAAATGTTTATATTAGCATATTTGTATTCCTCTGCATACTTGACTGTATTTTTTATCATTTGCTCCATTAATATTTATTTTACTTGTGTTTTGTATACAAAAATAATCAAACAAATAGAAAAAAATACCTAGCAGTAGGCGTTAAATCTATGGGTATTCTTTACAATCAACTCACTGTGGGTGTGTTTTTTGCATGCGTGTATGGTTTACACATTGATTTTCAATTTACAATCCAGCTTAAACTTAGATAGAGGATCAACCCAAAACTTCAGTTGTAAGACTGTTATCGCTATCTTTGACTTAATATCCTCCTTAAAGTCAAACTCTTTGGCAGCAGCAGTAGTTAATCATGTTGCCTTGAGGCTTACTGTGATCCAACAAGCAGCATGCAAGCTAGACCGTGCTTCAGGGTGCTCCCTTATGGCTCACTTCATCTTTCAGGAGACAACAAATGACTTTAAGTGGGGAGTAGCAGCTAAATGCCTCCTCCCATTTCTGTCCACCTCCTAGCTCAGAGAGCAAGGAGGCTGCTGCGGATGTACAGAACAGTGAAGTCGTAGCTCTGCACTGAGGGAAAGTGAAGTGTGGCTCTGACAGCTGTCCTCTCTGTGTAAATAGGGAAGGTGTTTCATTTAAGGATCAAAGTAGTTTGGCTTAATTACCTCTGAAAGCTGTGTAATATTTGCCAGCAATGCATGACATGCTGCCTTATAATTGCATTTTCAAACACTTTAAAAAGGGCATGTTTGGGGAAGCCTCAATGCTTTTTGGGCTTTTTGATCTCTTGGTAAGTTGTGCACATTTGCAGATTATTTATTAAAACAATAAAAAACATGCAAGTTCCATTATTACTTTTATTTGAAGCCCCGGTGTTTCAGTTTAATGTTTCAGAAGTGATAGAATCAAGTCCAGAAAACTATTAATAGGAAAATTGAGAAAAATTCTTTGCTGTCCCCATTTCGAGTCTGCAATTTAGGTAAAACCTGAGTAAATGCTGGTGATGCTTCCTCTGAGAGATACTACATTCCTTGGAAGTAATAATAATCAGCCTGCTTCAGCCTGAGAAAAACACACAGAGGATCATTTGGCTTACCAGTTCTGTTTTTTAAGGGTATTAACAGGCCCACATCCAAGAAGGTGATTATTTCAGTGCTTGTTGCATAGGATTGATATTGAGGCACATGGTTGCTAACATAAAACTGTTCTGCTTCCTTAGGAAAAGGTATTTAAGTCCTCTCAGGCACGAAAACACAGAAGTGGCTGCACTGGATCAGAGCTGTTCATTTTTCCTATGTTCAGCCTGTCGTTGGAGTTCATAACCCATTCTACAGAGAAAAAGGCAAGAATATTGCATTTACAAAATAATCATCTTAATAAGGAAAATTTCATGTTAGGTTCTTGCTGCTTGTGAGGTTTGATTTATATTAAAAGGCTGCTCAGTTGATTGCAATGGAAAAAATGAAGAAATGGTGACAATTACTTCTTAGTTCTCTTGAGTAAAGGAGAACAGTATAACAAATAGAAGGAAAAAAATACTGAGAGGCCCACAAATTGACAGTGTCACAAGTAGCTGATGGTGTCTTCTGAATAGTCAGTATTTGATGGATATTTCCTGAGCAAGCGCAACAAAGAAACTGGGTAAAATTCAGGATAAAATTTTAGGGAGAGGATATGATTATTTGTCAAGAACATAGTGAGAACCTTGGATATATCGTAGGCCAAGCAAGAGACTTTTGGGATATCAAATGATGTTAATTACGTGTCCTGATACATAGGTTAGATAACAGTTGTAAGAGTTCTGATATGAGATATCTGAAAAGCTCCATGTTCAGCCTCTGATAGTAAACAAGACAAGCACTGACTTCTAGCATTTCTTTCTGCACTTCGGAATTTACGGTTTCTGAGTCATAGCAGCCCAGTATATTTTCATTGCATCATTTGTTGTTTTATAAGCCCACATAGTTATCTCCTTTCTAAGTTACAGAGTCTGGGACGTTTTTCTCTTTTGTATGGGTTTTTTTTTCCTACACCTTTCCTTGTATTTTTATCATTATATTAAAATTCCTGTCTGAATTCCTTCTGTTATTTTTGTATTCTTCCTGGGTTCTTTTCTTTTTTGATAGAGTATTTTTTAAACTGAAATCAGTAATACTAATATAGATATGTGTTTGATTTCTGTAGTTAATATGAACACTGATAATACTGTCTTCTATTCTATTCTTAGAGCATTTGTAGTAAAGAGGGGGATTTTTTGTTAGTAGGTTTCTTTCTCAGTACATGCTTTTGGTTTCATCTTAATTATAGGTAGAAGTACTTAGGTTTTTTTCTATCAGTGTCCACCGAGTTTGTAGGTACCAAGAAAATTGTATTTGCTAATGTGGTTTTCAAAGTGGAAATGAAATCTGTGCATGTTCTCTTGGTTATAGAGCAGAGCTCAGATACAAAGCACAGTCAACTTGGCATGTCTTATACCCTGGTGCTTGTGGAGATTGGACTAGAGGTTCTTGCTGTTATCTCAGTAGTTATTATTTGTTTCTCCCAGTAGATTCCTCTTTGTTTGAGATAATAAAACTTTTAAGAGTTGAGGTTACAAACACCCTATTTAGGAGAGCGATGTGGTGTTTGGACAAGAATCACAGTTAGGCAAGCAGATACTTTTCATCTAGTCGTCCCGTTTGTCAGGTGTCTGATTTGTTCTTAAGTGTTCAGAATTGTGGATTTCAAGCCTTTTGAATTCCTCAGCCTATGATATTAGGTGTAGTTTATAGGTCCCAACTGTCTAGCAGGGTACATTCATACTGCACGGGGTAAATGTCACCCTGGAACTTTGTCCAAGAATTTTCAACTTACGTATCTTTCAGATCTTCTAAAAATACAACATACAACTTCAGCAGAAAAAACCTGATTACTTGCATATTTTACACTGTACTAGACGCGAGTGATACTTACCCTACTTCTGCAAGTCAAACATATGCCTTTCCTTTTAAAACTTCTTTCAAATATCAGACTTCAGTTTTGGCTGAGGCAGAAACTTAGAGTGTTTTTAACAGGTATTGGGTCTACGTAAGTTCCTGTTTTACGGACTATGTGAGCCCCACCAAACCTTTAATATAATCTGGCATATGTACATGACTCTCCTGCATCACATTTTCTTAACAAGGTCCTGTTTAAATTTCCCATCTATTCACTGGCATTTTGACAACTCCAGATACAGGTCTGGCAGGATTTTTTAAAATAAATATTCTAATCTATTTTACAATGCTACAATTTTATTTTTTCATAATAGTGTTCAACTTGGCTTTCCCATACAGCTGTGTTAATGTCTTTGATTACTTCATTTCAGGTAAAAATTCCCCCTAAATTTTCTTTTCCTTGGCATGTCTGCAGATGGTCTCCTATATGCCTCCCATACACTACCTTCATGAAAGGAATTGCCTAGGACTCTAATGGCCTGTGAATATTTGCCAATCTGTGCACAAAAATGTAAACAGAACTGTGTTTCAAGTTCTACAATTCTTTGATTGATTAGTTCAGTTGTGAGATAAGAATTTGACTAAAAATCAAGCTGTGCTAAGACACGACGTTTGGTTTGGAAGGGACCTTAAATACTACCTAGTTCCAACCCCCTGTCATGGGCAGGGACACTTTTCACTAGACCAGATTTCTCAAAGTCTCTTCCAACCTGGCCTTGAACAGCTTCAGGGACAGGGCATCCACAGCGTCCCTGGGCAACCAGTTCCAATGCCTCATGACCCTCCCAGTAAAGAATTTCTCCCTAATGTGTAATAGAAACTTACACTCTTTCAGTTTAATACACTCTGCCTTGTCCTGTCACTATATGCCGACGTAAAAAGTCCTTCTCCATCTTTCCACCTTTTATGTACTGGAAGCTCTAAGGTCTCCCCAGAGCCTTCTCTTCTCTGAATATCCCCAACTCTCACAGCTTGGTCTGTGTCCTTAAGTTGGAGAGCTGGATGCACCACTCCAGGTGAAGTCTCACAGGACCAGAGTAGAGGAGGAGAACCACTTCCCTTGCTGGCCACATCATTCTTTGGATGCAGCCCAGGACACAGCTGACTTTCTGGGCTTGCAAACATATTTCATTGGGTCGTGTTGAACTTGTCACCCACCTACAGCCCAAAGTCCTTCTCCCTAGGCCTGCTCTCAATCCTTTCTCCTCCCAGCCTGTACTTGTGCTTGCAATCACCATGACACAGGTGCAGGACCTTGCACTTTGCCTTGTTGAACTTCACAAGGTTCACACAGACCCACCTGTCAAGACTGTCATGTACATCTCCAGTCCCTCTGGATGGCATCCCTTCCCTCCAGTGTGGTGACCACACCACACAGCTCAGTGCCATCAGTGAGCTTGCTGAAGGTGCCCTTGATCCCACTGTCCATGTCACCAGCAAAGATGTTGAACAGTGCTGGTCCCAACACTGACCCTGAGGGACACCATTTGTCACTGGTCTCCATTTGGACATCAGGCCATTGATTACAACTCATTGAGTTCAACCATCCAGCCCATCCAGATATTCAAGACTGATTCCTGTTCTTAGGACTCTCCAATGGTTCCTGTGCCCCCATGAAATCTGTTCCGTAGGACTTAGGGATTTTCCTAAGCATAAACCATCTAGTGATCATACTGATTTTCTTATCCTTTATAATTCCAGTCTTTACTGAAAATTTTAAGTTTGCATAGTGCCTAATATAACCAATTTATACCGAGTATTATTTAAATACACAGTTAATTTTACTTTTTCTGAAGAAACAGAGTTGGTAGGACTTCAGGTTTGTGGTCTTGTTTTTGAACAACATGATTTAAAACTCCACTCTTATTGTAAGAATGAATAGACCAGGATCACTGAGTGTAAAATTTGTATTTAAGTTCTGCTCCTTCTCTGTATTGACTTTCATTCTGTTTTTTTCTAAGTGGGAATATCACTAGAAGATAGTCTAAATTTATAAGTCTGAATTTTCATCTGTTTAAAATCATCATAAGTCACTTTGAAACAATGCAGCTAATTGCCCTGATGGGTTTAAAAAAAGAAAAAAGTTACAAAAAGTATGTCTATTTTTGGAAGATATTTAAATATAAAATAGTCAGCTTTCTCTGGTATGAAAAGTCTATATTTAGTCGAATAATAACTTTTTGCAAGTATATTATTAGTTATTTGTTATTGAGGCTTCTTGAATGCTTCTTTAAAAAAATAATTCTGTATTTTTTTTCCAAGTATATTTATCATATTTTTTCCATTCTTTTCCATGATTAAAAATCCTTGCATTTTCTTTTGTTCTTTATCTTCCTTATCTCTCTTAAATTCCTTGTATTCCATTCCGTGGATTACTTCACATGTATAAGTTACTTGTTAAACTGTTCCTCTCGGAAATTTAGGGGTGGGTGATACAATTCAGATGTTGTTATTGATACTAAAACAAAATACAGTGCTATTGAATTGATTCTAATAGGTAAGCAAGGGGCACAGTTTTATAGTGATAGACTCTTAGATTCTTAGACATTTGCATTGGAAACAACATTTAAGTTCATGGAGTCCCTTAAGTCAGTCTGAACCAGTAGCAGAAGCAGTAGCTGTGAGAGAATGAGAGAACTAAATCTCAGGATGCCATTGATTCAGTGTTTCTTCTTTGTGTATGATTTGTTATTTTTCTGAGATACTGCAGAAATTCTTTTAATAAATTGTCTGTTTAGTTGGCATTTAATATTCACTTACCTTGCATTTCTGTGGCTGTTCTGTTCTGCAGCTTTTCCCACGGTGAACTGAACTAATTTGCAATGTTGTCAGACTGCAAGTGAGTGGGAAAGAGAGCTAGTGCTTATCTTACATTCAGGGCTAAGGGAGGGGAACCTAGGCATGTACACTAGCAACCTGCTTTGGAAAACGCTGTAATTAAGATGCGTTGCACATCAACACTAATAATTTAGAGTCTTTGGGGGCATGTCCCTTCAACGCTAGCGAGTCCTTTTCATTTAGTTTTGGCAATTTGCAATACTTCATTTTGTTACTCTGTTCCAGATCTTCTACTGTTATGTACGTTTGAAACAAAATTTCCAATATATCCTCTGTAAGGAAAGCTCCTTCTGTTTGTTTTTTTTCTGACAGCTTCTCATGGTGCCACTGAAAACTCTTCATGACACTTACAAGTCAATACGTTTTAACAAGGTCACTCATTTATTTTTTGTCTTGAAATTAAACCCTAGATTGGTGGATATATAAATTTGTTTTTGCCTTGGACATGAAGTAAAGAATATGATGGATACAGTTGCAGATTAGTTCCTTAATAATAACAGTTTGGACATAAATCATGTCCTGGCCTTTGCTGAGAACTAACTGAGGAGCTTTTTCTCCTCTTGTGGATTTCCTTACTGGATTCACTGAAATAATCCATTATAGTATTGTAAACTTTTACCTTAGCAATGCACCCCTGTGTAATTTACCTGGTTTACGTTACTGTTTGCTACTTGCTCTTAGGTTTCTTGGTCTCCTATAGTATGTCACAGGCACTGTCATCATCCTAGTCCCCCTGTCAGTATTATAGTCTTAAAAATCCTGTGCTTTCCTACTTAGGTGAGAAATCCCAATCCATACTGATCCTATTTTCCTTATTAATCCAGTGAACTCGTTTATCTGACTTGATTCAGGTATTTTAGTGTTTAACACTACTCCTCTGTTGCCGTGAACAGTTTTTCCGATGTTTTGTGTACTGTGCACAATAAGCTTTTAATATGTTACTTTCTTTCACCATGTTTTTATATGTTTACAGTGTTATCAAAGCAATTTAAACCTAGCCATTTTTCTTCCCCCATTTTATTTCTTGTATTGTGCTTTGTATATATTCTCATACCTTTGGTAGCATTTTTTCAGTTACCATACTATGTTTAAGTGCAAATCTATTCTTAATCAACCAATAAACTGAATCCTCACATACCTGCAAAACAATACAAGTAAGTAATTTCTTTTGCTCTTAACTTCTTTACTTGCCCTTCATTTCCACCAGTACAATATAAACTTTATAATATAAATGTCTTAAAATTGAGTATGTCTAAAAAAAATATACCCCATACTTGATCACTATGAGTTTAAAAAAAAAAGGGGAAATACAAAAGTTAAAGAGAAGCAATTAAATACTAATTCCAGAATCTGAGTGGAAGACCATATAGTGTGAATATGAAATGTTTATGTATTGATATATGTTTGTGGGAGGAGGCTGCAATTTTCATCATACATAGTAGTAGGGACAAATCATTTTTGAGATGCAGTAAGAAATGCACTTCTACAATAGATCGTACATGATTCTACTTTTTTTTCCTGGTATCTTGAGTCGCTGTTCTACACTTTCAAGAGACTGAGAAGATTATGAAATAATAGGATTTCCAGTATTAAATAATAAAAAGTCTGTACAAAAAAGTTAGAGGAAATGGCAAGATTTTTTTGTTTTGTTTTGTAAATATTTAATTATTTCCTATTTTAACCTTCTCTATTCTTCTAGGTATTGTAGAAGCCATTTTCATTGAGACTGTGAGATTATTTGCATTAAATGCTACTGTGGTTTTCATACTCAATCTTCTTTTGCATGCTTGACAGTACTTCTGATTTGAAGGAATGATGAATCACACAGTTACTGTTCTGTTGTTTCAAACTCAGAATATCTTGGAAAGACAACTTAGATTTTAGCCTGGTTCTGGATGCATGCAACTCTCCTTTTCCATGACATTCAAGCAGAAAATTGCCTTTTATGTTGTACACTTTGGCTATAGCCTCCTGGAAAATATTTTGATTTGCTTTTTTTATTCGGTGCAAAGGTAAGGGCATTCAGAGAAGGAGTTTTGGTTGTATTTTGGTCTGTTTAATAACAGGAGAAAACATCAAAACAAGACATTAGATCATGACAGAAATAGAAAATAAAACAAATCAGAAGAATTTTTAGTATAAATAGATGTATTTTGCAATGCTGTAGCCCTTGAATTTATGTAATTACACATACTCAAAAAAACCTCTATTTCATTGCCATAATAGAAAGCCATCATTTCTCTTCAAAAGCACTTCAGAAAGCAAAATTCAGACAGTCTGCCAGCATATTTAATTTGTCCATCTTTCACAAAAATTGTACCCTGTCTTCAGTAAGGAAATTGGTCTTCTGTTGAAAGCAAAGTAATTACAAGAATTTCTCAGGAAAAAAAAGCATTGGTCTCATCACTCCTTGGAATTAAAATTGTAAATATTTCTCTTCCCCTTGCTCCCTCATCTGTTTAATTTCATGAGTATATAGGTCCCTGACCTTGGCCTGATTGACAAGGGAAGTTAAAACTGCAAACAATTACTATTCCTTTCCACACATCAGTGAAATTATGTTAGGAATATTAAATAGATGAACACAGCTTAACTAATATTTAAATTATGGGAGGTATGATGTATGACATTTTATAGTAAACAGTTTCCTTAATAATATGATTTTTTTTTCTGTCAGTAAAAATCTGAAATACTATGATTAGAAGAAAAAGGATTAGTTGTTTTTATATATGATTAACACACCTCAGTATATTGTACTTCCTGCTAGAATTTATTTTATTCGGTTACAGTTAGCAAATATTAGTAAACATGAACCTACAGACTGGTTATGCCCTCCATGATCCCTGAACTGCTCCTTTCAAACACAATTTTACTCTGTCTCGTCTTTTCCCAGCCCCCAAATAATAACTATAGGGCTCCTGTTTGATCAGCAGTTGTGTGCATTCTGTATGCCAGGTTATGAATTTTATTAGAGAAGTAAAATTGAACAGAATGTGGAAGTTGCCAAAAATTATTAATAAAAATTGTCAGAGAAACTAAGATTGCTTTCAAATTGGGCATGAGATATTCTGTAGATACACTCAGTTTTTTATTTTCTTAGAGACCTTAACATTCCTACTGAGAGCCCAGATTCCATAATAAAGAAGGTTCTGTAAGAAGAAGACTAAGGGAGAGTTAAATTAGCATGCTGTATTGCCTAGCAGTGATTTCTTTAATTCTCATTTGAACTTCTCTTTCTAGCTTCTGTGTCCTTTAAAGACTCTCACAGATAAACCATAAAAGTGTGTTGATATTACAGCTTGTATTTCTTCCCTACTACAATATATAATTTTTTCATCCATCCTCAGTCTTTCATTACTATTTTATTCAAAGAAAGTATAACCCAGCATCTCATTCAGAGTTTAGTTCCAAGGCTTAAGTTCATCAAGATGAACAAGATTCTCACATTATTTTTATACTGGTCATGGGGGAAGATTGAAAAGAGATGAAGGGATGAAAAGAAGTCTGGGTATCTGTCTTGGGGTGACTTTATGATGTGTATCCCCTATCACCACTCTATGCCCAGAAGATGAATCCTGTGCCTTTAAGACTGGGTGCAAGAGGAAAAAGACTGAGCGAACTTTTCAAAACAATTTCTCAAGGACACACGCAGCTCTCTCTGGGCTCGGCGGCAGAGTGTGGAGGGCAGCGACCTTGCTCTCCAGACAGCTCTCAGCTCCCTTTCTCCAGAGAGAGAGTTTTCCTGGGTTCTTTTTTGGGTTTTTTTTCTCCTTCTTCTTCTCTTCGGGACTGTTCTACAACATCCGACCCCACCGGGGGAGAACTCCTTTTCCAAGGCCTCCTGGAAGGGGCCCACCGACCCAGCTCTGAGGAGGGAAGAGGCCACACCCAAAGAGGACTCTGAAATTTTTCCAGGTTTCTCTCCACAGCGAGAGATTGTTTTGTTTTGTTTTGTTATTTAGCTTTGTTATCCTTTTCTGTGTGTTTGTTGAATAAAAAGTGTTTATCTCTTTCACTTTCCTTCGAGGAAATTTTTTCTTTCCCAAACCTGGGTCGGGGGGAGGGTGGTGGTAACCTGCCTTCCCTCAGAGGATATTTCTCCTCTAATTTGGCTGAACCGGCCCAATATTTATTTTGGTAGCATCTTCTGGGCATAGAGTGGTGATAGGGGATACACATCATAAAGTCACCCCAAGACAGTATCCCACTGGGCACAAGTGAAGTCTTCATAGTCCATCGGACCTGATGATATGCATCCCAGAGTCCTGAAGGTGTTGACTGATGAAGTTCCCAAGCTGCTCTCCATGATACTTGAAAGGTTATGGCATTCAGTTGATGTTCTCAGCAACTGGAAAAAGGGAAATATACCCCTTTTTAAAAAGTGAAGAAGGAACAACCCTGGAAACCACTAACCTGTCAGCCTCAACTCTGTGCCTGGGAAGATCATGGAACAGATTCTCCTAGAAACTGTGCTGAGGCACTTGGAGGTGATTTGGGACAATCAGCACAGCTTCACCAAGGGTAAGTCCTGCCTAACCAAACTGTTGACTTTCCATGATAGAGTGACCACATCAGTGGATGAGGGATGGGTTACAGATTTCATTTATCTAGACTTCTGTAAAGCCTTTGACATGATCCCCCAGACACCCTTCTCCTGCAATTGGAGAGACATGGGTTTGATGGGTGGACCGTTTGGTAGGTAACAAATGGGTTTGACAGTCATACGCATTGGTCAGCTGATGGACGTCAGTGACAAGTGATGTTCCTTAGGGGTCCATACTGGGACAAGTGTAATTTAACATCTTCATTAATGCTATAGACAAAGGGATCCAGTGAACCCTCAGCAAGTTTGCAGATGACACCCAGCTGGGAGGTGTATTTGACACACCTGAAGGACAGGTTGCCCATCAAGAGGTACCTGGATGAGCTGGAAGAGTGGACCTATGGGAATCTCATGAGATTTAACAAGACCAAGTGCTGGTGCTACATCTGAATTGGGGCAACCCCTGGAATCAACCCAGTTTGGGGATAAACAGACCAAGAGCAGCCCTGCCCAGCAGGACTTGGAGGTGCTGGGGGTGAGAGGCTGGAGATGCCCCGGCCATGGACTCACAGCCCAGAGAGCCAAACGTGTCCTGGGCTGCATCCAGAGCCCCGTGGGCAGCAGGGGAGGGAGGGGATTCTGCCCCTCTGCTCTGCTCTGCTGAGACCCCCCTGGAGCCCTGCATCCGCTCTGGGGTCCCTGCACAGGAAGGACAGGGACCTGCTGGAGTGAGCCCAGTGAAGGCCACCAAGATTATTAGAGGGCCAGAGCACCTCTACTGAGAGGAAAGACTGAGAGAATTGGGGTTGTTCAGCATGGAGGACAAAAGGCTTCAGGGCTACCTAATTGTGGCCTTCCAGTACTTACAGGGAGCATACAAGAAAAGTGGAGAGCAGCTATTTACAAGAGCATATGTCTTGGTTTAAAAAGGGGAACACTCTAAATTTAAAGGGGAACACTCTAAAATGAGTTGCCCCCCTTTTATTGGTTTAACCAGTCCCTTTCCACCAATAAGGAGAAAACAAATATGAGCAGTTGTAAGAGAAAAAAATAACAGTTTGTTAACAAATTAAACTGCAACAGGCAAAAAATAACAGTAAATAATCACTAGATACAAAATTTCTAAAACATACTCCCCAAGAACAAAGAGAAACCCAAAATGCCAGAAATGCCTTTTTTAGGGCTGTGGCCTGCCACAGGCAACTGTGTGAGAGGAGACAAAGGGAAAAGATGGCGGCAAACCTTCCCCTCAAGATGGCGGCCTTTGCAGGCAGCAGCACAGTCCGGGAGACAAAGGGAAACAATGGCGGCAAACCCTGACAACAAGGTAGGAAATACGGAGCAGTTCTAGTGGCAGATGAAGACTTGCTGGCTCGTCTGGGGTCAGCTCTGCTGCCCACCACCTCCTCCTGCCACATCCAGGATTCCACCGGTATTGGTGCTGCTGTCTGCCAAGCCACTGGTGTGTCCAGGGGAAAAACTGGCCTGTTGGCATTGATGTGGCCTAAGGGACCAGACTCAAGCTCCACGCTGCTGATAGGGTTTGTGAAGTTCACTCCGAAACAGTTTTTGCTTGTGAAAAATACTTTTTCTGAGTGGCTGCTGTAGCAAGCCCAGAAAAAAACCCCAAGCACCTGAAGAAACCCTCTCCAAAGCGGAGCCTCCACTTTCTGCAAATGGTTCCATGAAAGAGAGTGCTCCCTGCTTCCAGGTTCCAACTTAAAAAGGGGTCTAAGCAACACCCCTCTTCCCTCTCCCCCACCTCAGATCCTCTTCTGGCTGCGGCGCTGGATCATAAAGAGATAGTAAGGATTTTCTGAGGCACAGATAGTTATGGAATACAAAAATGTTTTGGGTTACCCATGACAACATGGAGTGGCAGGCCAAGGGAGCGTGGCTTCAAATCGATTGAGAGGAGGTTTAGATTAGATATTGGAAATAAATTCTTTGCTGTGAGTCTGCTACCTGAACAGGTAGCTAGAAATTGTGGATGCACCCTCACTGTNAGAGTCCTTCTCTGGGTGTGGCCTCTCTCCTCCTCAGAGCTGGGTTGGTGGGCCCCTTCCAGGAGGCCTTGGAAAAGGAGTCCTCCCCCAGTGTGGTCCGATGTTGTAGAACAGTCCTGAAGAGAAGAAGAAGGAAGGAAAAAAAAAAACCAAAAAAGTCCCAGGAAAACTCTCTCTGGAGAGAAGGAGCTGAGAGCTGTCTGGAGAGCAAGGTCGCTGCCCTCCACACTCTGCTGCCGAGCCCAGAGAGAGCTGCGTGTGTCCTTGAGAAATTGTTTTGAAAAGTCTGCTCAGTCTTTTTCCTCTTGCACCCAGTCTTAAAGGCACAGGATTCATCTTCTGGGCATAGAGTGGTGATAGGGGATACACATCATGAAGTCACCCCAAGACAGACTTTAAACAACCTGGTCTAGTTGAAGGTGTCCCTGCCCAAAGCAGGACACTTGGAGCTATGTGATTGTTAAGGTCCCTTCCAACCTAAGACATTCTGCAATTATATGGTTCTATTCCCACATGTCCTCTCACCGGATACCAGGCACAAGAGCACAGCACCTCCCTCTGCACTTCCCCTGCAGAGGAAGTTGTATAGATAAGTTTCTCTCAACTAAACAAAGTTTGGCATCATTCAAGCTCAAATCTCTTAAGTTCTTTTCAATGGACCTAGTCCTGATTTTCAGTTTGAATATGTTTAGAGGTTTTTCTGTGTACATTAACACAAAAAAACAGTTTGAAACAATGTTCTTAAAATTATCATATTTTAATGTATATTACTATTTCTGACTCTTCATTGCTTGATGTTTAATTTTAGCGTTTGAAAATTTAGTGCTACATCAAAATGATGTGCAACTACAGCAGATTTCAGAGTCTTCTGAAATAAAATCCAAGACAATAACAGATAAGAGAGCTCATGTGCATGTTGCAGAGCAGCTGAGAACCTCCAAGAAGAGCAAAGAGCCCAAGATACTTAATAGGTGATTACTTATTTTTATAGACTTCTGAAGAAGTATTTTCTGAAGGGTATGTGCTTAATGAGTTAGTTAAAGCCAATGTGAAGACTTCCTGATTCTGTGCTACACGCTCACATTTATATAAGAACAAAGAAAAGTGGTGTGCACGGAAATAAAGCCAATGTACTCTTATGAGACCCTAAAAACGTATTTGAAAATCACTTCATTTTAAATTGAGAGCATTTGCATATTGTCAAGCATGGAAAATATTTATAGATTTGAAGACAAAGTGTACATTTCACAATTTGTATGGGTTTGAGGTGTCCTTGTAAAGAGGTTTGTGTCATTCTTCTTTTGTGAAGAAAAGATGAAGCGTTGTACAAAAGCAGGAAAATTACAGGAGAAAGGCACCTATAGTGGGTATGGCCTCAGAACATCTTGTACTTCTGTGTAGCTATTCGAATGAAGAAAAAAGGAGGAAGAAATTTCTTTAGACATGGAAACACTCATCCAAAGCAGAGTTTATAGTGTATATAGAGGAGATGGCCTGGTATCCAAGGGGTGTTGAACCACATTGACAAAGTAGTGGACTAATTTGATATGCATTTTATATGGCTAATGAAGGGAGAGAGTCTTGCTGTGGTTATTTAGCTGTTCTATTGTCACTATATGAACAAGAATGGCAAAGAAAGTCCCTTCATGTATCTAGAAAAGAAAATGCAAGCTATATGCAAAATACTCTAAAATTTTAAAGAAAATTTATTAATATCTTATATGGTATATTATATATTTTAACCGGTTTTGACTTTATATATAAAAAACATTTTTCTATTCCATTCCACCTTTACCTGCGTTTATTTGTAGTGCAGTTTAAATGAGTGTAATTTATATACTTGTTACTCCTGATCATGAGACTCACTACTCAGCAGCAGTGTTACCTAATGGTATTCCAAGTTTCTGTGCCATCTTCAAACCTGAAATATGGGAAACATACTAGAACTAGAATTCAATAAAAGCCCTTTAATGCCTATAGGGCACTGAGCAAAAACTCTTTCTTTAAAGATGTGCTTCTATTGCACCACATTATTTGTTAATGCAGACAAAGGGTATAAAGATGTACCATTTTCTGATAATGGTAATTAAAAGATACATGTTCATCCTCAAATATTGAAAATCTACTAGGATATTGATAAGGTGTCAAATTACTTAGACTTTAAGGTGGTACGCTAAATGAATTTTACAACATCTACATCCTGATATAAAAATTGCGATTTATGAGTACAGTGGCAGAAAATATTTTAGGTCAAGTTTTAACTGTGGACAAAAGGTACAGAGTTTTTTTGCTTTCACAACATTTCAGTGATCCACTTAAGAAAAAAAGAAAAAAATAAAAGAAAGAAAGAAAAAGTGATTTGCTCAAGTCTGGAGCCTGATAATCTCTTCTACTTTCTTCCTGGAAGATTGTTTTTCATCTTGCTTAATTATATTTGTTTCATATATATATATGTAGTATTACTTCTAACTTATTAAATAGTGTATTAGGGCCATATGTTGTCTTTTGTTTCAACCTATATATTTGAACACAAGATGTTGAATATTTAGCACTGCTTAGGAAGAAGGAGGCAAAATAAAATAATAGCCAAGATTCAAACAGCCATTTATGGGTTACAAAGCCACCATCAAGACCCACATAAATCTAATGAAGCCAAAAAATTCTTACACAAAAAAAAGAGAAGTAAATGCAATTTTCATCTATATTCTTTTAATGTTAATTATATTAACTCAAAAACCATTATTTTGGGGAGCATTTACTCTTATAAATACTGTAGTTGTACCAAAAAGCTGCTATTAAAATTATATAGTATATAAAAATTATATATAGTATATATAAATATATACTATATAGTATATATAAATATATACTATTATATATATATAAATGTATACTATTGTATATAGTATATATAAAATTATATAGTAGACTCAACCAGCAAAGATTGGGCTGAGAATTTATATGATTATGATTCTGCATTTGTTTTTTAATAAGAATTGCTTTGATGTAAGAAGTTCTTACTGAATAAATACCATAGTTAGGTTAATTTGATTGCTGAAACTATTTTAACTTCTAGTCTACCAAGTACAATATGTGAAATAAAAACATTAGTGTTGCTTTCTGATTTGTTCATGATGAAGTTTTGCAGTATAATTTTTGAACTGTTCTCTAACACACTATAAATCTTTCTGCTCTACCATTTTTTAAAAATGGGCAACAGTAACAGATGCATTGAAATGTGGAGTAGATTAACATAGTTGCTTGATTAGCTATCAGGGATATATTAAGCAGATCATAGTCCAGAATATCTTCTTTCAAGTCTTTGCAGGGTGATGATTAAATACTCTGCTAGAGCCCTATGCAAAGTCAGAATTATCCAGCAGAATGAACTGCTGCAAAATTCTAGGATTTTCTAGCTGTTGGAAGTAGGTGTAGCTAGGAAGAGGGAAGAGGGGAAGTAAGTGAAAGGTGTAAGATGGAAATCCTCTTGTCTTTATTCTTGGTTAGCTGATGCTTATAGTATTTTCAGTGTAAGCATTTCTGTTGTACTAACATGACAAAAGTAATTCTCTAGTACTTGCTCTGTTGAACCTTCTTTATATTGCTCTGTGAAGAGAGAGAAAACCTAAAATTTTGTGTTACTTCTTCAGAACGTGTACAAGGAGATAGAAAAGTTTGAGAAGTCTGTGGCAGGAAGTGCCTCTTCAGTACACGGCCAGGTGACTGACAGGTAACATTTGGATATTAAATTACTAAGAAAAGAGAGGGGTGTGAAGAACATCTAGATCAGCACTCTCCAGAAAGACTTGGATGTGCTGGGGGTGAGAGGCTGGACATGCCCCGGCCATGGACTCACAGCCCAGAGAGCCAAACGTGTCCTGGGCTGCACCCAGAGCCCCGTGGGCAGCAGGGGAGGGAGGGGATTCTGCCCCTCTGCTCTGCTCTGCTGAGACCCCCCTGGAGCCCTGCATCAGCTCTGGGGTCCCTGCACAGGAAGGACAGGGACCTGCTGGAGTGAGCCCAGAGGAGGGACATCAATTTGTTTAGAGGGCTGGAGCACCTCTGCTGCGAGGAAAGGCTGAGAGAATTGAGGTTGTTCAGCCTGGAGAACACAAAGGCTTCAGGGCTACCTAATTGTGGCTTTCCCGTACCTGAGGGGAGCCTACAAGAAAGATGGAGAGCAGCTATTTACAAGAGTGTGGAGTGACAGGACAAGGGGGAACGGCTTCAAACTGATAGAGAGTAGGTTTAGACTAGATATTAGTAAAAAATTCTTTACTCTGACAGTGGTAAGGCACTGGATTGGGTTGCCCAGAGAAGTTGGGATGCTCCATTCCTGGAAGTGCTTAAGGCTAGGCTAGATGGAGCTCTGACCAACCTGGTCTAGTGGAAGGTGTCCCTGGCCCTGGCAGTGGAATTGGTGATCTTTAAGGTCCCTTACAACTCAGGCCTTCCTATGATTTATTCTCCATAGATACGCCTGTACAGGGTGTTTGCAGTTGTCTGTCATGAGACTTAGTTACTATCTCTTTTTCCTTTTTTTTCTTTCTGATTTTTTGTTGTTTGACCCTCAAGGCCTTCCCACTTATTGCTGTGATTGCAGTTCTGCAAAGTGTGGGCACTTAAAACAGCCTGCATAGGCTCTTTCTTCATAGTCAGTAAGAAATAGGCACTTGTCAGAGAAATTTGTCTTATCTTTTATTTAAAACACGTAAGATTAGTCACAATCTTTAAAAGCCTGTTTCTCTTCATTGACCGTATAGAGACCCCATAGAGCTCAGCTACAAGCTCAGCTATAGGCATCTGGTTAAGTGAGGCGAAATTTGTCATTTTGAAAGTGTCATCTGAGGGGGAATACACAATCAACTCAAAGTTCAGCTCAGTTGGACCCATTAAGGAGGGAACATTACTTCCTTGTCCCAAAATGGCCATGTTACAGTGACTTTTCTAGCGTGCAGTTTACTTGGCAGGGTTGAATGTTTTGCTGTTATCTAGTTCCCAATAGTACTTTCAGAATTGGTTCTTCAAATTACAGATTTCTCTAAATCTCCAGGTTTTCTTTTCTTACATTTATTTTTAAAAAATCCTTCGCCTTCATGTGTTTTTCTGTGCAGCTATTAGTAGACCCTGGAACTTCGATACAGGCTATGAGTTAATGAATAAAGAGTATATTTTTTAAAATACACTAATAAGACGCAGCATGAAATGGATGTAGACACATTAACAACAACAATAACTTTCCAGGGCAGGAATGGGAAATCCCCTAATTTGTTTCTGTTTTCCAAGCTCACTAAAATGTCAGAAAGCAATCTTGCGAAAACAAGAAGCTGTTTAACTCATTAAATCTATAATCTTGAGATTGTATGGATGTTGTATCCTGGGCATTGAGATATAGTGCGGAAACTGCGTTACTGAGGTGAGAAGGATGGAACTAAATCAAAAGTAAGAGCAACAGGGAAAAGTGAGGATGCAAGACCTCTCTTTCAGCACTGTCAAATTGTACTGTGTACTCATAAAGTTTACTGTCATTTCCAGATTTAATACAGCTACTTTTCATTAAATTGCATCACTGAAGTTCCACTTGCCATAATCTGCAGTCCGTTACTCTGGTGTCAGGATGTGCACTTGTGTCTTAGCCCCTGAAGTTCTTGTTTCAGGCGTGATTCATGAGGTTCTATAACTATTGTAAATGACTACATGTTCATCCTCTGTTCTTAGGTAATTTAAATGAAGTGATCTTCTAATTAGGTCTTAAAGCACACTGGCAAGGTATAATTGACATGAAAATATTTGTGTTGAGCTTTATCAGTGGCATGAATTTAATTCAGTAGTTTCTGTTATGCAAACATAATGAGAAATTAACTATCATTAAGAATTATCTCATTCACTGACTTTTGTTCACCTCTTGTTAAATTTTGCTGCAAATTAGCTAAAGACTTTTATGAGAAATTAATTAATAGACATACAATTACACACAAAATCTTGCTGTTCCTTGTAGGTTTAAAAAGAGTTAAAGAAAATACCAGTTTTTCCTATTAAGTAAAACATAGTGTATTGTGGTATTATGCTACATGTAGAATTTTTAGGTCTAAGGTAAAATCTCTGTTTCTTAAGTTGCAGTTACAAAGACTATGTAACCTCTTCATGAAGTATTTCTAAAAGTTCTAACTGAAATGCTACAAAATTGTGAAGAATAGGAAACACAAAAGTGTCTTATTATGTTTAGTCATCTTAAAAATAAGCTCATAGTATTATGCTGAGCAGATTATTTTAATTTATTATCAACTATTTCTTTCCAAATTATTTGGTCCCTTCAGAAGACACAGGTAGAAAATCTTCCCTCAATGATGCCAGCTTTTAAAGTATTTTATGGATAAGCAGAAGATTTCAAACTCCAAGCTAATGAAAGAAATTACAAAAACTATAAGAGATAACTTAAACTCAATGGAGATATTTTTTCTGTGATCATGATGATTTATAGTGCATTTTGTTTCTCATAGGATATGGTTGTAAAACTGTTTCCATTGGCTTTTTTCAGGATGTTTATATTTGCATGTTAAACTCTGTAAATGTGAACAAAGAAAACAATATTTCTGATCACAACCATGGTAAAATAAAGACACTTCTCTCCCACATGCTGCTCAGTGGAAAATTCCTTATTCAATGGAATCCTTAAATGTGCAGGTGTTCTTTTATAGACGAGTCTGGCTGTTATTTCTTTGACATGACATCAGTAGGCTAGCAGTAACTCAGAAATATTTGTTTGGATTGCAAAGAAATACTTCTTTTTCTGCATCTAGGGGAAAACATAGGATTCACATCTGTTGCTAAGTTTGTGTACAGGCTTTTGGTTGAGCAGCCTTTTTTAGTGCATCTGATTTGCCTAAAGTTGTAATTTCTAATTCCAGTTTCACCACCATGCCAGCAAGATGGAAAGTACTGTAAAGTTATATAACAGTGACTACATGTAATGAAATACCTGTACAAAATCATCTTCAGGTTTTAAAACACATATATCTGTCTTTCATTTCTGGTACTGTCTTGGGGCCCTGTTGACAGTCACAGATGTTGCACAAAACCAGTGTGTTTTCACAGTAATGAAGTTTTTGATTACCAGAGGCTTTGGTTGGAAAAGAAAAAAAAAATAGTGTTGGTCATGTTGCTGTAGTCTTTTGCACTATGATTTCTGTATTCTGCAGTGGTCTTGCTATGTGACTCAAACAGGAAATTTGGCTGCAATGATACAAGAAAGTTAGACCTGTTTCCAATTGATTCCACTTCTTATCTATCCAGAAACTAAAAGCATGATTCCTAAGTCATGGAAAACATATTTGTTCTAGCTAGCTGTGAGAGAAATAGGATGAATAGGTTAATCAGAAACAAAAAAAAAAAAAATAAGGAGGAGTAAATAGTAGGAGAGAAAAAGAAGCAAGCTTGGAAATTCTTGAGTGCACAGTCTGGCACATAGAGGGTATACATATTCTCATAAGCAAAGTTATGCTCAGAGAAGTAAGCTAAACATGGGGAAAGTGAAGTCAGTGGGAAGGGACCTGGAGGTTAAAAAAAACTCAGGAGTTCAACATTTAATTTTCATTAACTGATTTCATGATTGATTGAAATTAAAATCCAAGCTGCTGTGTATGTTGATGAGAATGTAAATTTTCTTGAGATATTGTCAATGCTAATGGTTAATTATGTCTGAGAAGGGTTGAGTGCTAGTAGCTGTCTTCTTAAAGCATCAAGATCATAACTCAATTTCTGCTTCAAAAGAGCTTTCCATCTAATTCTAAGAATCAAATGAGAATCAAAATTATTATATACTTACTCATGTAAGTAAGGATTGATGTAAATTGGTGTTTGTGCGTCATTCCTTCCAAGGGTTATTTTTGAAGGAGGTAGCATTTTAACCATCCAGAATTACTTTATACACCCTTTTAACTAAGGGGGTTGTGATCAATGAGAGACAGAATGTCTCGAATCTTTCAATGCTTAGAGCCTACAAGGGTTCACTCAACTTTGAATGCACACATGGATGTTGAATCTATTGTCCAGACTGTCACTCTGGGGGCGTGGATAATTGAGTGGCCAGTGGTCAAAGGACCATCTGCAACATAATGGACAAGATTTACTGGCTGTATATATAACTATGCAAAACTCACCAGTGATGTATAATCCCTGTTAACAAGTTCTTGCCTCTGTTCCCTAAATGTCCTATGAGTCTGGACAACGTAGAAATCATGTAACTTAGAAGTATACTTAGCTTTCCTTTTTTCTGTGTGTTCTCAGGTTTGCTGTTCTGATCACTTTCTGTAATTTTCCTGGTTCTTCATCACTTAATTCAGCAGTTGCTCTACTTCTTTGAGGTATTATGCTATTTTGTTTATCTCCTCCAGTCTTACTTAAGAAGTCATAAGTCTCAGTGGCAGCTGCTCATTGTCTTTTTAGATTCTGGATTTGCTTTGGTTACTTATACTAACTGCCAGCTGCTTGACCTGCAAGAAGCCAGGTGGCAAAATCAGCTTTTGCTTGAGAGTTAATTATCTATGACTGTGTCTCAGTGACATTGTTCACTAAGGTAAAAACTGTCACCTAACTTCCTCCAGTTTTTGTATTCAAATACAACTTTTTTCTTGGTTTGGTTACTCTTTCTTTTGACAGTGCTGTGCATTTCATGTGCACAGCTATTCTTATTTTGGCTATACTAAGATACAATTGAACACCCAAATAAAAGAATAAAAGCAGACTACAAATGAAGAAATTACAATGAATAGCCAAAATCAAAACTTCCCTTTTAATTTCTTTGTTTGGCATTTGGTTTGAATGTATCTCAAAGTCTTGGGTTTGTAATGTTTCTACATGCTTTTCTATTTCAACAAACTAAAACTGTTAAGATTTCTAATACAGAATTTGGGTTAGACTCTGCATTAGTAATTTTAAAGGCATTTTTCTATTTCACATTGCCCAGCTGAAGTAAGAAGTTACTTTAACAAAATTGTAACTGTCAGTCTCAGACAACCTGTTATATTCTCTAGGAGTTTGTCTTGAGGGAGGTTTTTTAATCCAAACAAAGATGACATTGTTGGAAGTTTTGACTTCACTGAGAAAGAGTTTAACCTTTTAAGTAATCTGATTGAAACCAAAGCTCCCTGATGTTTATCCTAATTAGCTAATGCGTGTTAAATGACACGTTGTCTGGCATATGTCAGCTCATACGTCAGGTTGGGATTCTTTAAAAATCGCCAGCTCACTTAATGTCGTAGGACAAACATTTTCTTCCACTTCCCTGGCTTTGATTGTCTTGTCTCGTGATACGACGATTTCCAAGTGTCATTTGAGACTGCATGCAATTTTACCTTTAATGTTAAGCTGAAAGAAAACAATTTCTCAATAAATCATAAAGAGCTAAAATAAAACCAAATCCCAAATCTTTTTCTCTTTAAAAAATATCATAAAATTCATCTCTTAGAGATATAGAGGTGCAGGTAAAGAAGCCGAGATCCAGTTATAACCACATTCCATCTGGTAATAGACTGACCAGCACTTTTACATATAACATACATTTTTCATTTGCCAAAGCCTTTCCTGTTGTTTTATTTAATACTCTAACAGGATGCATACTTAGTAAGTAGGTTTTCCAGTGATTTTCTGCTTAAAGAAATTAGTCAGATTTTCCTTACATAAATACAAGTAAGTATTGAGTCTTTCCCAGAACATTATTTTGGTGCTTGAAACAATTTTAAAGGAAGTGGAGTGTGCTCATCTCCTTTTAACATTTTAACATCAATGTTGAAACGGTTTATGCTTATAATGTACGTGTGTGGTTGCATGACCAAAATTAGATAGGACTCATCAGGGTCTTGTTTTTCTTTTTCTAGTGGACAGTGTGGTATGTTTGTCAGACCCAAAGGAATTTTAGGGGAAAATAAGAATATTTTAATAATAGACTAGGCTGCTCATAAGTGTTTTCATAAGTACTGACACAGTTTTTCTGATGATGATATGCATGCATACTGTGTTCACTGAGTGTGTCTTGAGTAAAGCACAGCTTATTCTGTAATCAGATTATTAGTTCAATTGTATTAGAGTACTTTATACTCTGGGGGTATTCCCTTAATCCCATTCCTTTAGCATGCAGAAAAATGGCAAATAGCAGTAATAGACATTAGGCTCAAGAAGTAGTCCCTTGCACTCCACTCCCATTTCTGCAGCAATAGAATTAAAAAGACTTTGCTTGCGTATACAGGAGGAAGAAACCAAAGCCAAACAATGACACTTAAAATTCAGTTTTCTGTCCTGCCCTCGTAATTGTGAAGACCCATTTTACCAAATAACCATTTGGACACACGGGAAGGTTACATTCATGGAATCATAGAATCATTAAGGTTGGAAAAGACCTCCAAGATCATCAAGTCCAACTTTTGACCAAATACCACCATGCCCACTGAACCATATCAGGAAGTGCCACATGTACTCAGTGAAGAAATTTTTTCTTATACTCAACCTGAGCCTCCTTTGGCACAATTTGAGGTCATTTCCTCTTGTTCTGTCACTTGTTGCGTGGGAGAAGAGACTGACCCCCACCTAGTTACACCTTGTTTGAGGTAGTTGCAGAGAACAATAAGGTCTCCCTTGAGCCTTTTTTTCTTCAGGCTAAACACCCCCAGCTCCCTGAGCCACAATAATAATAATTTTATCATATAATATTTATTATAATAATATAATTATTATAATGTAATTATAATAATATAAATTCATAGCATTCATATTAGAGACCCATCAAACACCCCCAGCTCCCTGAGCCACAATAATAATAATTTTATCATATAATATTTATTATAATAATATAATTATTATAATGTAATTATAATAATATAAATTCATAGCATTCATATTAGAGACCCATCATCAGCTCCACTGACCTTCTCTGGACATGCTTGAGCTCTTGCAGTGAGGGGCCCAGAACTGGACACAGAATTTGAGGTGCAGCCTCACCAGTGCTGAGGACAAGATAATCCCTGCCCTTGTCCTGCTGGCCCCACTATTTCTGATAAAAGTCAGGATACATATATTTTATATACAATATTGGTAGACTACTTCCTGTGCATATTAAAAAGTTTCAGCCTTTCTGCCAAGCAGTCATTATGGCTGCATTTTTTTAGTAAAATAAATGTGCCCAGGAATATTGTCATGGAGGCCAGCTGACATGAAATACTATGTTCGTACTTTTAATTTCTCTTGCCCTCAAAAACGCTGCAGTTGCATGCAGACAATCTACTGCGATAGTTCCCTGTGCATGTTCCAGATTTGTATTCAGATCTGCAGTTCTTTGGCAGGTTAGCAGATGATTTGGACCAAATCTGTATCAGGAACCATTCAAAAAATTTAACAGTATAGACAATCAGGTTCCAATGCCTGGAAATGTTTCTAGATTTAAAGGTAAGTATGTAGTCATTGCATCTAGCACAAAGTAGTTTCGGACAGTAAAATTCAATGTGACCTTGTTAGTATATGAGTAATACCTGTGGGCACTTTTTGGATGCTGTTGCTGTCTCTATTGAATTCTCCAATAATTTGAGGTTCTGAGGAAAAAAATAATTTCACAGATTCCATTTACTACCTTCAACATGAATCAAATTGACTACTTTTACTGACACATTCAGGAAAAAAAATACAGCACCTGAATTTTTTTGTGTATGTTTTCTACATCTCAGTGGGTGTGAATGAATTTACCTATCCATGATGCTCTCAGATATATTAACAAATGTATTGTGAAATGTTTTGATTTCATCATCATCTCAGTAGTTGAGCACCATATCACAATCTCTGCTGATCATGACTGAGAAACAAAGTTCAACCTCTCAGTTTTGGCAGTACTTATTTTAGAAAATTTGTACATTAACAAAGTGAATGTTAAGCAGTCTTCTAACAAGTTCCAGACAGGATTTAGTGAAGGATAGATACCTGTCAGCTTACAGGGAATATTCCTGTAAAATAATTTAACCCTTGGACAATTCTTTTTGGCAGATCTGTAATGAAAATTGCCTAAATGGTAAAACTAGTAACTTTTCCATTCCACAAAGCTGCAGAATTCCATCATGGCATTGACAACCACTTCAAAACCATAAAAGTGTAACATACAAATGCAGTTTATGAATTTTTTAGACATGAAGAGGCAGTGGCAGACAAGAACATAAACAATTAAAATTGTGAGGGTCTAGTGAACACAACTAAGCTAGAAGGGTTAAGAAAAACAAAATTTCTGGTGATCAGCTAGTAGAATCATCTGCTATCACTGGTGATATTGAACAATTTTGACTTCTCAGATATCTTTTGATGATAGGAATGCAGCAAAATAAAACCACCAGATTCAAAATTAGCAGACTTCAACTCTGAAAATTATTATTTAGTATTTCACAGGAAGGGTGCCTAAGAAAAAACTAAAGAAAAATATGTATCACCTTTAATAAGGTACACTATTTTAGTAACTACACACTCCTCTGATGGATGCAGTGGGTATACAGTGCATAAATCAACAGCCCAGACAAACCATAAGTTCTTGTTTGATCTCAAATATAAGAAGTAAGCACAAAGAAAGCAGAAGCTAGGTCAAATGGCAAATGTTGAGTAGAAGTGAACTGTAAAAATCTCAAACCAATCCAGAATATTTGGAGCAATCAAATTAAAAGAAACCACTGATTAATTAGGCAGAAGTTAGTGGCAGTGGATAGACAGTCACTGTGTGTATATTTGTATATAAAACAAGTGACAATTCTGTAGCCCCAAGAACATGTGGTATACCACACATTCATTATCCATGTAGTTAAATTCTCTTTTCTCCAAAACAGTATGGCCTTGTCCCAGACTGTCTGTAAGGAACAGTAAGTGGTTCATGCTTCTTCCCAAACAGTCCTGAGCACCCCCTGGAAGAGTGCTGTTTTGAACAGGCTAAAAGTGGACCAGGAGTGTGCTAACTGTTACATAGTATGGACAGATGAATGCTTGAGCCTGAGCTTGTGCCATGACTTTATTTTATTTACCATAGTAGATATTGCCAGCGATTCCTGTTCACATTTTACTGTCCAGTGTATTTGTTTTCCTTAGGGACATCCTTACATGCTTTGTTATCCTGTCCCTCAAGGACCATTTTAATACAGCACATTTATCTTCCTGGGTTTAGTCCCTGTTTAAATCCTTTGAATAGGAATAAATCTTCTCCCACTTAACAGCATCGAGTCTTTGTTTTCTTGTAAATCAAGCTTTCCCAAGCACAAGATATGACATGGGAAGTTATAGAAGTGGGACAATTTTGAAAATGTAAAATGTCTCTCTGGTACAATAAGAGCAGTAAGAGAAACAACAATAGAATTTTTGTTCTCTAGCAAGTGAAAAGACCAAAGATGCGAATTATCTTTAATGAAAGAAGTCAATTTCTATGAGCTGCTGAATGCTGTTAATACCAAGCTGAAGAGCTAATGGTACTGTAAAATTCTGAAGAAGAGAAATAAAAAACCATAATCAACTACTTGACTATAAATATCATAAAGGGCAACAAGGATATGAGTAACGTAACTGCATTGTCATAAACAAAGTATGTCATCCCAATTTGATTTCTTCCTCTAAGAGAACAGCAGACCTTTGAGATAGAGACCATTAACCATTAAATATCTTGATTTAATAAAGCCTGTAGGGAATAGATTGTATGTTTTTATGCTGTATTGCATGCCATTTTTGTAGACCACCAGAGAAACAAGATTAATTTATGTTAGAGTAAAATCAAAACTAGTAGGAAAATCAGACCAGAGTTAGTTATCAATAGTTCAATATCAAAAGTTTGTAACAACTGGAGTTCTATAAGCATTTGCCCTGTATCCAATACTATTCAGGATTTTTATTAATGTCCTTAAACATTGAATTGAAATTAAAGAAATGAAAGAAAATTGGTATGGTGCAGCTGCAATGGTAGATAATACAAAGTAGATGTTAAAATTTGAAATTATGCTATGAAAAAAATAAGAGAAAACATAAGAAGAAAGGATAGAGACTTCTGCATATATTGCCATGCAATAATAAGATGAGAAACAACTAAATACCAATTCTGCAAAAATAAAAGGAGCAATAGACTACAGAAGCTCACAAGATGAGAGTGGAAAGCCTGTTGAATACAGTTTGGTGTTTATCCCTTCAAGTATCAGGATATGAAATTCATTTGCACATTGAAACCATACTTTGTTTGCAAAAGAAAGACTTGATGTTTTGCCCTATGTTTCAGTTATTCTTTGCAGATAAACATATTTTATCAGAGTTAGACATATGGCTACTTCCTGGTTTACTATCATTTGTGAGAAGGACAAGTATTATGTCAGATATTAGGACGAGTATAGTTCTTGAGATGGGTATTTTTCTTTCTACTCTTCAGCAATGCTAATGTCTAAATTGAAGTACTTAATCCATTTTTTGGAGTGTTTCGCTTGAAGAACAGGTAGAATAATTTCAGAGAAACTATGAGAAAGCAACAAGCTTTGCCAGAAATTCAGAGATATCTATGACAAGGGAAAAACTTGAAATGTTTCATCTTGAGAAGACAAGAGAGAAGAATGAGAGTGGAGGCATATGGTAATAATTTTCACATATTTAAAAACTCTTGCATAAAGGAGCAGGTTAATCTGTTCCATACCTGTGGTGCATGGAATAATAGGTCCAATTCAAGGAACAGGCTATTTCTTTTATGCTTAAGTATTTTAAACCATCCATATTTTGCTGCATTACTCAGTTAAACCTACCGGGTTTACCACAGTGGAGACTTCCTGTGATCCCTACCTTCCTTGTCCTATAGCATTTAGATAATTTCTCTTTAGCACCTATGCCACAGAGTCTTAATTTGAATTTATCTTCCTTTCATCCGTGATTGCCACCTCTGTCTCACAGCTTTCTGTTTCATTGAGCTTCAGGGCAAAAGAATCTTCTATCACGAGCTGCTGGAAGCTCTCAGTAAGTTGGACTTTGAATAAACAGAATTCATAGTTCTTGTATGCTGAGGCAGCCTTTCTGTCTCTTCAGAAAGAAGATCTGTTCTTCTTCTTCTTCTTCTTCTGTATTTATGTCTGTTGGTGCACTCCAAACCAATGTGCTCACTGCTCTTTGTGTGTAAAATTCTTGTTTCCTAAGAGTGTTTCTTCAACTTACCAATCAGATTATTTCCTCCAAATGTAACTGACTGATGGTTGCATTGTTTCCATGGAAAGACTCTGTGGTTTGTTCATGAGCTGGTTTGAACCATCAGGCCTCTGCAGTAGCCAACTCTCAGATCTCTATGGTCTCTCCAGTATCCAGCCCAGACTTCAGGACCCTCCAGTACCTGATTCCCCAAATTTTTACAATAAAACAAAACTTCAGAAAAATTCCTGTCAACTATATGAAATGTCTTGACTTGAAGCATAAAATTAGGGAAATTTGAATTGAAGTAAAATGCAGCAAGAAGTGCTGTTGTCCACAGACGTGCAGTGAGTTACGTTTGCAATATTCTGAACCTTTTGGTTACCTTAGACTATAAAAGAGCACAAGTATCATGTGCCTTTATTTTTCATATTTTCTAGTATCTCTTTGAATTTCAGTACTGTCTAGCTTTGGTTTATTTCAAGTTTTAATTTTTTCTGTGTTTACTCAGTATTCAGTTTGTTTCAATCTAAATTCTATCCAGGGCATGACTGATGTTTTTTTGTTCAATAATGACTGTATTGAAATGCAAAAGTTGCAAACTACTAAATACTGATTGAAGCAAAAAGGTAAACATTACATCACTTTTACTAAACATGTTAATTTCAAGGTTGATTATTAAGCAGACAAGGATTATGTAAGGAAACAAAGATACACAAAAGTAAACACGCACAAGGATCACTTATTAAAATAGAGCCCCAATATCAGGAATTTCCTGTAGGCATAGGTAATACCACCGATGTGCAAGTACCACCATCATTCTTTGAAATTCATCCCTGTGTGACGTTCAAACACTCAGTTACACAAAAACAAGCTGAGCTTCGCAGACCCCACACCATATGCTGGGAAAGTCTGGCAAGGCAGAATTACAGGCCAGTGCTACCAGCATTTGAATGAGAGCTCCCACCAATTTTTGTCCTTGCAGAAAGCTGAAGGATGAGACAGGCTATTCGTTTGTTTTCACATTCAGACAGAAGTACTCTTTCATAACTGCAGCTCAAGAAAGTTGGCGGGCTCTTAAAGGAACAAGATGAAGGCACCTACGCAAATTATTCTTGAGCAAAAGAAAGAGAGGCAGTTCAATGAAAGACCAAATTGGCTAAATCGTGAGTTCTTCAATGAAATGAAGAACCTGACAAGTGACCTGAAAGTCACATAAAAGATGGAAAATAGGTGAAAGGCTAAACAGAAGATTAACAGCATATGCATATAAAGTTCACATACAACATAACAAGGTGCAGAATGATATACAGCTAGTTTTTATTTTCTCTGATCCATTGTCTGAGAAGAAAATTACAAACCAAATTATTACTATTAATACAGATCCTCCTTTTAAAAGTTGGCTTTTTTTTTCTTGAAAATTGCGTTAGAAGTATAAAATAATTCTCAGCTAGTACATTTCAAAGAAAGTAAAAATGTGAGTGACATTTCTGAGAGGGAAAATTAATCAAGGGGTGAGTTTTTTTGGTATTTTTTGGTTAGTATGTCTTGATGTGTTTCACAGATATTTTTCTTGTAATAAAAATTAATTATTATTAAACAAGTGTTCTACGTGGAGGCCTCTAAATTGTTCTAAACTATTTACTGAAGAGGAGTATATTAAATAGTCACTTTAGACAATACACAGGAAATGAGAAAACCATAAGAAGAATTTATAGGATTATGCCTTAGAACTGAAGAGTGATTTAAAAGAACCTCAGAATATCAGCTGTGCTCTGTGCCTAATTGTGTGAAATTGAAAACTTTACTTCATTACACAGATTGGCTTTTTGCTTTAAAAAGCAAGATAAAAACTGAGCATTCTCAAAAAGCTTGGTAGATGCTAATTTCCTCCCACAAGGTGACTTGTGCTTTGCCTCAGATCATCCATTTCAGAAGCATTGCCTGCCTCTTGTAAAAATGGGTAAGAGAAGGCAGCCAATTTCATACATCAATAACTTCAATACCTTCAGTTAATCATCCCCTGCTAATGAAGCGGTGTGTGTATGTCAAGTGTTTTTCATCAAACTGTAAATGGTGCTGAGAACAGAATGTATTGCAGTCTTTCAAAACTACTGTAAGACTATGAACATAAAGCTGTGGTTTGTAACAAAGGAGTAAACATATCACAAAACCACCTTTGTGTCTTTGCCTCCCATTAGTGATCTGTGCATATCAGCAAATTAGTAATAACATTGCTAAGAAGCCAGTATTTTAATTCTCCTCAACTAAAGCACCTTCTGCAGAAGATAAGCTTTTTACAAGGGATCTCACTTAGCTTTTTAAGAAAGCTTTTGATCTCACAATAATAAAAGATGATGTAGAGCTGGAAAAAACAACATAATCTACTATAAACAGGTACTGAAGAGTGGAATTTGCAATGCCAAAATGTATTTGAAAATTAGAGTGTCTCCCTACATAATTACAATTTGTTTTTCTCTGCCATTTTGACATACACAGGATGAAAATCTCTTCTCTTGTTTGTACAACAGGCTTACTGAAATGGAGATCAGGCTATTAGACTGTTAGCTTTCCCATCCTGAAGGGAGTAGCTATAGAAAGAATTTTAAGAAACAAGAGTTGTTCTCAAGACAAGAATCATTACTAAAAAAAAATCGTATTTTGTAACAATAAACTACAATTCTAGAAATCTGAAGTTTGTGCATAATGATAAAACAGTGCTTCAAATTTTTACCATCTGTTGAGCACCTAAATCCTGTCCAAGTCATGTGAGTTGGTCATATACTGCCACTTACTGTGTCTGAGCACCTGGGAATTATTCTAGATCCTCATGCCCATTCGTGGAATGCTGTCAGCTGGATTCTAAATTGGGGCATCAGCTCCTGTAGCTCATCTAAATCCCAGCAAGGGGTGTGGCTGTCTGCTCTTCATCATCCTCATGTGTCAGTGCCTACCTTCTGCACTGGACATTCTCCCAGCACACAGCTGTGCACACCCAAATATGTTTAGAAGTGTTTGTTCTGCACAGCCAGACTTTTCTAAAAAGAGAACAGAGAGAGAACACTGGTCAGAAGTTGCAACAAGGGAGATTTGGGTTGAAATAACGAAAAAGTATTCAAGAGATAGTGATTAAACTCTGGATTGGTTTAGCTAAAGGGGACATTGAAAACTCCATCTTCAAAATCCTCAAAGGCACCACTCCCCATTGGATTATGAGGAATAGGAACTTGTCCTCTATCATTCTTTTCCTAAGATCAGAAGTTTGATTTTATATTTTATTTGTTAGAGAAGCACTACCTCAAATGGATTCTTAAATCAAGCAGAGCATGTTTGGCCTTAGGGAAGTGTAGCAATAATTTGATTTGAAGAAATTGCTTTTTCTGCCTTTACAGTTTATTTTCTCTGCACTATATTTTCTTTAATTTTGTGATGGTAGTTCGTTACCCTTTGCTAGGAATACCTCCATGAGAAACCACATGAACAGACAAAATTAGCGTTTTGTTTTTCTATTTGTTTCTAACTGAGGATGATTCATAAATAATCTTGTGTTTGTATTTTTAGTGATTTTGCCCAGATTTTT
This sequence comes from Daphoenositta chrysoptera, assembly GCA_013397915.1. Classification (NCBI taxonomy): domain Eukaryota; kingdom Metazoa; phylum Chordata; class Aves; order Passeriformes; genus Daphoenositta; species Daphoenositta chrysoptera. Next base: position 762,703 of record VZRO01001513.1, on the reverse strand, counting down.
TTTAAGTCTTTATAGAGGTTTTTTCAAATATGTAGTTCTGTTGAAAAGGCCATTTATTGTTATGCAGAAAGAGCAAGGCATGTACATTCAATAAAAATTCTTATTTTAGGTTAAAGAAAACAAAAATAAATAAATAAAATAAATAAAAAACAGCTGCTGTCCTTGCAGATAGGCAGACTTACAGGGATATTAAAGTTCAAGTACCAAGAAAACAAACATAAATTCTGCTTGTCAGAGTTCTTCAAGTGTGCATTATACTGTTAATTTGCATATGTTTCATTTTCAATTTTGCCTTGCATGGAAGTTTTTCTGATTTCTGTGCTGTGTCTCACAGATGACCTAAGGAAATTATGTGAAGTTTCTGTTTTTCCAGTCTCCAGAATTTCTCTCTTCAGGTGGTATCATTGTAAAGTTCCATGTGTTGATTCCGTCTTTTCAGTCTGTGGTTTGTCAGAATTTGTCACAAACATTTCCATTGCTAGCTTTCTACTGTGCGGCTGCCTTTTTTCTCTTTGCAGAATTTAGTTCTTTGTGTTAATATACAGATTTAAAAGCTCCAAATCAAAGTAGGGATACCCCACTGCTAAAACACTCTTCTGGTTTTGAAAGACGGTAGTAGAACAGCATCAGTTAAAAACATGACTTACTCATTGTAACTGTTTGTTTCTTGTTAACAAACTATCACATGCAGAACTGGATTGCATCCTAGAAAGAAAAGTTGTTTTCTCTTGCACTGTTGCCCGTGACTCACAGTGCAAAGGAAAAAAAACCAAACCTGAAACACAACAGAGAAAAGGAGAGCTAAGTAAAGATTAATTATTAGTAATTATGTCAGTATTAAACTGATAGCCTAGAATGCTTTTAATGTACTAATGGTCTTTATGTGATTTCTTCCAACTAAAAGATATGATTCTGATTAAAAGGTGAATCAGTGCCCCCAGATAATTCTGAGTAGCAATTAAATTATCTTGGTAGAAAATAATTAAGTGGAAAATTGCATAGTCTTGATGGGAGGGAATTATTTCAAAATTTCCTGTTCAGGATCCAGCTGTTTTTTCTCTGGTTTCTCAAAGATCAGGTAGTTAATGATGGCAAAGATATCTTCCTTCAGGTTATCTCCATGGAGTCGGCTTAAGAATGTTCATGTGTTGGAGAAAAAGGTGCATCATACCTCCTGTTGCTGTAATTTCTTGATTTAAACTGTGCTGAATAAATAGTATTAGAATAGCAGACATGCTGGGTCATATGAAAGGTCCATCACTATCTTTTCTCCAAATGTGGCCAGTAAGAGTTACTTGAGGAAGAGAATATGGCAAAACTTAGCAGCTTTCTGCTAATCTAAGGAATACTATACAAGTAATGAAATACAGCTCATCTAAAACATTTTTCTACACAGTGATTATTCAAATGTTAAGTAAGACAGCATGTATTGGGTTGACCCTGGCTGGATGCCAGGTGCCCTCCAAAGCTGCTCTGTCACTCCCCTCTTCAGCTGGACAAGGACAAGATAATGATGAAAAGCTCATGGGTCGAGATAAGGACAGGGGGAGATCACTCAGTGATTATTGTCATGGGCAAAACGGACTCAACTTGTGGAAAATTAATTTACTAGCAATCAAATGAGAGAAGAATAAAGGGAAATAAAATTAAATCTTAAAACACTTTCCCCCAACCGCTCTCATCTATCCAGGCTCCACTTCACTCCTAATTCCTCTACTTCTGCCCCCCCAGCAGAGCAGGGGCATGGAGAATGGGGGTTGTGGTCAGTTCATCACATGTTGTCTCTTCTGCTCCTTTCTCCTCACGGGAAGGACTCCTCAGACTCTTCCCCTGCTCCAGTGTGGGGTCTGTCCCATGGGATACAGTTCTCCACAAACTTATCCAACACGAATCCCCCCATGGGCTGCAGTTCTCCATGAACTGTTCCAGGTGGGTCCCTTCCATGGGGTACAGTCAGAAAGGCTGCTCCACCATGGGTCCCTTGTGGGGTCACAGGTCCTGCCAGCAAACCTGCTCCAGTGTGGGCTCTTCTCTCCACAGGTCACAGGTCCTGCCAGGAGTCTGCTCCAGCACAGGCTTCCCAAGGGCTCACAGCCTCCTTTGATGGCATCCCCCTGCTCCAGTGTGGGGTTCTCCAGGGCTGCAGGTGGATCTCTGCTCCCCCGTGGACCTCCACGGGCTGCAGGGGCAGAGCTGCCTCACCATGGGCTGCACCAGGGGCTGTAAGGGAATCTGCTCTGGCAGCTGGAGCAGCTCCTGCCCCTCCTCCTTCACTGACCTTGTGTCTGCAGAGCTGTTCCTCTCACACATTCTCACTCCTCTCTTCAGGCTGTGGTTGGCAGTAACTTTTCCAACTTCTTAAATACGTTATCCCAGAGGCACTGCCACTGTCACCGGTGGGCTCAGCCTTGGCCAGCAGCAGATCCATCTTGGATCTGTCCGGCATTGTCTCTGTTGGACACGGGGAAAGGTCCTGACAACTGCTCACAGAAGCCACCCCTGTAGCCCCCACCAGCAAACCCTTGCCATGCAAACACATGCAGCAGTACAATTCCTAATGATCATATAACATGATTTTGAATAGCAATATATTTTTTGGAAGGGAGTATTAAATAATTCCTACTTCGTAATGGTATTAATACACTTACTGGAAAAAATTCTTACGGAAGAGTTTTCTTCTAATATAGATACATCTCATAACTGAGTAGCCAGCCATTCTGCTGCAGTAATGCTTATGATTAAATATCCCCCAGAGGCACTGCCATCAGTGGCCATCAGGAGAATGGCATGCCATGTACATTAGGCCAGGTTCTTACCTGAATGGAGTCAAAATGAGTATCATCATCATTGCATAGTTCTGCCTCCTACATATTACATACTTTATTGATTTAACATGTCCTCATCTACTACAATTTCTGATTGACTTAAGGAGCAAACAACTCAGTGGATTTCTAATATTTTTGCATTTGAAGAGAATAAAGTGTAAGAATGTAAGGCAGTACATAAAATACACTTTTACACTAATGCTCATAAGGCAATCATGTAAGTTAGCAATTTGGTATCATTTGTGTTTAATGTCTTTTAAAATGCTATATCTGCCCTACAAAAATGGATGAGACCATTTCCTAGAATATATTAAGAGATGAATGAGTTTGAGATATAAATAACTAGGAGATGAGTCCTTTGAAAGCCTGGTTTTTTAACCACCTCTTTTTGTATTTGTCTTTCCAGACAATGTGAGATTTTGTGGGACATACTGTGTCAATTAGATGTAGGGTTTTGTGGAAATGCATTCTTGTTTAGAAATGCAAACAGGCTTTCTGTAACAGTACAAATACCTGGTAGGAAATGACTTGTTGTATGATAACTTCACTTACAGATCAGAGAGAGGAAAACATTTAAACTCTGAAAAGGTTGGCTGGTTTCTCATTCAACTACCAATACAGAGAGACCATGTTATTGGATAAATACTACTTTGTGTTCATAGCATAACTGTTTATCAGTTACATCTCAGGTTGCTAACCCAGTGTTTCTATATATATATATATCTCACATCAACCAAGCTGTTGTGATACAGAAATTATTTTTGTAATAATTTAAGCAAAAAAATTCAGTTGGGATGAACATTACAGTTATTTCATTGATGTTCTTACGAGAAGAAAACGTATTTCTAGAAAATAGAGTTCATGGTTTTTCTCCTTCTCTGCATGATTAAATGGGTCAGTGAGAACTTTTGGCACAGACATATAAGAAATAATGAATTTAAATACAAATAGAGGATGCAGTCTGCATTTCTTCCACTATGTTCCAATTTTGTTTTGATAATAACCATAATTAAAATACGTGCCAGCTGCGACAGAATGAGACACTCATTGAAGGCATCCATAAAAGCTATGGGTTTGTTACAAATCCACAATTAAAAGAAATAGGAACATTTCATGAATTTCTTTAGGAGGTAGTCAAGTGATCAAGAATGGTTTACTAAACTAGAAAGTTGACACATCGTACAATGATCCCAGCCTAGATAAAAGAGTTATCTTTATTAACATATAAACTCAACTGAACATACCAGCCTTGCACACAAGTATTTACAGGCATTTGTAGGGCAAGGTATACAAGGCTGAATTAGCAAATGTTACATTTAATATACAGTCTGTACTAAAAAATTGTGTCAAACTATTTTGTATGTATATTGGACATCATAAGACAAGGACGATTCCTGAAGAGCAGCTCTCAGTGATGGCAGCTATATTCCATATAGTTATGTAAATTCCGGAGATGTGCTTATCATTTCATTTTATTTCAAAACAAAAATAAACAGGTAGAAATAACTTACATAAAACTAGAAGGCTTGGTTAATTCATTTGTTCATCAGTTCGTTCAGGCCTTATAAAATTTTCAGTTTTCTTCAGCACATTTAGAGGTAGTTGGGTCTTTGAATTGTCCCTCACCTTCTAGGAGTCCCATTTTCTCCATTATACCAACACAGATCACGAGTTGCTCTGACTTCAGGCTTGAGCCAGTGTGGCAGTAGATAGAATATTTTTCACTAGCTGATGGACAACTTTTACACAGGATGTGTGGATGTGTGCTCACTCCTGGCAGAAGTCCTGCATGCCACGGTTGCATGGCAGGCTCACCCAGAAAGTGCCAGGTCCTTGAGGACCAAGCGGTCTCCCTTCCTTTGCTCCTGTCAGCCTGCACATTGCCACCCTCAGTCACACCCTGTGATCTTGGAGCTTGCCACGGCTGCCTGGCTCTGGAGCTGTGCCTGCTTGCCAGTGTGGTCCATGCACGAGGAGTTCACACTGAGGAAGATCCTTCTGGAAGCATCCACTGCGCATTAATGCAAAGATCACCAGCCTGCCTGAGGGTGAAAGGACTGGGGATTTCTGCAGCAAATGGCAGTCTTGCACATCCCAAGAAAAGGAGCACAAGAATAAAGTACCATAAGTGGAGACTGCTGTGGAGGGCTGGGGAAGGGTTGCGTTTTTCTGTGAGAGGCACAAAGGATATGTGGAGAAGACTCATAAACATAATGACTGGAAATGTGGTACATGTTAAGAACAAAATTTGAAAATAAACCAAGCATCAGTGCATTGTGACCATGACCAAAACTCCAGGAACAAGGAAGGAATATATTTCTGATGACACAGAATACATGCAGAGTGTCCTGGACTTGCTGGCCTAGGAGCATGTCTGGGTAAACAAGAACTTAACAGGTGCCAGGCATTATTAGGCCTTTCTCAGATAGCATTGGCTACAGCTGTGTCAAAAGGATGATCACCACATGCTAAGGACATCCTGGTAGTGTGGGTCCTCGCTGTACCTCTTGGGTGAACTTTCTATGTGATGAAAGGGGCAGGACTTTAGAGGCATGCTGCTCATGTGAGAGGAATTGAGCAGCCATGGCACCTGCCATGTCTTCTCTTATGTAACAAGTGTCCTGAAAGTACATTTTGTCTTTCTTTAAAGACACATCAGATGGTTTTGGCAGCTGCTTCTTCAGAGGAGGTCGTTGTCGAGAAAGCAGACAGAAGCAGAAAGAATATTGTTCTCTCTGTAGTTCCATAGCTTCTTGTTTTGTTTCTGAGAGTATTTCTACATTTTAAAACACAGAGTTGCCCTGTTTTGCTGTTTGGTTTCTTCTGCTGCCTTTTTTTTTTTTCCTTGAATTGCTGGGAGGGTGAGGAATGGCAGGGGCAAGCTGCCACAACCCCTCAGCAGTGACTTTCCAAGGAAGGCTGGGCATTTTTGATAGATAAGGGCTGTGGGAGAGATAAAAACAGACTGCAGTCTTCTCTCTGTACTCCTCTGAAGTACATGCTCCTCACTACCTGACATACTCCTTTTTGCATTTTTCCCACTGTAAAGCCCTTTCCTTATTGATTCCTTTGACCGGGTCCTCCGTCTTTTATCTTCTTTCCTGCCTTTCTGCCAATCCTACATGCTTCCTGTTTTGCCTAGATGTCAGAAGTCTGATGGAGCTCCTATGCAGAGTAACTTCAGGTTAGTGCAGTTATACTGATACAAATGTCATTATATTGAAAATAAAGTTGGGTCCTTGCACTCCTAATTTACTAAATCTTGCTTTCCATAAATGATCAGTTGGTGCTAAGGACTGTTTTTTTAGAATGTAGTAGGTTATTTTAACAAATTCCAAGCCTACAAACTCTTCTCAATGAATCAGTCTCTAGAAAAGAAATTATTATGCTTCTAGATCAGCTGCAGAGGAATCTTTCTCTCTTGATGATGGGGCAGGCTAAAATCCTGGCCTAAACCAGATTTCTGAAGTTGATACACCAGTTATATGAGATGGGATGAGTCAAGCTGATAATCTCCTCAGAGACTGGCCAAGATCTATTCCGGAAGTAGCTGTGCTTTTTTATACCCTACTGAAAATCTGCTTCAATTTTTCATACTTTAGTGGTTAGCATCCTTTTAGTTTACTGTCTGATTTTATGTGCGTTCTGTTTCTACCTGTTGTTTTTGCTCCAGCATTGTTCATTAGCCTAAACTGCTATTGCATTTTTCCAGTGCTTACTCTCTTTTGTATTTATAGACATACATTACCTTTATAGGGACAAGTAAGTGCCTGTTCCATTTTCTGCCTCAACCTTTACTTTGCCACACTAACCCAGCCAAGTTCTGTCAGTCACCTTTTAATAGATAGGCTTTAGAGCCTTTACATCATCTTGGTGACCTTTCTTTTCTTCTGTCCTAATTTGAAAGACTCTTTCTTGAACATAGGTGACCTATCTCCTGTGCATATGAGATTTTGCTACTACCTTAAAATATTCTCCTTAATCCAGTGCTCCTAGGATCAGAGTTGCCTTTTCTTGGCAGTATTCCACCAGAGGCTCAGTGTGCTTATATTGACTTGCCTGACTGGCTTAAATATTGCTAGTAGTGTAGCCACAGGCACACAGTGTTCATTAAAAGCTGAAAAACCTAACTCAAAATCATGGGGAAATATTTAAGAGCTATCTCATACAGCTCTGCCTGCTGCCACAGTTACCAGGGCTGCATTACGTCAGCTGGCCATAAACTGGATAGTGCAGGTATAAATGTCTAAAGTTAAAATTTTTACAGATCCCAGTGACAGTTCTTCACTATTACCCCTCATCTTTCACTACAAATCCATTAGTGATTTACTTTTTGTTCTCTTTTCCCCATCATCCAGACTCTAGGGCTATAAAGCCTGTTTTGATTAGGGCCAAAACTGTACATGCAGACCTTACCAATATATACTTCTCTTACAGAAATTAAGATAATGATGGTGTGAACAGTAATTCTTGGTTCACCTTTGTTTTGGAAGTTTCTTTCCTAGGCAAATCTTAGCTTTCTCATCCCTTCTTCCTTGTTTTGATCTCCTTGTGTTTAGCAGAGTCAAGCAGATGCAGAAATAAGACAACTGAGCACGGCTTGCTACATGGCCGGTTAAACACATATTAGGTTCTACCTCGTGTTCCTTTTCTTATTTTTAAGGTGATAGCATCTGTTCAAGCACACATTCCCCATTTATCAGGAGCAATTTTATCCCTTTCAACACAGAGTCACTGGTAGAATTTGTTCAGAGCTAGCTGAATGCTATGGGCATGTGATAAATTTTAGGGATACCATCAGCTGAGTCTTTTCTGCCAGCTATACATTCTGTCCCCAGCATGCTGTCCCTAGCATTTTTTTGATCTCAGAGTGAGCCTGTTCAGAAATTTACAAATAAAAAAAAAAAGAGAGGATTGTCTTCCAGTACCAGCTGAGCTCCCTGAAGTGTCTTAGCATGGAATCAAATGGATAACACAGCACACCTGATGGGAGCAATGCAAGCAGAGAGGTGCAGTCTGACACTGATCCTCTAAGCAGCAGCTGGTGCTTAGCACAGCCAAACCACACTGAAGGAGCACACCTGAAGTTTTGTAATTTCTGTGTGGATAGATCACAAGGCATATACTCCTTACCTGAAAATGTTTTTCAAGAAACACAAATATGTGACAAGACACAGTTCCTATGATTACTGATTGTTTTCAATAGTCTGTGGAATGACCATTTGCCCACAAGATGTGAGCAATGCTGACTTTGATTGGAGAGAATTGACTCTAGTAACAACTTAGCATCCATACCCCTGAAATTTCCTCTCATTATAAAAAAGAGACTTCTTGCTCAGTCTATTTCATTAAAAGAATCTTCACCATAGATGCATAAATTTCATTTTATATTCAGTTCGCTGGCTTGAATACAGAAAAGATAAAAATGTGATTCAGTGAAGGCATTAATAAGAATATGTAAAAATGTTTCTAGTAAGTAGAGATAGATGACTGCTGAATAGTTATGTTAGTAAAATTGACAGCCTTGTTGCATATGTGAAACTCCCTTCAAGTCACAGGAAATAGCTCTCAAAATTACAAAAAAAAAAAAAAAAAAAAAACTTTTTTTTTCTGTTTAATCAGCTTTTTGATGTAAAACCAACACCTTTCACTCCGTTGTAAAAAAAAAAAAAAAAAAAAAAATTCTGCTATTCTAGAATATAAAACATGGACACTGGTACACAAAGCTATATGGGTGCAGTTTATGTTGAAGGGGTATTAGGTTTCTCTTGGAAAAAAAATTCATGGGCAATAAGCATTCACAAGGAGCCACAACAACCTGTAGCTGATGCTCCCAATTATTCTTTTTCTGCTGCTGCATTCCTACACTCCAGAGCACACCTCTCACCTTTACAGCCATCACACTCCAAACATTGCTTGCACTGAAGAGAATCACTGTTTTGCCTGAAGCAAGGAACATAAGTGTTGCAAAACTGACTCCTCCTCTAATGGGGTGAGCATGTACAAGTACACAGAGTTGTATTTCTCCCAGAGCTGCCAGGCTGAATATTTTGCAGTCAGAGCTCTAAAGCTTACAGGCTTTTTCTCTGTTTATCTTTCTTTTGGGTCTTTCCCCCTCTTTTTTTCTGGACTTTTTCCTTTTTTAACTATATGAGAAACTCTGTGAAACGCTGGATTTTCAAGTCCTTTTTCAGGAAGCATTCATAAGCTGGCATGGGTCAACATACATTTCATTACCAGGCAAAAGTAAGTACTGCAGTTAAATCTGTTCCTACTGGATATTTACCTTACTGTAAAGGGTTTGGTGTTGTATGAAGGACAGAGTAGACTGTAGTTCTGTTAGCAGAAATTCAAAACTTATAGAAATAGGTAAAACCAGTTCAGCTTAATATGGTATGCTAAATATCATGTAGCTCACAGTCAGAGAAAGAAAAAAACCATTTTTACTTGTAAGCCAGTGATCTCTCTTTTAAAATGCTGAAATTAGCTGTGGACACAGAGATGCCACTCCTACTGTATGGGTTTTTTTGTACGTGACAGTTGGATTGTGTTTATTATTTTGAAGCATTTTTAATCCACTTGGTAGTACTAATCTCATTATATTATTGTTTTATATCATTTATGTTCAATAAATATACCTTATTTTTGTTATTCATGAATGAAAATATCCTCCTGGAACTCCCATAGCTGCCATTGTATCTTCCACTGTCTGATGTTCCCTAGCTATTATTTTATTCTTCCTCTTTTACCCTCTCCTGTGTCTGCACATACATTCACTAGTTATCAGATTCTGGTTTGTGTTATTATCTTCAGAATGTGTTGGTATTGGCATAGACTGGCAGTGAAAGGCTGAAGGGAAATGTATCTCAGGGAGAAGGGAGAGAAAGGCTGGTAAATAAGCTGGCAAGGAGTAAAGAAAACGATGTGTTTTGATCCAAAGAGCATTTTTTAGCCAATTTTTCCTGCATTTAATTGAAACACTGTACCGTCAACATCTGTAATATTTTCACTGTTCCAACAGTCACCTGGGAATTCATTAGTGCCCTGGGAACGAATACAGTTTCCCTTGCTGTGAGTTCCCTCTAGAGAGCGCAGCAGCCTGCGAGACAGCTGTGCGGCTTCTGTGTCCCTGTTACCAGCACAAGATTTCTCCTGCAGAAACGCTGTGCTGCAGCTATCGGTCTTCTCTTCTTTCGAGAGTTGCCTTGCTTCTGTTGAGCTGCACTAGGCACTCCCCCGAGGCAGGCAGAGGACTGCCCAGGCAGCGAGCAAGTTTATCCACAAGTCCTGCTGGAGCGCCTGTGCGCGGAAAGCAGCCATTTACCAGGGGCACGTTCCGCAGCTCCAGGCATCCACCGCGAGTCTGCAGCGGGAACGCACCCCAGGCTCCTGCCACAAAGTACAGCCTGGAAAAAGTCCTGCACAAGGACTAACCTAAACCCCCACGCTGGCTTGGAGCACACAGACCGTGGAGGGAAATAAATCTGGAGAAATGCGGTTAGCATAAAGCCAACAAGGAGCAAAAAACTGATGGGTAATCCTAGCGTTTTTGTTGTTGTTGTTAAAGTTGATCTGGAAATCTGCCAGGCTAAATTTTTATGTCAAAGATGTGATGCTTTGAAATGGCAGGATTTTCAGTGGACTGAACAGAGTAGGATAGTTCAGTTTCAGAATTTTCATCTTTATTTTTCAGAAGGGCTTTAAAGTTTTTAAGCTTGTTTCCATTGTTCTATCGTTTTTTTGTTGCTCAGCAAAATATACCCTTTTAATGTGTTAAGTGTTTGGGGCTCCAGCTGCAATTACCACCCATAGCAAGTGAAGCTCAGCTATCAGAAACAGGGTGCTTAGGAACAAAGGGTGCTTTTGAAAGCTCTGGCCTTCATCTAGAGATTGTGGAAGTTTGGCTTCCACACATTCCTTAAGGCAGTGAAGCCAATGCAGTTCAGCCACTTCATTCAGCTGGATCACTATTTGAGTTGAAACCTCCATTCTCCCAGGTGGTTTTCTTCCCCAGAATCAGACACAGATTAATTACAGACTCAAAGAACACTAGAAATGCTTTTTTCCTGCTACCTTTTTTGTTTGTCTTGTTTGAAGTCAATATTCTGGTATTCCCAGACACTCAAATTTACAAACGCCAAGTTATATGTATATGTACCTGCATGTACATAACAATACACTTTTTATTCTTCAGGCAGGATTTTTTAGAGTTTTGTCACAAACTCTTGCTATGTAGTACTCTTCTTTCAAAGTTCTACTCCTCCCTGAAAACCTTAGTTTTCTGTGGCTTCATCACCACTTTTGGTTCCCATTTATTTCTTCAGTACAGCTGCCTTTCAGAGAGGTCATAGGGTTGCTTCACAACGTAAGATCAAAGGGCAACTCAGTCTATACCCTAAGATTTTTGTTGTACCCATAAATTAGACAGATTTAATGCTCTAATAACTTCACTTACAAAGACTTCCTGATTGAACTTTTCCTGACTGTTTTCCTACAGTTTTGGGGAGATGCCTTGTTTGGTCTCCACTCTTGTTTTTCTGTGTTTGCTATCACATTTCTCCTCAGCCTAACTCTGAATTAAAAATCTCCTGTCACATGAGTGTGTACTTAGGTTGCATAAACTTAGTTCATTTGAGGCTGATCTTAACCTGGCTGAAGAGCCAGCCCATGTTATTTTCATATAATTTATTCATTGGTCAGCTGTAGCTGTACCTATTCTGCAATCCTCACTCTCACCCTAAATTATAACTGTGAATCAATTTAATTAAACATTATGAAGTCAAGGGTGCAGGGTTTGTTACAAGCTAAATAATGAGAGAAGGAAGGTTTCTATCTGTTGTCTTTCCTATCCTGTATATTGCCTGGTCTCACTGAAGAGGTGATGACTTTGTTCTGAGACCTTGCTATATCTATCACAGATAGATACCGGTTGGTAATGGTTCTTCTAAATGGTTGGTAGTGAACTTTAATCTTAAAAACTTACTTGTTAAAAAAATTTCATATCCAGAAGACTATATTTACAACCACTTTTTAGCCGTAAAACTTTGTAACTTCCAGTGGAGCCACTGGTAATTCCCGTGCTTGCAGCGTGTACCTGCCAAGTGCAGCTGTGGCTCTGCCTGACCCTTCCTTTGCTGCATGTACTCCATACCTAGCAGCACCATATGACCAAGCAAGCAGAGTTCTTTTCTTTTCCTGCCCCACTCTAAATTAGTGAATTAAAAATGAGGAAAGAATGAACGTTCAAAATAAACGTTAAAATATCTTTGCTGCTCAAGATTGTATTTAGGTTGAGTTCTCTTGCCATTGTATATATGTTAGATTATCATAAGATCCCTCTAGATTTACAGGTAATGATCTCTGAAAAGATCTCATTCAGCATATTTGTTGCATCTGATATAATTTGTTTTCCTTGTCTTGAGAAATTTTCTAATCTCCTGAATTTCAAACCCCTTACAACCTTAGGTAACCGGAGGTTTTTGGCATGGCAATTCTCTTTCCAAATTCATTGCTCCCTCAGGGCAAAGTCATTCCATATTAACAGTACTTTTAAATTGTCACATTTCCACTTCTGGTGAACATGTGATACATAACATTCCCTGTGAACAAGTATGTACTGGTTCATAAAAACAGGCAATAAACTTGGCACCAATAATTTCTGAAAAGTTTCAGACTTCTAACTGGAGCAAGAACAATCAGGAGCACTCCTGATATAAAAACAGAGGGTTTCAAATTCATGAGAGATCATCTGTTTGATGAATAGCACGTTTTGGATGCTGCTGTATGGTGTGACCCTTCTTTCTTGGACGAAACAGGAGATGGTCTTTGGAAAAGCAAAGATGACTTGTAGCCAAATCTACATCTGCTCTCAGCCTTGTCCAAAACCTGGATTGCTGCTCTTGCTGTTTCTTCACCCCTAAACATTGCATGAGAGTTCAAGAAAGCCAATCCAAAAAGAGCAGGCTTTTCGTTCAGAAGATTCCTTTTACTTAATCATGATGCAAAGAGAAAATAAAGAACAACTCACTTCAGTGTGATTATAGGGCAAATTCTACCTACCTTACAAAAGGTAGGTGGATCATGGTTTTGTGAATACAGAATAAAAATAGGAAAAAATAGAAGGTATGTACTTTAAGTTAAGAATAAAGATTAGACTTTAAAACATGAATATATAAATTACTTTTTTAGATGGAAGTGTTAATCAAATTACTTTGTTCAACTAAACTCCTAAGCTACCAGGTTCAGTGGTAAAGTCTGGGCATCTGAAGTTAGGATCCTCATGTGGCTTCTTTGTTTTAAGTAACAATATAAAGTATTTTTGTCTAGCTAAGGTAATTGGGTATGATCATAGGATTTTGTCTTAATATAAAGGAGACAAGAAGTAGTTTCTTGTCTATTTGTCACTCAAGGTATGTCTTCTGATCTTCTCTTCAGGAAAAACCCTACCTCACATGACTTGTATCATCTCTGTATCCTAATCATCATATATCTGCTTAGCCTAAGTAATGCCAATTACCCCAAACTGCCTGTAATTATTACTGTTGTATGTTAAAATAGTATTCATACATAAGTTCACTCTCTAATTATTATTATATACTGTTTCCTAGTTATTTTATGTCTAGTACCTCTCTTCATTCCTTGTTTGCGTGGCAGCAATGTAGATTTCTATTGTGATTTAGAAAAATGAGGAGAGGATGAGTAAAGGCTACAACTAAGGGGGATGTCATTGGTCACAGTTAAAGAACAACTTTGGTGCCAGATGGTGCAGGCTCCATTCCTTCAACTCCTGCTGGAAGACCTGACCCTCAAATGTCTCATGATCCTTGTTACCAGAAACCCTTCCCCCTGTTCCAGCAGTATGACCCACTTAGCCCAGAAATGTATCAGATCCATGAGGCCTCGGAAATCCTCCCTTTGACCACAGGAGTCACCATTTCGTCATGGTCACTGCCATACCCCATCTCTGAACCCTCTGTACTTGCTGAAAACCTTGCCTTTTTCTTTGCCACAGAAGTACGTCAAAGACCCTCATACATACACACACCTATGTGCATTTTTGTGTGTTTACAAAGACCCAGGTGAAAGTGTATGAAGTGTATAAATGTGTGTTTATACATAGTCATACTTCTTTATACTATACAAGGATTTTATTTGTAAAGTGTGTGTATAAAATGTTTAGTAAGAGGTAATGAAATTAAGTAATAATTTAATGGGAGTAGAAAGAAAACAAAATAAAAGGAAAGTACAGTTAACTGTTGTGGGAGTATGTCAGAGGAAGTGGGGGGTCATGAAAAGATCTGAATATGCATTGGGCAAAGGGGTGAGCCTGTGAAACTGTCCAGGAGGCTGCCACCCAGCCCCAGGTCATCCAAACAACACCCCAGACCTGTCAATCTGACCAAGAGGTCCTCTTCACCTACTGTCAAACCAACCAGGTCACCTTGTGGGGTTGTCTTGCACCTTTGTCCTATTCTAGAAAATGTAGTTAATATTGCTTACTAAAGTTGAAGGCCAGAAGGAAAAAATAACTTCATGGGAACATGTTTATAGGGACACCTACATCCCATCCAAAATGTTTTCATAAAAAGACCATGTGCATTGGAAAGAAGATGGTTGGGCTGGGATTATGAAAACAAAAGTTTGTGTGAGGGGGGATGAGGCAACTGTTTTCTACATCTCAGTGTTCTAACAGCTACTTGTAATACTATGAGAGGGATTATGCTCCGTGTATTCCTTTATCCTTATGTTGATGTGAAGTTCATACACTTTCTGAAAACACAATCCTAGCTGAATACACAAAAGACAAAATTTTTCTCTGAATTGTTTTTATTCCTGCTTAGAACCACAGGATTAAAAAAAGTAAACCAGCCAAAAAGCCTGGCTTTGAAAGAAAGGAAATGGTAACAATGGGAGGCAGGTCACCATCAACCCAGTGATCAATTAATAAATAAAGTTGCATTGAACATGACTGAAATGTTGCCTAATGTTTGTTTTTCTGTGCGCATGTAGTAGCAGCATGTTAATCAACTGCAGCTTCTGTTAAAAGGCATTTTCTGTGCTCCTGGGGAACTGGGAAGCTTTGGGAGTTTAAGGCCCTTTTCTGAAACAAGCAATAGTGTTGATCTGAACATAAAACAGGTGGCCTCATGTCATGTAAATCAAGACTCACAATATACATAAGGCTGTGAAAAAGTCCTTTAGAAGTAACAGGTATTTGTGGCCTATTCTAAGTGCAGTAACAACACCATTAAGCTCGTTTTAATGGTGGTGAACCTATTATCCAAGTGTGCCTGGACTGTGTGTCTGAAAGGCAGAATGGGTTCTCAAGTAGCTGAAGCTTTTAAAACCATTTCTCCTGCCTCAGTAATTACAGACCAAGCAGGTAATGGATGTTCTTAAATCAGCATTCACACAAGCTGCTAAATTAAAATAATTTTCATGTCTTTGTTACTAGTAATGAAGTAGATGTCTCTGTCACAGATTGCTTTAACAGGGTGCTCAAAACCAAGACATGGGGATGTTTTACAGCACACAGTTACCATTCCTTACATTAATGTGTTACTGGAGTTTATAATAAAGAACTATAACCACACCTTCTTCATTACTGTCAAGAGTCAGACCTGTGTGTGAAACATCCAAGCTGTGCAAGGAATTGGAAAACCATGTCTGGTAATTGGTGTAAAATTAGAGTAAATATATATTAGAGTAAACCTCCACTCAGAAAGGAGGACCATGAGGATGTTTAGGACAAAAGAAAGATTTTACAGTGTTTATGAACACATGTTCACAGGTATTAGTTGAAACTGTGAGAAAGGGTCAAAAGTACTGTTTAATAGACGACAGTCACCAAGGTATCAAGGTACATTCTATTCCAGTGAGCTTTAAAAAGTGAACACTACTGAGGGCAAAATTTAAAAGTTTCTAGCAGTAAAAAGATGAGGGAAGAAACAGCTGTTTGTGAAGGGGTGTTGCTTGCCCTAGAAATTTAACAGCTGGATAAAAGCCTCTCAAGTCCATGATGTTTAGCAGTTGGAGCTGGAGTGGGAGAAAAAGAAGGATGGTTAACCACAGTTTTTACATCATGCTCCCCAACAAAGCTTGCACCAAAATATCCCCAAAAAACACCAGTTTGAACTTTACCAAACAGCTATTCAAAGCCCCTGGAAGCCGTCAGGCCAGTGGGAGGTGAGGTTAGCAGAAATACAATACCCAGACAGCTGGAATAATATTAATAGTGCTGCTGGGTAAGACATGGCATTATTCTTTGTGGCAAGTCCATTATTCATCCATATGCATATTGCTGGAATGTATAAACACTCACTAGCTCCAACAACAGAGCTTTAACTGTTGACAAGCCATAGACCTGGTCTTCAGTCCTGCAATTAGGAAAACAAAGCTTAAAATGGATGAATATTTTTGTATTTTTTGTACAGCTGGAAAGCTAGCAAGTTTTTTGGAAACTTCTCCTGGGGTTGCCAGTGACAGTTTCCCTTTTCACTGACATACCTGGAAGGTTTTTATCTCCATCTACCTCTACACAAAACATTGTTGTTTACCAGCTTATTTGAGATTTATTAGTCCCATTCTTATGCTGAGTTCTGGAAAATTGTAATAGCAGTGAGCTCATTGCAGCAACACAGTACAAACTGCATTATGTGCCAGTAAACCAACCTCATATTGATAGAGGAAGCACTGAAATAAATGCAGATGAAAAGAAAGCATGTCATATTTCACAGTGGACAGGAGATTGTGATTTTATCTGGCAACCTGAAAGGTTCTGGTATTTTAACAAAACCACCATATAGTAAAGAATAAGTAGTAAAGGGAGTAATAAAATAATTTAAAGGACCCCTCCTTGTACATGAATTATTAAACATCCCAAGGGGACTGGAAGCTGTATTCTATAGCCTCTTTTCAAAAGCTGTATGATTTTTCTCAAGGAGTTCAGGAATTATTAAGCCACATGTTAAAAGCATGTCTAGAAACATGGCCAGAGATGTGATCAGATATGTCTCCCAAGCAGCCGTGGGCAAGTTGAACTCTGGCAAAGCAGGAGGTCTCTAGGGTTGTTGAGAGACACGTCACAGCCCCAAAGGGCTGTCCTTTCTCAAACCCTAAAAGGAAAAGGATGGGTAGTGCTCTGTATTCCAGCCACAGAAGAAGTAAAAGAATAGCAAACCCCACTGAGCACTAGGAAAAAACGAAGAAATGCAGAGGAAGATGGCCCATTTCACCACTAGAAAAGAAGATCTATCTTAACAAGGCTGCTTTTTGTTCATGGCTGCTCAGAACAATGTACTAAACCCATACTGGATTTGTCTGAAGTTGCCCCAACGCAAGCAGGCATCATGAAGGGCTTGTTCCTTGAGATGCCATTACTGTCAGGTGTAACACAATTTGGCCCCTGGACTTGAGTGGGGAAAATTGTGTAGTTCTGAACAACTGTGCTGGATCTTTGCTGCAAAATTGTTGAAGAGTGAGCCTGATGAATGATGTGTTGGCTACTTTCAGCCAGCTGGATGATACGTTAGGAGACATCCTGAATTTGTAAATCCAGTCTGCTGTGTAAGGTATAGGTGACCTCGAAGCTGCCTTCAGGAGTTCATCTTTTGTCCTAACAGGAGCCATGTTTATTGCTGCACCGTGTTCAGGGGAGTCCTTTGGGTAAGTGTAATCCCCTGCCCTTGTCATTGTCACACTAGGTAATCTGCGTTTGTTTCAGAAATTTCATCACATCTATCATTTAACCAATGGATTTGGGGAAAACCCATTGCAAACTCTTCTTTTTCCCCCTACACATGTTCGTGTAAAATTGACTTTTTGTTCTGGTTTTCCATATCAGTAGACAACATTGTCTGTATCTTGCAGCACAGCACAGAATCCAAAGACTGACCAAGTAACACTGTACAGGAATCTGGTTGGGTTTTCATCAGTCGTGTTAATGGGTGGTTGTGTATGTTTTTTCTTCTCATTTTTTTCTATTCATATTTAAACTTTATTGTTAGTACCTCTTTTTAAGCAATGTGTAAACTTTTGCAAGTATGAATTCATTTATAAAGTGCATGCATTTATAAATATTTATGCACACCTTACTGTATATATTTTATAGATATTTACATGTCACCATAAGGAGCTGGACCTGCAGCAGAAGAAGGTGGGCACAGCACCTGCCCTGTCCTAGCTTGTGTGAAACTGTCCTGACCCTAGAATCTAAAAAAAGCCAGGGGGAAATGAAGGCAAAATGTTTTCTTTGCACAACATAATACACAGTCAGCAGTTTCTGTAGCCTGTTAGCAATTAGTATCTTCTGTGCAGATTTTTAACAGATCTTTTTTTAGCTGTACCCTCTTTGTGTTGATCGCTTGATTATGAACTGCTGTAAGACACTGAAGTAAATCCATGATATGTAGCATGGAGATTAGTGACAGCAACATAGGTTTCCACTGAAATGAAATATTCTCAAAAGTGCTCTGGTTTCCTTCTAAAGAAGGTAACAAGGTTCAAGGACAGAAGAGCAGTAGTGATGTCATATATTTGCACTGTGGTCAGGCTTTCAAGACAATTTCATGAAATTTTCAAAAAGTAGCTAGAAACCCATAGTCTATATGAAACCACTGTGCAGGATGGCCAGTCCTTGGAAAATTATTTACTACTGGTTATTAGTGGGTCACCGTGAGAGCAAAGGGGCAGATTGAAACCAGACACACAAGACTAGCTCCTTGGTGTGGCGACTAATTTATATATCATTAGTGACGTGGATACCATTATACCAATATTATACTAGACAATGGTGAACGGAGGGGAACTTTAGCTTGTTGGATAAGAAGAAGAGAAAGAAATTATTTTTATATTATAATTGCTGTATAGTTTCTGATAAAAAAAAACTTGCTTAGTAGAAATAAGGCTAAGGTGCTGCTCTGAAACATAGATACACAACTGCACAAATACAGGACTGAGGAAACAAGGGTTCAGGAAAGTAGCTGGTATTGTGAGAGACTGGATTGCTAGTGATTAATGACTCAAACCATGCAGGTGCTGTGAGAGACTGGACTGTTGGTGGTAATGTCTCAAAATATTGGCTGAGTGTTTTGCAAACGATGCATAGAGTGCAGAAGGGTATGCACACTTGGGGCTACAAACTGGGTTTCCAGATAATGCAAGAGGCTGATAAAAGGCAAATCCTGAGAGGAGGCGTAAGTCCTTATCATGCCAATGTGCTCCCTTACATAATGACACAGCTGTGAAAACTCCCCTCCAAAGTATCAGGATATTCACATGTAGGATGAAGGTATTCATCTCAGCTGATGGGCTATAATAGGCCATGACTGATTCAGCTACAATGGTAAGAGACAGCTGGAACATTTTAGAAGATGTCAAAGACTCACGAAATGTCCCATGATCCAGTGTTGCATCATCCAGGGGAGGTACAGGGGGCGTTTCCACCCAGCCTCAGCATAATATAGAACCCATGGACCTGGGGTGTTGTGGGCTCTTTCCCTCCACCACTTGATGGATACAGTCTGCAACCATCCCTCGACAAGGCTGCAACCACTGAGAAGACCAGAAAAAGAGGACCAATGGGACATCGTTGAAATCTATGGAGTGGTGATGGTTTTTTCTACTTAATCTGTTTCTCTGTTGCTTTCTTTCTCCCCCTCCTCCTCCTTCTCCCAAGCTCTCTTTACCTCACATTTACTTTTTAATAAACGCTGTACTATTGACTTCAGAGTATGATCTCATTTACACCTTAATTTGGGCAGAGGGACCTCTCTAATAATTTTAATAATCAGATCTTAACAGGTATAAATGAGGGGTTTAACACTACAGAAGTAGAACAGGAGTCAATAATGTCATTCTGTTATGCAAATATTAAATACCATGCCAGGATTTAGAAATGAGAGTGTGGTTTGAGTTGTGCAAAGTGTTTCTCTTATTCCCTTCAATATTTTCAAGGCCTCAGGTAAAATACTCTGTATTTCAGAGGCATAGTGCTTCAGAAAAGATACGTGGGGAGTCTGCAGCAGAGTAAGAAGATTTAGAGATCTGGAGAATGTGGCATATGAGAAAATCAAGACTGCTACACGTAAATAAGAGAAGATATATTTGAAGTGTTTAAAGTAGAGTCAGCTCTGCAGAGACAGGACCAGTCTGGTTTTTGTTGCTTTTAGGCTGCAGAAGAAGTACTTGGATTAAGACAAGATATAGAACAGATATTAACAACATTTTATTAATAAAGATACTAAATCAGTAGTCTACATTACCTAAGGAGGTTTCAAAATTCCCCTAATTGGAGGTTTTTAAGAATAGATAAAGCAAATATAAGGAATTATATTGCCATTGCTGATTTCTTCTTGGGGCTCTTGGGGTCTAGATGACCTCCTGAAACCTCTTCTAGTCTGAATTACTGGGAAGCTTTTATGCATGAAATTATTAGGTTTCATATTCTTTGAAAAGGGAAATATATCTTTGATGTTTGTACAGTGCCCAGCAAAGCAATTAAATCTGGAGACTCCAGTCATCATAGAAACTGTACAGTAATAATAATATCTAATTAGCATGTTGTGTTAAAGTGTAACTGTAAAACTGTGATTCCCTGTGCTATCAATGACGTGGTGGGTTGACCTTGGCTGGCTACCAGGTGCCCACCTAAGCCACGCTGTCACTCCCCTCCTCATCTGGGCAGGGGAGAGAAAATAACAGAAGGCTCGTGGGTCAAGATAAGGACAGAAAGAGAATCACTCACCAATTACCATCATGGGCAGTTTGGGTAAATTAATTTATTGCTTAATAACAGGAGAGTAGAGAAATGAGAATAATAATGAGAAAACAAATCTAAAAGAAAAAATCTCCCTATTCCATTCTGCCTCTTAGGCTCAACTCCACTCTTTATTTCTCTGTCTTCCCCTGAGCGATACAGAGGACAAGGGGTGGAATTGTGGTCAGCTGGTCACACATTTTCTCTGCTGCACCTTTCTCCCCATACTCTTTGCCTGCTCCAGCGAGGGGTCCCTCCCATGGAAGACAGTCCTCCCTGTACTTCTCCAGTGTGAGTCCTTCCCATGGGTTGTAGCTCTCCACAAACTGCTCCATCCTGGGTCCCCTCCACAGGCTGCAGTCCCTCAGGAACAGGCTGCTCCACCATGACCCCTTGTGGGGTCACAGGTCCTGCCAGCAAACCTGCTCCAGTGTGGGCTCTTCTCTCCACGGGTCACAGGTCCTGCCAGGAGCCTGCTCCAGCACAGGCTTCCCAAGGGCTCACAGCCTCCTTCGGGCATCCCCCTGCTCCAGTGTGGGGTTCTCCAGAGGCTGTGGGGACAGCTGTCTCACCATTCGCCTCCTTCATGGACCTCACTACCTGCAGAGCTGTTGCTTTCACACATTCTCATTCTTCTCTCTGGCTGGAAGTGCTGGGTTTTTTTTCTCTCTTTATAAATACATTTTCCCAGAGGTGCTACTGCCATCACTGATCCTGGCACCCAGCCGTGGCCAGGAGCGGGTCCATCCTGCATCCATCTGTGACTGGCTCTGTAGGACATGGGGAAAGCTCCTGGCAGCTGCTCACAGAGCACCCGCTGTAGCCACTCTGCTACCAAACCCTTGCCACACAAACCAAATACAGCCATATTTCAGAATTACCTGGCATCATTCAAATTATCTTGGCTAGTTTGAGCTTTATTGGAAACTCTGGCAGTGACTGGTATAGGTAAAAATCTTTTTTTGGTACTAGTACATTATCTATACTAGGAATCAGCCCTAATAACCTCTAGTTTATAATTTTAATATGTCACTGTAGTCATAAACAAAATTTAGGTCTGGAATGGTTGTAATCTGTATCATATTTGTGGGGCCTTTAATGTTTCCTTTCAGAGTGCTGGGAAGTACTCAGCTCAACTGATTAGTGATGGTGTTTCCCATTGAACTCAGGGAGCTTATGATGTCCAATCTATTATGAAATGTCTTCATTAAAATGAATTTTTATAGGCACTCTTTTAGACTCTAACTAGTAAGAATGTATAGCCCTTATGTGCCGCTGCCTCTGCCAGTGCCATATATTGGCAGCCATAGTGCAGAAGAAATTACAACAAAGCTAACAAATGCTTTATGCTGAAGAACTACAAAACAAAAACTTTGCAAACCAGAGCAGTTTAGAGTAAGCAGCAGATGGAAGTGGGAAGCTATTTACAGTACACAGTGATGTTACACAACAGTTTTTGGAAGAAAATGTGGAAAAGAGTCTTTCATTAACTAAAACTGTAAGGGAAATTGACTACATTACACAACGCTAAAAACCAGCATATCTTCGCCCATTTGGAGGGTTGTATTAATGCAATAATACTAATTTAAATGCTCCAGCTAATTAATTCAGAACTAGCTGATTTGTATGTGAATGGCACTGACACTGACAGGTAGACAGGCCAGAAACATTTTGTGTTTCAGACACTAGAAATCTGAATATTATTTCACAGCAACAGAGTAACCCAGGGGTGAAGCTGATGAGGTAAAGAGATGCTTTTAAAGCAGATGGTGTTTTATGACACTCAGGTCTTTTGAAAGCATCACCTGACCCCATAAAAAGCATAAAGGGGACAGTGCAGCTATTGAATTAGTGTGTTTAATATCTGGTTTGATAAACAAGTTCTGAACTCAGTTACAAGTTATTTTCATTTAAAAAGAAGAGCATAGTAGCCTATTTAAATGATTTTAGAATTCTTCTAAGACTGAATTCTTTCATTTTTAAAACAAACTTCCATGTTTCTTTGTCTCATCCTTGTGGTTCTTAATATAATTTTTAACCAGAAAATTTAGCCAAAGTAGTTGAGATACTAGGGCATTCATTCTCATGGATTTTTAGAGATTCAGCTCCAGGTCCTTGCTTTCTTTCAACTTTAGCCTATATCTTTAATAAACTTTGTTTCTGTTGATTTATCTTATCCACTAGAATGAAAGTATTATGATATCATTTTTTTCCAATTTGAAAGAAATCAGAATAGCTACTCTGGAATCATTTCACTTCACATCACCAAGCAGTTAACAGGCGTTAATATCTAATATTAATGAAAATTAAATAGTTTCATTTCTTCTGTCAGTAGTTTCAATCTTCATAAATATTACAGTGTTAACTGTAGCAAGGATCCTGGCTGTCCAGTATTGCAGATTAATGTTTTTGCTGATGTACTATGTTCAGCATTTTGCTCTCTGGCTCATTTAATGTTTAATAACTCTTCAAGGAGGAAAAGTTCAAACAGGCTAAGCTGAGATACAGAAGTTGAGGCTTGTCCATAACAGTGGTAATGGCATTGGATGAGGTTTGAGAGATGATCAGAGGGTCCCTGGAGTTTTTAATCTAATCATGCCTATTCTTGATGCAGGCCATGAGTCCTGTAAAAAGAGGTAAAGAAAGTGAATATACATAATTAGCTGTGTCTGACTTCATTTCTGCAGTGCATTCTGTGACAAGCAAGGAGTAGTGTAAGGAGGAAAATTTATTTAATTTAGGAAGGACAGGTTGTTTTGCTGCTGTATTGTAGGAAATTAACTGTAACGGACTCTTTAAATCTCAAGAAGAGCTGGATTCCTATGTAAGGTTATTACAGAGTGAGATAAGCTAGTGATGGGGCCCAGAGATGCATTAAAATCATAGTGTATTATGAAAGTAGGACAAGCATTGTTGTGAACATTTGGGAGGAACAGGGAAGGAAATACAAAAAAGATATCTTTTTAAATTACATTCAAGTGGGTTTTAGAAATTGCTACAAAAGAAAGCAGTCCAGAAAGCCTGGGACATAGAAATGGACATGGCTCAGAGATTTTTATGCCTGATAAAAATTGGGTAGTCTAAGTCTGGAGGATGGCAGCAACAAGGCACCACCAGAAAGGTTTAGGAAGATTGCTAATGCATAGTGAAGAGTGGTTTTATTTTTCTTTTTGTGGCATGAAGGGACAATATAAAAGTATTGTGTAAGGGCAATACAGAACTGTTGAAGACAAAACTTTGATGGAGCAATGTACCTACATCATATTCAAAGAAGCAGGGACAGGACATTCCAGAGGAACTCCCATTCAAGTGTTCATATATGATATAGAAGATTAAGTAAGGCATCATCAGAGCAAGATGGATTTTCTTTTAAAAGGTGGAGACGACTATTTCACCAAAGCCCGGAGCTCTGTAGTTGAGAAAAAGAAGACTTGCATTCAGGTTCTTGATCTGAATCAAGAAACAGAAAGTCTTGAGCCTGTATTTTCTGTAATCTACTATTATGCTACTATTTGAATATTTGGGAAAACGTTCTTTCTTAAACAGAACAAACTTATAATGATCTTTGTTTTCCTTCTTCAAAGCTGAATCTATCAAAGAGCAATGAAAGCTCTGCTTCATGCTGCAGGCTTGCCAAAGAATCTCTCTTCTCTACATCTGTTAACAGCTGTTCCTCCCATGTCAGAACACAGGTTTGAGTTCCATTCCACAGTATCCCAAAATACAACTCTGAACTCTCCAGTGCCGAAGTCTTGAAGCATGGTCCTTTACAGTATACAAATTAACAGATCAGTTTACAACTAAATACACCATTCACTGTCACAGAATCACAGAATCAATTAGGTTGTAAAAGACCTCTGAAATCATCGAGTCTATAGCAGGGCATCTCACCCCCACAACAAGAGCTTATCTCTTGTTTGTTAACAGTCAGTAACTCAAACAGGACAAGCTGTCTTGCAGCGAGGTATTTTGGCGTCATGGGGTTAACAGTGATCTGGCATCTCCCAGCTGCCAATAAACATCTTACCGTTGGAGAGAGATCTGGAAGAGAAGCTGGATTTCTGACTGACAGACACCTCACTTTACAAAAGCTACACCAAAACTTTCACAAAGCAGAAATATTCTACCCATTCCCTGGAAATGTGTGAAGTTTCTCTCCTGAGCAGGGATGCCTGCTTCGTGGTTACTCCTCTGGAGGCTGAGTAAAGGAATCTGTGTACATTATTGACATTTTGATGGTAAGTTACATCAATACTATTTCTTTTTCTAATTTTAATATAGGTGCAACCTTGACATTCTGCACTGTTTTATGTTATGCTGTAATCTATGAGTAGTTCTTTTTACTTTTACACTTTGCAGTAAGTAACTCTGATTAAGATATTTTGTCTGTTATCTACAGTCTGTTTAATAAATAATTCATTTTATAAATAGACTTGATCCACCATCCCTAGAACTTGCACGCCAGAGTGATTTCTTAAATATAAGCAGTTGCCAAAAATCTGAGCCTAAGGCAGGGCTTGTCTGAAGCTCCCTCTCATCCCGTGGCAGAGTCCAACCTGTGACCCAACACCATCGTGTCAACCAGACCTTGGCACTGAGTGCCACATCCAGTCTTTTTTTAAATGCCTGCAGGGACAGTGGCTCCACCACCTTCCTGGGCAGCCCCTTCTATTAGCTAATCACAGTTCTGTGAAGAATTTCTTCTCAACATTCAGCTTAAACCTCATCTGGAACAACTTTAGACTATGTCCTCTTGTCCTGCCACCAGTTGCCTGGTTGATTATGCTGACCCCCACCTGGATACACCTTCCTTTCAGGGAGCTCTAGAGAGTGATAAGATCTCCCCTGGGCCTCCTCTTCTCCAAACTGAATACTCCCAGCTCCCACAGCTGGTCTTGATGTGTGCTCCAGATGCCTTTCCCCAGATCCATTGCCCTTCTCCATCACTGCTGAGTGGATCCTGGAAGCAAAGGACTGGTGAACACCTGATTTCTCTTTCCTGACTCATGTAAAAATTAATTTACAAGTTCAGACCAGAACTCTGGGATGCTCCAAAAGGAGGAAAGAGGCTTTTTTTCCTCCCTTTTTCTGTCCCTGCAGTGTAGGGTCAGCTAAGCAGCTGTATTGGTCTTCATCATTGTGTTGTAGAATGAAACCCCTAGCATTTGGAAGAGAGGTCACTGTAACCCACACTCCTTGTGTAAACAGTGTCTGCACTGAGGACTGTGACCCTGTTGCTGCAAAGCTGCTGCTTAGTTCTGACCACTAAAAGTGGATAGTGCTTAACACAAACCTGAAATTTTAATTTTCTGTATATGAGGAAGCACAACTTTATGTGGACTATGCATCCAAAGACAGGTAGTCTAGAGTATATGGGCTAGATTCTACAAAGAGAAGATAATTTTTACTGGATCTGTAGGACTTTGACCCCCCAGATAATTTTTTCCACCTGGCCTTGAAACTTTCTTTTTCTGACTATTGGAAGACCAGTAGCCACAGCTTAAGAATCAACACCATGTTCCCAAATTCTTTTCTTCTCAGACTTTGGTCTTGTTATCCCATTGCATGGGGATCCTTTCTGCTACTTGAGAAAAGTTGCTCTTTATGTCTTTAGCTGATTTTAATCCTCAGCAAAATCTCTCTGTGATTCCCTCAAATAACATCTAGGTTTTCCCAGCTCATGGAGGAGTGTGTGGCTACTTTCTGTGATTCAGATAGCTGAGCCAAAGGTAACTCAGGCTTAGAAGCTCTTTGGTTTTGTGATGGACCCTTTTTACAACTCTTGCCTAGTAAATCCATGAAAGTCTGGTTATTTCATCACAGTTGTACTGGGAGTTTTAGCATCAGCTGTTTTCATTCGAAGAGGCATGAGGGATTATTGTTGCAGGTAATAACCAATACTCATGAGTACCTGAAAAAAAATGTTTTTACTGTATTTCCACCTTTGTTTTGCTTTTCAGCTCGCTGCTGTCAAGAGACTGCTGCTTACTAGGTTCAACAGGTCACTGACTGTGTAGGGACAGCCTTAATGGATATAAACAATCAATTTTCTATTTGAACAGATGTATTTTAATAGTACTTTGATAGCAGGCAGTAAAAAAAAATAGTTTTTCATTGGCTTTGACATTTTTACCTTTTAGCTACATCCTCATAGCCGAACCCAAACTTCACTGGGATTATCCTTAGTGTTTGCCTGGAACAAACAGATTGGGTTTAAGTGTTACTGCATAAGAGCTCAAACCATCTCCACTGCCACTCTTGTTCTTTGACTGATATTCATCTGATTTGCTCAAGGAGATAAAAAACCAACAAAAATAATTAGCTCTGCAAAAAGAAAAGAAATTATTTAGTTCCTGGAACTGATTCATCGCAGATTCATGGGACTACTGGAAATTATTCTAAGAGAAGTAGAAATATCTGGAGTTTATTGGTCAGGACTTCTGAAATTAGTTTAAGAACTATACTGTATAAACTGACTTAACTGTTCAGCATCACTAAAAAAAGACTAGAAGAAAATTACCCCCTACTACAAAATATGAACTTTTTTTCCCATGGGTTGACATCTGTAATTAATGAGTAGGCTGAAGCTTATTCTAACAATCATTGTCTGTAGAGAGGAATTTCTTTTGAAGGTGGATGTCCATTAGCTGTGCTGACCCCTTTCTGTTTTAGAGTTCAAGTAATTCTGAATGTTGAAATCCTGTGCCCTATTTTGGTTTATACCTCATACCACACTTTAGGTGTTTTCCTCTGTTCTAATCCAAATAAGGAAAAAGTTAATATTATATTAAGTTTTATGAGGATAGCTTCAGACTGGTATAACTAGAATGATTGCCTCTCCTCTGCTCAAAATGTCTGATCTCTTTCCTAACTAATAATCTCAATCCTGTTGTGCTGCCAGAATGCAATAAGCACCTATATTGTTTAATCAGCCTCTTGAATGTGGAGCAGTCAGTATCCAATGACTGGCAGCTCATTAACTCCCCTATTAACTGCCTCATGGGAAAAATTAAAAGAGATTAAATGAACAAATTAAGGAGTTTGTTGCCATTTATTCATTTCTTTATTTCAGCTGCAAAATTTTAATGAGTTAGTTACCTACTGTTCCTTGCAGTTCACATCCTCCTACTATAGGCACTAGTGTGGGTTAAGCCGAAGCAAGAAACATTTTAGTAAATCACTGTCGTGCTACGAACAGTTTATTCAGGTTTGATACAGCACTGGGAGATTAAAAACCCCCTCTGGTCTCCTCGGTTCTGCTGCTTTCCCCCTGGGAAGCCTGACATGTTTATCATGGTGGGAGGCGGGCTTCCCACGCGGCCTGGGAGCCAGGCCCGGGCGTCCCGGCCGGCAGCACGGGCAGCACGGGCAGCACGGGCAGCACGGGCCGCACGGGCAGCACGGGCAGCACGGGCAGCACGGGCAGGGCGGGCCGCAGAGGCCGCTGCCGAGCAGTGAGGGTCAGCTCCGGCCGTGGATGCGGGCCCGGAGCCGGCAGGAGCGCTTCCCGTGCCGGGGACACCAACACAAGGCAGGGCAGCAGCCGCCGGCCTGCCAGCGCGCTGTTCCTGTGGGGCAGATGACGCGCGGGCCCCTCTCCGCCTTCTGTTCCCCCGTTGCCTTGGTCCCCAGCTGCGCTGAAGGGATTTCCCTCGGGAACTTGGTCATGTTTTTTCTTTAGAGAGACTCTCCTTATGCGAACGTTGTGGGGCATTTTACAAAGCAGGTATCTTACCCTGTAACATATAAACTGAAGTCAAATGGCATGGCTTGCACTGAAGCTCTCTTCTGTGTTGCCTAAAATAGACGGCCAATAGTTAAAAATACATACAACTGTGTTTCTTTGTGTTAATTTTGCAGTGAAGCAGAGGCTGTGTCGTTGTGTGGCTAGTTGGGGAATGCCACAGGCAAGATATGTGATACAGTGATACATGCCAGCAAAAAATGAAGATTGCAGGTGCAGAGAAAGTGCAGTTTGTTCAAAGGCCCAGTTAAAGGTGAACATAGAGATCCCCTGGAGACATACCAAAATAATACCGATTTACAAGTGTGCTTTCTGCTAGACAACTATTACCTTACATAATCTTCAATCTCTAAAGCTTAAAAATATCCTGACACTGTTACCACTGACCAGAAGTCAAAAATAAATTTGGTCAGAAGAATGGATACTTAAACAACTGCATTGTTCTTTAAAAAAAAGGCATATCATGGTGACCCTTATAGGGTAGCTCTGAGGGCTGACCTTGTTGTTCTAGTTATAGAGAAAAATGAAAGGAAAAATCATTCTATCCTGAAGATTTTTTGTTGTTCTTAAAATTTTCCCCTGGGTATTTTTATGAGAAATAACTGCTTCTCTTCTTAATATAAGTATATTTAAGATTTTTTTTTTACTAGAAAAAAAGGCTTTTCACAAGCTATTAAGAAGGCCCAGTACTAGTAAAGTTTCATCTTGTCCATGTCCTTGAGTGGTTTCAAATATATTGTTATTTCTGGATTACATTCTCTAATCCTCTCTCCTCCCACAAAAATTGGACATGATCTAGCAGGCAGAAGCATTAGATGAAGGTGTAGTTCTTTTGAGTTCAGTGTAAGAACAGAGACTAGCCAATTTTTTTTTTTTTTTTTTTTTAGCAGAATCAGGCTTTTCTGGACCAGAATAGGTTAGAGGATCTAACACAGAAAAGCTGAAATTTAGATTACATCAGTTGTGTCTTAGTTTGATTTTGTTAAGCCATAACAAATCCTAATTGAAAAAGAGTACTTAAGCTCTTCTTAAGCTATAAGGACCACTTTAAATCCCAAAGCATGATCCATTTGTAATGCCTCTTGAAGTTTTGAGTTACATTAATGATGTTAAGTTCAGAAAAATACAGTAAATCTCCAAATACTATTGGGTTTCTTAGAGGTGTTCCCCAAAGATCACTGGAGAGAGCAATACCACATTTGCTTCTGCCTGGTTAAATCTTAAAGATGAAAGAGAAAACGAAATCACAGGGAGTTAACTGGCCAACAGTTGTCATGAAGGTAAATAAAGGTGGGAAGGAGGTAATCCTGTGTGGTGGTTTGGGTCACGCCGTGGCTTAGAGCTCTTTGTACAGGACATGAAGCCCAGTTACGTACAAAGCCGTAGGTAGCAAGTGGTGAGTAATGAAGGTAACCTTTACAGAGAGGAGACTATCACTGACTCAGAACTGCTGAGACAAGGAGCAGCTTCCAGGACAGCAACACCCTCTCAGTGCTGAGCATGATTCTCCCTGCCAGATGAGTTCCCAGGGATGCTGATAAGGACTGTGTGGCAGGCACACACATGGAGAAGCAGGGCACAGGCTGACAACTGACATGGCATATTCTTTGTGCCAATTGGCAGGGGGAAAGCCACAACACTGGACTTCAGCCAGGAGATTCGGAGTCAAAGGAGGTTTCTGAAATCAGTGGAGACTGCCTAAGAACAGACCGTGGTAAAATCAGTTACTTCTGACTTTTCTCTGGATGAAACAGATTGTCTTGAGTTACTTGATTAAGTGCATGAAATGTATTAGCCTCAAATGTGCAAATGGTACTGCATGTTCTGATTTTTTTCTTTTTGCCCTTGAACTCTGTGTCTGCAAATAACTTGGGATTTGCTTACGTAATAAGAACTAGGGTATGTGGAGTTGTTGGATAGAGCCCTACTGTGAGTACCCCATTAGAAACTTAAGCTGTGGGCAAGCTACTGTTGACATAAAATTCATATTAGTTTAGAGTTACAAAATATTTCTGTATCATGCTATTACCAAAAATTTATATAATCTTGGAACTGAGTTTTAAATGCAGCATTACCCCAAGAAAATTAATTTCCAGTGTTTTAAATTAAACTGTGAGGCGGGTCCATTATTTAAGTATTGGAATAAACAACCTAGATGTTAGTAAGTATCCACTAGGTTTTGTGTTTAATGAAAAGAAACACAGAATTGAAAGGAAAGACTTCAGTGGAAACTCTTGCAGAAACACTTCAGACTTTGTTAAGAAGCAGATTTAGGATCAAGTCCACTTAAAAATTATTTGCAAGTAAATTTTATTCAATATAGTGGAACTCCCTGTGGCTTTGAACTGGATGTGTTATTTTGCTGTTTTATTATTTGGGGTTCTTTTCTTTCAGGTAAACACAGTATTAAATCTATGTAGGCAATTTCTGTTTAAGTATTTCCTTCAGGTTTATGTAATGAAGTTGAACAAACAAAACATGAAAGGCCATCTGAAAACTTTGTATTTCTTTAGAAACTACTATCACCAGACAAAAAGCTATTTTTTTACAATAATCTGTTTTCAAACAAGCTGTGTGTGTTTGCTTGGCATTGTCATTTTGATGTAAATGTATATGACTTTGTGGGTTTTGTGAGAATTGTATTCCTTGAAGAGAAGAAACAAACCTGAGTATATAACTTGAAACTTTATGTGAGAAATCAGATATTTCAGTTTTTAAAAAGACATCAGACATTTGCTTTTAAAATTGAAAAGATTTTTGAAGGAGCTGAAATGATGAATTTATGAACATCTGGGCTAAAGCCAGCTTTTGTAAGACAATACCAGATCTGAGAACCACAAAACCAAGAGTGTTTTAGACACAGTGACAGAAAGCCAGGCTGCTAATTCAAAATGTACTGCCTACAGATCTTAGAACAGTGCCCCAAATTGCTAACACACAGCAACACACTGAGTTGGGTTTCAACATTGTTTCTCGTTTCATAAAAGCATACAGATTTCAGTAGATGTTTAACTTTTCTTCAGCATCAGTTTGCACAGTTATAAACCACTTGGAGTTTGTGTTTTTCAAGGTTTTTGCACAAGATTTCTTTTCACAGATGATTTGGTGAGTTCCCAAGTCATCTGCTACTGTTGGGTAATGGGGAATCTCCATCCAATAATTGTGTGGAAGTGGTGTAAGAAAATAGAGCATGTAATGATAAAATCTGTTCTCAGATATTACAAGGTGACTCAATAATGTTGTGTATATAAAATCTATATTAAAGGAGATGTTGGGAGAAAATTATGCAGACAGCTTTGTACTGGCTAGAGTAATTTAGAAAATATGGGGAACTTCAAAACAGCTCTGAGCAGAATGAAATGTTGAAGTAATTTGAGCT
The DNA here is from genome assembly GCA_013397915.1 of Daphoenositta chrysoptera. Lineage (NCBI taxonomy): Eukaryota > Metazoa > Chordata > Aves > Passeriformes > Daphoenositta > Daphoenositta chrysoptera. Next base: position 731,000 of record VZRO01001513.1, on the reverse strand, counting down.
AGACTGATAGCTGTCAATGCAGAAGTGCAGTAAATCTCATCCAACTTCAGTAAAACACCTTTCCTTTAAAGATAGGAAACTACAATTGAGAAATGGGATTTAGAAAATAATTTGTAGGACTGTACCTCAGTACATAATAACACTAGCAATGAAAGGAAAGCTCTTGTGTACGAGAGGGTTAGCTCTGAAATTCCTCAGGATAAGTGTTGGATCTGAATCTTTAATACCTGTTTAAATCAATGACTGAGATTGGACTAATAACAAAAATTACTGTTTCAGCCAGCAGCTCATTAGTTGGAAAAACAGACAAATTGCTTTGACAAGCACAAGTCCAGGAGTGTTGGCCTGATGTAGCTAAACTATTTCTAGTGGAATTAGAGGAGTGTTAATGATGCTATTCAACGTTCGAATTAAGATGTCAAAGTAATTCGTGAAGTTCTACTCATTCTCATTCAAGGAACATGAATTAAAATTTGATCAGGTGCAAAGAAAACTTCTGTTCTTGCTATTGTAGTAGCTTTTCTTACAAGAAAATATCACAAAAATAATCTTTTTAGCCTGGCAAAAATACAAGAAGGGATAAACTCATAATGGTTGGTGTGGGAAGGGACGTTTTACGATCACCAAGTTCCAATCCTCTGTACTGTGGGCAGGGATATCAAAGCCCCATCCCTCCAATTGTCTGTCGTCTGTGAGGGGATATTGTATCTCGCCATAACATGTTGTAAAGTGCAGACAGAATGCCAGGAGGAGGCTGTAACACTAAGGAAGAGAAGAAATTAAAACGGAAAACTCTGATCTGAACTGTAAACAAGCAAATGTAAAACAGAGAATAAACTTCAGGGGGAAATCGGAAGATTATTCTTTCTCATTAAAGCAATTAGAGACCAGATCACTTCCCAATAACAACACAGTCAGAGCCAAAGAAGTAACAACTAAAAAAACCCCTTGAGTAGCTAATTAAGAGGCATATGCAATATGATTATTCATAATAGCAGGTGATTTGGCTGATTCGGGTGGTTTTGTCCAGCAACTGTTCCCAGTTGTTGTCTCTGTGAGGGTGGATCTATATAGAAGTCTGTGGATGACAAATCACAGATATTATAGATCTACCTTAACTCAAAAACTATTTTTTTGAAGACTGAACCCTGGTGCCAGTGTCAGGTCTTTGGAACTGTGTGGTTCAGCTATTATTTTGGTTGCCTTAGTACATGCTTTCATTGCAGGTCTAGGCAGTGGTCAGAGCTGATTCTTGGATGCATGATTATTAGAGTCTCTCACTTTAGAGCCTTTGACATATCAGGAAAGAATATGAAAGGCTGAACTACGACTTTGTGAAGCTAAGGTGCTGCCTGTTGAGGGAAGAAAATACTTTATGGCAGCTGGGGAGGCTGTGATGCCCTCAAGCCCTGCCTGCTGCTACAGTGGCTGGGCAACACCTGCAGGACAGGTCTGGCCAGTGTTCCTGCTGCTTTCTTGAGTGCATTTACCAACGTGTGCAAGTGAGGGGGGGGTCCTTGGGAAAAAAATTGAGGAAAGGGAAAAGGCACAGGGGTATAATCACACCTGTCAGATGCCCCTTTGTAGTCACCATCGCCCATGTTAGTGATAACCATTACTGAGTTTCTAAAGCCCCTCTTTGGTTGACCTCTTGTTCAGATCAGTACAGGTTACCACACTGATAAGTGGGGCAATTGCCTTGAATTTGCACTTTCCTTTCTACGCACCATTGCTTTTCTTCCATGTATTAACCCCTGCTAAACAATTTGGGAGCTTTGTTTAGAAAATGTGCCTGTCTCACTGCCAAAATAAATTGAGGGTTATGAAGAAGAAATGTTATATTTCTGCACCCCAGATCTGTGCAATGGAGATAGGCTTTTCACATTACTCTCTCAGTTTCTTATCCCACTTTTTAAATCAGGTATCCAGTAACATTCCTGACCATGTCCAAAACAGTGAAAATTTGCAGTGTGCACTCAAGGGGGAGTAGTGATTAATTAACACTTCTGGGCTTTACACACTTCCCACAGTACTCTTGGATCCCTTGAGTAATTATCTTTTTTCAATAAGGAAAACTGTATAAGCATTAATCATCCAACATTGCAATATCCTATAGTTTAGTGGGACAGGCAGCTTGCCTGGCTTCTACAGAGTGCCATTTGACATTTTTTTTGGCATTGGCAAGTTCGGGAAGGGTTGGGTTGGGTGACTTTCCCCACGGAAACCCTCAAAGTGCTGTGCTGTGTATTGGTAGCTAGAAAGGTGCTGATAACACACTGGGGTTTAGGCTACCACTGGGCAGCCTCACACAGTATCAGGGCTGTGTCTCCAACATTCCTCCTTTACAGGCTGGTACTCTGGGCATGGCCAAGAGCTTGGGAGGGGACACAGACAGGACCTCTGAACCATGTTAACCAAGGAGATATTCTATACCATGGTGTCTGCGTGGCAATAAAACTAAGGGAAAGGAGAAGAGAAGGGAACAATAATTATTAAGGCATTTATCTTCCAGAGAAACCTCTATGTGTAGTGAGAACCTGCTTCCTAGAAGGTAGCTGGACATCACCTTCTGATGGGAAGTAGAGAATTAATCTGCTTGTTTTCCTTTTCTTCTGTGCGTAGACTTTGCTTTTGCTTTACTAAAATACCAAAGCTAGTGGCTTATTTAAGTAGACAGCCTGGTGAGGAAAAATACAGTTATGTATTCTATTCAAGAAGCTGAACTACTTTTCTGTACTCTCTGCTGTCTCCATTCGTAAACCCTCAGAGATTTGTAGCATAGCACAGTTTGAATTTAGAGTGATCAGTCGTGTGACTGGCTGGGTTTGACGCTGTGACTGAGTTCAGCTAGCAAATGCTTCTGTAAGAGGGGAGGTCCCGTTCACCCACTCTTCCCTCCACTTTTTTATTCCTACCTACCTGTGAGCACTACCACATTTGCACCATCTTTGGTGCTCACTGTACCTCTTATGAAGCTGATTTAACTTGTTAGCCTGACAGAAGGCCTTTGCCAGGGTAGTTTGTCGGTGTGGATCTCAGCTGGCACATAGAGAAGTGGGAGCACACGTCCAGGAGCAAGGTGTGTGAGGGAAGGGAAACTCCCATTTCATTTATCCACTCTTCCACATTGTCAAGAAACCCCAGCTGTAGCCTCAAACACAAAATATGCTGCCCAGCAAGGAACTAGTTGGAGACAAAAGTTTGTCATGGTGTCAGAGATATGTATGTTCATAATTTGTGTCAGGGCACAGTTCACACTGCCCAAATAAGCCTAGTGACAGTAGCCAGGTTCCGCCATAATTCCAGACAGCCAGACAATCCATAGAAATGAGGTATGTCAGGGATCAAGCCGGGTGCTGAAGTTGAAGGGTAAGGGTCCAGATTAATGGGGCATCTGGCCTAGCACAGGCATGGCTGCAGCACAGCTCAGGTGGGGCCAGAATGAGGCCTTGGTTTGTAAACCACTGCAGAGAGAAATGGGACACCACCCATGGACACTTCTCAGCAGAGCATTACTGAAGCTGAACCTGAGCTCAGGCGCCCAACACCTCAGCTAGGAGGAAGGTAGAAAGGGAGTGCTCAGAGCTCTGGAAGCTTTCACAGACCACCTGTTAGCTCAGAGCTAGAACTGCAGCCAAGTAAGAAAAGACTTGATGGGTCAGGGGACAGAGTCTGCAGTACATTTTATCCTCCAGTACCTACAGTGTCTGACTTTTCTATTTTCCATAATTTAGAGAAGCAAACAGTACCGTAATTCTAAACAATGTTTGCTTTCTTCGGAAACAAGAGTATGGTGTGTTTGGAGAAAGATAGTCACCTGCAGTAGAATTTACCCACAGCATCATTTATGGTAGCTCCTTTTGCACACAGTTAATAGAAAGTTCCCATAGACGAGCTGTGCTGTGCATTCACGGTAGGCAGTCTTGTTCTCTGCTGTGCATCAGCCCTGAGTGGAACAGCTAGGCCGTAGGATACAGCATCTCCCTTTCACATATTCATTAACCAGCCATAAACAAACACCACAGTATTTACATGAGTTCACAGGGGACTGCGGTTCTCTCTCAGATTCATAAAGCCTTTAAAAAACCCCACATGTATGAAACAAGAGAACACTGTTACAACCCACCCGCACAAAGGACAGTAACCCAGGTTCTTTTTGATAGATCCCTTGGGGCAGATTAGAGTGGTTTATTAGATTGGTTTATAATAAACCTGTAAGGTTTATTTTAGAACAATATGGTTGCAATTGAAAGTAGGGATGTAGCCTTTTGGTTATTATCACATATAGTAATATGATAACGTAAAAGCATAAAAATATCACATAAGAAAACATATATGGAAGAGAAAGAGAAGGAAAGGATAAGAATAGAAGATCTCACCACCTGAAGGCCTCGCGACAAGTCTGGGTTGTTGCAATTTCCGTATCTGTTGGTCGCAATCTTGCCAAAGTGATGATTGCAGACTGGATTTGTTGGTTGGTGGGAGTAATCCCAAGAAAAATCCACAGAACACAAAATCTACTGGGTATATATCTGCTCAGGTTCAGGTGAGAACATCCAGGTACCTCCTCTGGGGAGGGGAGTTTCACACTTGATGACATAACGTTCTGGGTCACGGGACACGTGAATGATGTAATGTTGTGGATCACAGGACAGTTTGGGAGTCTTTGACACCTTCTAAGATGTAACAGTGCCTATGATGTCAGCACAGTTGAGTCCCTCATGGTATCCTGGTACTTCCCCAGCAGGGGAGTTGTCACAGTTGAGTTCCCTTGAGTAAGGACAAAGAGACAGGGCCCACCTCAAGGGGTTTGCCTCTTTCTGTGTCTCACTCAGCTCCCAGCTGTAGCCTGAGGTGGGCTGTGCTGCCCTCTCCACTGGGGTGGTTACTTTTCACAGTATCACTTGCGGATACCTTCTTCTCTTCAGCCCTGGGCTGACTGGACAATAGTACACCCCCTTTATCTTACCTCAAGTCCAAATTCCAGTTAGTAGGTGTATCTGGGGAAGAGTGGGCTTCAGTGGTCGCAGATAAACAGCTGCTTCTTTGCAGTTTGCAAATTATTTTAGCACTGTTTAAGCTATTAACCATTTCAATCTCTCACAAACACAAAAGTTTGATAAATTCCAGTTCTATCTTTCGCTCAGTTAGCACATAGATGGCTATGACAAGGTTAATTAATGATGAATAATGCATTATGATATTTAAAGAAAAATGTGGTCTAAAACAAGCTTACATTTAAAATGTTCTGGCCTTTCAAAAGAATGTACTTGTCATCGTAACACAGTGGAATTATTCTCTTAAGTAAATTGAAATAATACACTTGGTCTTTAGAAATGTCTTTGGGTCATCAGAGCTCTCTGTTGACTTAATTTTACAGAAGATTTTCTTATATTTATTCTGCTTTAATGTATCAAAACTGTATTTGGTCCACATTAAAAAAGGGTAAAGTTTTAAAATCCCGGTGTCGTCCCTTAGTAAATACTTATGTGGCTTTCCATCAGCAGTCTTGACCTTGTCTTAGAGAATATCCCTGATGTAATTCTTCCTTCATGCTGCCTGCCATCCTGAGTCAGTAAGATTGATTCCAGAACAACGTTCTGTTCCAGTATCCTGCAAGTCAGCCAAGGCTAGATGGTGGTGGGAGAGCAAAAAGGTCATACTTGCATCATTCTTTTCAGTCTACATGTATAGATGATCAATCCTTTTTCACTACAATCAGAAAACACCTAATTTTTCTGTTACATGGGAATAAAACCAAATATGTCTATAAGGAAGACATATTTGGAAGGTTTCATAATTTTTTTAAGTTTATAAACTATGTGTCTCTTATTAAATCATATTTAATAAGTAATATGTGAATGTGTGTAATTCAAAAGAATTCTCACTCAGATCCAGTTTAAAATTATGTCAACTGCTAGAGGCAGAGCAGTGAGACTATATTAGTAGTGGCTGCTTTAAGTCTATCAGACATTTAAAATGAAATTTCAAGCATAGCTCCCCTTTTTTGTAATGCTTCTAAGGATGAAAATGTACTTATTTCTTCAAATTCACTGTCCCTGTGCATGAGATTTGAATATATGGGCAAAGGTAACTTTTGATATTCTGGGTTTTGTAAGATTCCTGCAAGACTTAAATTTAGAAGACCTCCTGAATGTGGTGAAGATGTCTGCCTTCATTTCCATAGGAATACTTCTAATTAGAGGTATACTAATCTCTAAGTGTTTTTCTGCAGTTTTCTCTCTGTTCCTCTTCCCACTAAGAGTAAGTAAGAAGTAAGTAAGAATCAAAGGGTTTTGATCATCATCTCTCATTGTCTAACTCAACTCACCCCATTCTACAGTGATGAAATAACTTCTCACTTTGAGGTACAAAGTCTTTGATTTTGCTTTTGTCAGTTAGGGTCAAAGTACCTTTCATAATCTTTATATATCCTTTCTAAACCAAGTGCAAAATACCTGTTGATCACTGCCTCTAAATTGTTCTTCTCAATTGACAATCAGATTTGACATGACCTTATCATGGTACTCATGACCTTCTTTTGCCTGAGTCATGAGCAAGTGTTCCAGCCACACCACCCAGATTGCAAAAGGCAAAGGCAGGAATAGGGAGAATGAAGAACCATCTGCGGTAGGAGAAGATGAGCTTCAAGAACGCCTAATGAACCTGAAGGTGCACAGTCCATGGGGCCTGAGGAGATGCATCTGTGGGTCCTGAGAGAACTGGCAGATGAAGTGTCTAAGCCATTAACCACCAGATTTGAGAAGTCATGACAGTTCAGTAAAGTTCCCACTGACTGGAAAAAAAAAAGAAACACAATCCAAAGGGGTCAAAAAGGGCAAACTACAGGTCGGCCAGTCTCACCTCAGTGTCCGGCAAGATCATGGAGCAGATCCTCCTGGAAGTTGTGCTAAAGTTCATGGAAAATATAGAGGGGATTGGTGACAGCCAGCAAGGCTTCACTAAAGCCAAATCACACCTGACTAATTTGGTGGCCTTCTACAATGGGGCTATAATGTTGGTGGAGAAGAGTGACTGGCACAACATCATCTACCTGGAGTTGTGCAAAGCATTTGACACTGTCCCACAGGACATCCTTGTCTCTGAACTGGAGAGGCACGGATTTGGTGGATGGACCANATGGACCATTTGGTGGATAAGGAATTGGCAGGATCAACAGCTCAATATCCAAATGGAGACCAGTGACCAATGGTGTCCCTCAGGGTCAGTGTTGGGACCAGCACTGTTCAACATCTGTGTTGGTGACATGGACAGTGGGATCGAGGGCACCCTCAGCAGGTTCACTGATGGCACTGAGCTGTGAGGTGCAGTCACACTCTGCAGGGCAGGGATGCCATCCAGAGGGACCTGGGCAGGCTGGAGAGGTGGGACTGTGAGAACCTCATAAGGTTCATCAGGGCCAAGTTCAAGGTCCTGCACCTGGATTGGGGAAATGCCAAGCACAAGTACAGGCTGGGTAGAGAATGAACTGAGGGCAGCCCTGCCCAGAAGGACTTGGGGGTGCTGGGGGTGAGAGGCTGGACATGCCCCGGCCATGGACTCACAGCCCAGAGAGCCAAACGTGTCCTGGGCTGCACCCAGAGCCCCGTGGGCAGCAGGGGAGGGAGGGGATTCTGCCCCTCTGCTCTGCGCTGCTGAGCCCCCCCTGGAGCCCTGCATCAGCTCTGGAGTCCCTGCACAGGAAGGACAGGGACCTGCTGGAGTGAGCCCAGAGGAGGTGACCAAGATGCTTAGGGGGATGGTGAACCACTGTTATGAAGATAAGCTGAAAGAGTAGGGGTTTTTCAGCTGGGAGAAGAGAAGGCTCCATAGAGACCTGAGAGCACCTTTCAGTGCCTAAAGGGGCTATAAGGAAACAGGAGAGGGACTTTTCACAAGGGTCTGTAGTGACAGGACAAGGAAGAATGGCTTCAAACTGAGAGAGAGTTGCTTTGGATTACATATGAGAAGAAATTCTTTACTGTGAAGACAGTGAAACACTGGCACAGGTTGCCCAGAGAAGTTGTGGATGCCCCATCCCTGGCAGTGTTGAAGGCCAGTTCAGATGGGGCTTTGAGTAACCTGGTCTTGTGGAAGGTGTCCCTGCCCATGGCAGAGGGTTGGAACAGGGTGATGTATGAGCAGCAACCCTTGCCATGTCCACAGCTGTTCCCCTTTTCTGTGTGTAATTATGAGTTGTCCCAGTGTTAAATTTCATTGGGTCAGGAAAGAGGGTGATACATAGAGGACTGCTGAACAATGATGTGAGAAGAATGTAATGACTTTATGAAGATGGCCTATACTTATGTCTGTGAAGTGCAATTATTACAGATTGGGTTTTGTGAACTTACTCTGTGCATTCATCAAGCTTTAAAGGAAGAATAAAAGAAGAATAAACCTCAAGACAATCAAGTGTCTTAACATCTTTCAACAAAACACTGGAGGATTTTGCTTTCTCTATAACAATGCACTTCAAAGATTCTGCCAGAGTGACATACTTGTGTAGTCAGGTCTTGGAATTAAGTAAGAAAATAAGAGCTCTAAAGAAAAAACCCCTTTTTTGGATTAAGGAAAGGGAAGGGTGTACTTGTCAGGTGGTGTTCTCATTGGAACAGTTGCAGGTTGTCTGAGAGTTGTCTGAGAGAAGTCGAAGCCCTCACTTGCTCTCAGGGAATGATGGGGCTTAGGAAAAGGGAGTGTGTAAATGGACTTCTTGGGATGAGGCAATCTAAGAACCATTGCTTTCAGAGCATGCAGATGCTGAACCAGTGCTTAAGAGGAAAAGCTGAAGCCATGGAAAGACTTAATTCAGGGAAAGAACATTTCCGTGAGTTCAGTCTCCTCCTGTACTTGAGCACACTGTTTTTGTGAACCTAATAACATCTGCAGATACACCACATAATTTTTCAGGTGTTGGAATATTAGTAATGGAGTATTAATTTAGGAATGTGAAAGGTCCTTCTGGGCCTTATTTCATGCATTCTGAATTAGCTGTTCTGCCTTTTTAGAGATGTTTCTGAGTGTTCCTACTGACCCAGAAGTCAGTTGGCCTCATTTGACTACAAGGTACTCATTAAAGATTTGGAGCTGTTTTACCATTGGCAAACTCTGATCTAACCTTTCCTATAGCAATCATGCTCAAGTTCATTCACCTACTCTGCATTTCTGTGATCATTGCTGTCCTAGCATCACTGCTTTTTCCCAAGAGGCAACATTACCTGCTGTGCCAGAAATTTTAAGAAATATGTAGCTATAGCTGTTCTCTGGAGAAGTCCTGACAGCATTGCATCATACTCTGCTAAGTTACAAGCTACTCTGAACAGTTTGTATTCAGCTTTATTATGTACTCCATGAAGCAGTGTGATTCACATATTTCAGGACTTCAGAGTCTTCCTGTAGGCTGTGATGCCAGCTTGTTCCCATGCAAAGGTTTACAGTCAAGAAATGAATGTTCTGACCTCCATTCTTACTGCATGTGCTCAGCTCTGCTCTGATGTGGAATGACCCCATATTCTGATGACAGCTTCTTACCATTTTCCTGGTTGCACTGTCAAATCATTTAAGGCCTACCAATATTATTTGTAAAATCAACTTGATACAAGCCTGGATAAAATACTGGAAAGCAGCTGAATGCTTTGCAGTCTGTGAAAGGACAGCAAAGACCAATGGCCCTGGCTGTTTGTGTCTCCTGGCCCACATCTAAGCTGTTGCCCAGCCTGAGACTAGCTTTGGTTACAAAGCCAGGAGTCTATGAGGAAAAGATCATTCTTAAGTTTTGCAGCACCATGACTGTTCTTGCCTTGTCTTTTACCTAGTCTTGAGACTCTAAATCTACTCTTCACCCCTTGCAAACTTTTTTCATCTTCGTCCTCATACCCATATTTTCATAGCTACAGACAGAAAAGAGAGCCAGCCAGCCAGCCAGCACAGACTTTTACTGCCTTCACATCCCAAAAGCCAGAGGACTTACTGGTTGTAGGTGTCACGGTATCAGCATCAGGGGTGGCATCTGTGAGAAGAGGTCCAGGACTGCCCTGTGCCAAACACAGCTGGTTCCAGCTGGCTCCACAACAGGCCCACTGTAGGACACCACTGAGCTCATCAGCCAAGCTGGTGGCACCTCTGAGAAAGCATATTTAAGAGAGGGTAAAACATTGCATGGCAGTGTGAGGAGTAATGGAAAAAAACATGAGAAAACAGCAGTGTGAGCAGCAGCATGTGAGAAGGAGGGAGGAGGCGCTCTGGGCATCAGAGCAGGTGTTCTTTTGCATCTTGTGGGAGGGACCGTGTTGGGGCAGGTACCCACAGAGCAGCCAGAGGAGAGACCTGCGCTGGCACAGCTTGGCTTTTCCTGAAGGAACCGTGCTGGAGCAGTTCTTGAGAGACTGCAGCCCTAGGGAAAGACCTGTGCTGGAGCCAGGGAACAGTACAGGGGAAAAACACAGGAAGGAAGGAGTAACAGAAATGAACTAGTGTGTGTTGACCCGCCCTTCTGCAATTACCCCGGTCCAATTTAGTGGTGGGGAGTAAAGGACTCCACGAATGAAGGAGTGAAGTTGAGGCTGGGAAAAAGTGATTTGAGGAAGAAGGCATTATTTTAATTTTGTCTTTGTTTCTTCTCATCATCCAGATCTATTAAATTGGCAGTAAATTAAGTTAAATTGCCCATACTTAATCTGTTTTACCTGAGATGCTATTTGGTGGGTGATTTCGCTGTCTTTATCTCAACTTACCAATTTTTAAATTTTGTCTCCTGTCTTGTGGAAGAGGGGCATAAGAGTGGATGTCTGGTTGTTTGGCAACTGACCAAGGTCACCCATGTCCTTTTAGAAAAAGGCTTTTTCATTGTTTTGGTTCCAGTCTTTTTATGATAAGCAAGAGGGCTTGCTTGGATTTGACAATAATGGCTAGATAGCCTTCATTTCTATATGAGCTCAGAAAATTCTCTGCCCAAGATGCAGTCTGATGGGGCACACAGTACATTTGGCTGTATCTGAACGAGATTTTGCCTCCAATAGCTTGTGGCAGCAGGGCTTTTTCTTTTTATATTTTTTTTCCCCTCTTTTTATTGCTGCCCAGACTTTTCCTATTAGTCCTTTTTTTTTTTTTTCTGTCAAGACCAAATGAGCAGCTTCCATAATAGCTGGCAAGTCATTAGAGACCCAAGAATGACATCCATATTTCCCCTTTTTCAGTCATTATGCTATGTAATCCAATCTACTGCCCTGCATCTTACTCTGCTATTTCTAGCCTAAACAATTGGTGCTGCCCTGTCTTCTACAGGACACTGCTGGCCTGCCTTCAAAGCAGCTCTCGATGCACTCACTCAGAGCCAGGACTCCCTTTCCCAGGCAGTGTGATAGTAGTGCTTGAGTGAAAAGTTTATGCTTGCAGCGTGGAATGCCTTACAAGAAAAGATGGCATGATATGACAGGGTCCCTGGCCTCCATCTGAAATAATTCTTTGGAGAAAGCACAGGGCAAAGCTGCCAGTCCTTGTTGTTCTAATCAGCCTCCTCTATTTGGCCAGGGCATCTCTGACAGCCTTGCATGTGTCTGCTTGCTAGCACACGTGTTTTTCCACAGTGACTCAAAACACATTCAAGAAGCCTTGCAGAGGAGATTTTACTGTAAAAGCATGACTAGGCATGGTGCTAGCACTGATCAGGTGCTCAGGAACCACTGGCTCAGGAGGGTGCCCCATCCTTTGTGGCATCCTTAAGGGTGCCTTCTTTCCAGAACTGTAATCTATCACACTGTCTTGAATCTTTGTCCTTTGTATTAGGTGATAATGATGAAACAGACTCCCTGCAGCTCTGCTTCTTTTCATGGTTGGCTAGAGTTTGTCAGACTGATCATTCCAGAGAGAAGGGGATTTCTTTGCGTATGAGGCAAAGGATGGGTGGGAGCCAATAAGCTCAGTAGCATTAATAGGCCTTGCCAGAAGGAGGAAGGAGTGCCCCAGCTGGATGGATTTAGCTGGTAATTGTACCTCACTGGTTTTGAATTGCAAACCTAGATAAGTTGATGTCTGTGGAAGATTTTTTTGAAACACGGTAAAAGGATACCAGGAGCTGTGTGAATAGAAGCTTTACCTCTGCTTTCTGGGTAGGTATCTACAGACCTTTTTGTATTCTTCTCCATCACATTGTGGTGATGAATTCATGCAAAGTTAAAGGCTCAAGGACATTTAACTAGAGTTGCTCCTCTCCACTTCTCTCCCAGTTGTCCCTGTACTAAGATTTGTTATACTCATAGTCCCTTTACTTCAGTTTTGCAATTTTGCCCAGTCCATTTAGGGACTGTAGGCACTGGTGTCCACGTAGTAGGTGGCATTTTCAAAACTTGAACCTACCTGCACAGATGTCTTAAATAATCCAGCTGGTTTCATGTTGTCTTTGTCTCCAGCCCCAAAATTATGTATTGCAGCATGTTCTCTCTCCATTGTGGAGGAGGATGCTGTGGAAAGTATAGTAAGCACTGGGCACTCAAAAGGCTTCACTGTTTGGTGCTCTCAGGGAGTATGTTGGACATGCAGAATCTTGCCTCTCTTCTGAATATGAGTGCCAGAAACCCTCTGGTACTTCTGATGCAGAAAAAGACTGGGCATCCTCCATTGCTTAACAGAATTTCTCCTCTTGTTGGCAGTACAAAATGTTCTCTTCTTACATAATTATGAAGCTCTCTTGTGTTTATACATAAGCAAAAAATTACACCCTTTTTGACAATGAGCAGCAGGCCTATCCACTCTATAGATTGTTTTACTGCTTTTCTTTCTTCTCCTTTTTTCTTAAATCAAAACCTTATCCAGTAAGCTTCCATTTTAGCCTGACAGACTTAGGTCATTAATCTTCCTGCTGTGGTCTGGAAAGTATCCCCAGACTCATTCCCAGATGTTTTGTTCACTTTCTTATCCAAAATGTGCACCCTGTTGGTGAATCTAAAATTTTAACCCGATCATGGGTATTTTCTATTCACAGTGACATTGCAAAGTGCATGTTTTTGAGATCACTTTCAAACTCAATGCATAAATAGCTTCACTAAATCATGAAATTTGACAATTTGAATTGTCCCAATTTGTCTGCTAAATTTATCCATCACCACCACTAACACCACACAAACACATACTGGTTTCATTTTCATATTAGTTTGTGTCTCTGCCGGGAGGATGAGAGGTAATTAGCTTGTCTTGGAGGACCAAGACTACTTTAATGAAGACACATGTATTTGCTAAGGAGGTCCACTGGAGGAAGATCAAGCCCCCATTTTGAAATGCTCTCAAGCTTTCATTCAGAGAGTGGCTGTTTTCCTATGTGCAACACAGGGTCTGCAAAAATATCTGCATACTATGATGTGGGCCACAAACACTCACTCCTTAGAAATCTGAAGTAAAAAGTCTGATGTTTGTCCATGATTTAGAAATGGACAAACATTAGACTGGACCTTGGCAACTGGACCCTGAGAAATGCTGATATCATGTTTAAGGTGAAGGCTCTCTTATTTTCAAATTCTTCACTCTTATTTGTGCTGTTTATGACTTTGATTTACTTTCCTAGTCCTTCAGAACAATTTAAAATATTTTAAAATGCTTTAAAATATCCTTGTCTTTTCCATCTCAGCACCTCTCTCTGGTTAATGGCTTTTAGAAAGCCGTATGTTCTAAGTAACTTGTAAATGATATATGACATATAATTCCATCTTTTTAGTTGCTGTAGCAACATCACACTAAACTGTGCATTAGTCAGTAGTCCAGACCAGGAAATGTCTTGTTTCTAAAGGATGGCTTACACATTATGATGACTATTAGAAACGAATGCTGAAACAGATAATTGACCATATAATCAATTCCAGCAGAAGAATGTGCACATGAGAAAGCATTACATTGAATAGGTTTAGAACTGAATCTGTGTGCTGAGCTCCATATATAAATCTTACAAACCTCCCTCACCTCCTCTTTTTTTCGTGCAAGTACATATACCAGTTCTGTATGCATGCAATGAAAACACCCTGTGCTTCAAAGGCAGGTAAATAAAGCCCAAGACCCAGAAGTTCTTTGTGATGACCTGCGTAGCTCTGTCCTGTAACTGGAATACTCAGTTATAGGATGTCACTGTGTTTGCCATGGTCGTTCTGTTCCTGTGTACAGTATGATAGCATGATCTGGTCTGCCTCAGGCAGAGGTGAAAGGGAGCAGTGCAGCAGACAGTCAGTGCTTCAAATCTTTCAGGGGAGTGAAATATTGATGCTGTGGTCACCTGCTTTTTCCCACTAGGAGAAACAGGTTGTTGCTTTCTTCATTCCCTTCCCCTAAGATAAGCTTTGAGACATTTTTCTATGTTTGCTACTCTTCTGCACCTTGCTATTTACTCATTAGTCTGATGGTTTACATTACATCAAAGTTTACTTTTGGGGTTTATGTACTTCGGATACTGTTCTTTGTTACTTTGATTTCACTCAGCTGATTGTGGGGATTCATTAGCAGGCTGTTGGTAAGTAGTTTACAGACCTTGGATTGGGTCAGTTTGTCTCCCATTTCTTACAATTCCTTTTCGTGCCTGACTTTGCTCTGCACCCTCTGTCCTTATTCAGACATCAGACCAAGCTTGTATTCTTCTAGATTGGGTCATTGTGCCATTATTAAATATTTCATCATATCAGAATAACTACATGTTACTATTGTATATAAAATTATAGTTATAACATACAAAACAAGAGAGGCCAAAACTAAAATAAATTCGAAAAATTCATTCTTCACCTAAACAAGCTCCCCAAAATGTGCAGGCAGACCAAGAAAATTTCAAAGACTGATAAGCCTCAGTCCTGCAGACTTGCAAAGTCAGAACCATCTACTGTCTGTTCTCACCAATGGCTGTAGTGTGTTTACAGAGCCACAGTAGAAGACAGCTATACCATTAGAGAAAAATGGAATTAAATTTGAGCTGCAATTTGTGTGTGTAAAGTATCTGTAAACACAAACAAACAAATAGGAAGCCTAACATTAAATTAATATGTGGAAACCAAGTACTGATAATTTGAACTGGCATGAATTGTTCAGTTTGCTTGTCAAGTAAATGCAAGGCAGCTATGGTAATTATTCAAAGTGTGGCCATTCTTGAAAGAAAAGTATTGACGCTGTTGTTCCCGTGGTAAACCTTTACACAAATAATTGCTCCATAATTAAATTTTGTGAGTTACCATTCTTCAAAATGAGAAAGAGGTTGAAGATTTGAAAAGAAATTGGTTAGCTTAAAACCATGCTTGAAATTCCATTCTAATTAGCAAATACTAAACAGTTCTGTTTTCAAGGATGATATTGGATGTGTTATTATGTGTGCAGTTTTCACATTGTTTGTTTCATAATTTGTGAGGCATTTTCTTGCATCACATTTTTCCTTTTGTTTGAAGATGTATTGCTACTTATTACACTAGAATCATTCCAATTAATGTTAGCATAAGTGGCAGTGAGATAGGGAATATCTTCTGTCAAACTGTAATTTTGGTTTTCTTTCATTGTGCAAGGTTTTCTGGCATTCTGTTTCATTGAAAACTGTTAATTTGAGTTTTGTGGGGGTTTTATATTTTGCCCAATGAAGCAGAAAACTCTGTAGAAGTCAGATATCAGATGTGTATCTTTTGCTAATGCTAAATTCAGTGAGATTTGTCTGTATATACTGAATGTGGACAATGCAGAACAGAAGAGATTACTATATCCATGGGGTTTATATAGCTGGTGAAATAACTCAATATTTAACTTAGATGACTGGTTGCCATATTTTTATTACTGGCCATGGTTAGACATAAGGTAATGGTTAGAGAAAGTGCAGTAATTTACAAAAATAAGGATGTTATGAATTTTTTTTCACTGCAACATAGTAGTATAAAAGGATTGATTAAAAGCAAAGTTCATTATTGCTGATTCTTTATGTGATAATTGCAAAGTTTAGTTGACTTAATTGCCTTAATTTGCCAACCACCCATATCATTTCTGTACCCTTTTTTCAATAGAAAAATCATGGGCTTTCACTCACAGACACGGAAAGATTGAATTAAAACAGAAATAAATCAAATCAAGGCTTTGCACTATCCAGGGGAAAAAATGAAGGCACCAATGTCTTTTTGTTTTGGAATTCATGTTATTTTATGATTCAAAGCTGGAGATCTTTTTCAGGACTCATGGAAAATTTTAGTACTGAGTTTGGTGTTCAGCATTAAGAGTGGATCCTGGCAATGTCATGGAAGGAGTAAATCTGTAATTAATAGAGTTTCATTAATAGAGTTGGGTCTGAAGAAATTGAATATATGTGTTACTGTATGTATCCCTGGTAAATATTTTTCCTATTTCGTTTATAGTTGCCATTTTTTATTGTCAGTAACACTGATTTTGACAGCAATAGTTGCTGCAGGCACTTTTGCATGTTATTTACATAGTCTTACAGGCAAATTGGGCTTCTTGCAGTGTCATTGTTAGAGTGTGTCTGATCTCCAGTTGGTGCAGCCACTCTTCTGGTGAAAGACTGCTTCAAATCCAATGCTTCTCTTGCCACACTGGGTTGCAGTATCTAGCTTAATTGTAAAGAGAGTGGTTAGGAAGGAGAATCTCTGTTCTTAGTACAGAACCAGGAAATAAATGTTATTCACTGTTTAAATGTACTATTAATAAATAGCTGTTGCTCTCTCTCTCTCAAAAAAAGATATTTCTACAAACTTTAAGACAATTTAAAGGCTTGTATTTAAGCCAAGCCTTATCAAAATCAAAATTTTTCTCCTTCAAATATTCATCTAAGATCAGATATACTGATCTTGCCTCACACCAATCTTAATTATAAGTATTTTAGATAAGATCTATATTTTTCCTGGTAGTCTCATTATTAGGTATCAGTATAATCAAGCAGGATAGAAAAGGACGACTTTTTAAATAATGACCTGGAATGTCTAGAAAGACTGGCTCTATTTTGCATGCTGATAACATGGCTAGTTCATACCAACAGCATAGTTCCTCTTTTCCCAGTTCCAAAATAAGTTCATTATTTAGGAGTGCTCCTGACCCAAAGTGATTTCTTACAGTGTCCTTGAGGTTTGCAGATCAAACACTGGGACCTGTATCACAGAACCACAGAACCACTGAGGTTAGAAAGAACTCCAGGCTCGTTAAGTCCAACCATAGATAGAAGTGTGACAGTAATAGAGCACAAATCTCCCCGTCGCATACCAGACTCCTTGAGCTCTTCCTTTGGCAGCCCCAGCTGCCTCACAAGCTGGGGACCCCTTCTCTCTGGACAGCACTCACAGCAGGAGCTGCAGCAGGGGCTCGGTCTGTGCCCGTGCCCATCTGCTGAGCCTCTGCTCCCTGCCTCTGCTGCAGCTCTCCCTCCTGCGTGCACAACCTCTAACACAGTGGAATAAAGTCAATACTTGCCATCTGAAGTCGACAGACTTTTTGGACAAGTAGAAACAAACCTAATTCATATCTCTTCCTCTTCAGGACTGTATAAGATATGTTTTATCAGGCAACAAAAGCTCTTTGTTTCATCACTGTATAAGAAGTAGTTGTTATTTTAATTGGAGCTCAGTTACCTATCTTTCTATGTATGTACATAGATGATTATATCTTCATCTAAGGTCAGATATCCTAATTTGCATCACAGCAATCTTAATAATAAGTATTTTAGATAAGATCCTTATTTTTCCTGGTAGTCTCATTAATAAGGGTATCAGTATATTCAAGCAGAATAGAAGAGGATGACTTTTTAAATAATGACCTGGAATGTCTAGAATCATACATACCGTATTTATGTACATATCAATACACACATATTGTGTAAGACCTAGTTCATCCCTTATTTATAGTCTTGTTTAAATAAAACCATGGTTAACAGGATCCTGATATTTTGAAGGATTTTGGGAAGGTGCGGCATCCAGTGACTTAAGTACTTTGTCTCTAATGATGCCACCTTCGTTTTAAAGTAACTTATTTGTCTCTTAGCAGCTTGCACATGTCTTTTTTCACATTTTCTGTGTGCCAGCTCTCTGTGTAGGAAAAAAATTGTTTTCAATTTCACATGTCATGGTAATAAAAATGAAATATGTTACAGGAAGTTTGTTTGTTCATAGGTATTTTATGTGGTTTCAGGATCACTTGTTTGGCAAACATCTAGATTCGGAGGTGAAAGAGTTCCTGCACTAAGACAGTATTCCTCTGCATAACTTCAGTGATTTTTTGAGAAAAAATAGATTAAACTGAATGGATCAACGCATTTGTGACCTAGTCCCAGGTTTGTTGAATAAAACCTAAAGCAAATATTTTGAAATTTTAAAAACCCCAACAATTATTACCTCTAATACATGTAATTTTTTCAACAGAACATTTTTCAGCTCTGTGCTTTAGGCAGCAGTCTTCTTTTCTGTTGGGGAAAGGGCTGAAGTTTGCATCTACAGCACAGAATTCCCTGCTGCTGAGATTTACTTTTTCACGGCATTTTTTAGGCTACAATCAACCTCAGTTCTTAGTGTTAAGTGTACTTTTTTATCTATGTCTATCTTCTACCTGTCTTTTCTAACTGATTTTCTTGCTGTTTTTCCCTGTAGCTTCCTTAATTTGATCTGCTAATTTGCTTTCAGAATTGTCTGCATGGTCTCTTTTAGCCAGCTGGGTGTTGGGATAAGCAAGACAAGCTGGTGGTTTCTTCTGGTTCTTACCTTGTTGGTGCACATTATCCTGTGATGGAGCAGGGCTGCTTGCTTTCCTGTAAAGCAGCCCAGATTGGTGAGAGCAGGCAGACAAATGTTTTGTGACTGAGCAGGGTTTTGGTGCTTCTGTAGAGTCACAGAAAGAAAGTACTTTCTTTGTTACCTTATGGCTGCAGAATTTATTGCAAATTTGCTTTACAGTGCTGATGTACATATATCTGAGGGCTTCCTTTCTGTGTAAATAATTAACAGAACTCTGTGTGTGGTCAGTATCCAGCTTATGGTTTAACTAAATAGTGCTTACTTCTGTCCAGGGCATGTGAATACAGAAAGCATAAAACTGTTAAAGGTTTGAATTCAGCAATGCCTCCTCTCTAGTTGCAAAAATGACGCCCGTAATTTTATCTTTCATGTATACAGTAATGATTCAAAATATAAAGACTCATTTTCCTTACAGAAAAATCCAGCTGCTGAAAACAGTTCCTAAATAGAATCTGCTTAAACTAAGCTTCTTTTCGTGCTTCCCCCTCTTCTCCTGGAGTCAGTGCACTCAGGCCCTTTATTTCCTTGAAGAGCATTTAAACACCTTGTCCTCACCCTTGAGGATTATTCATCCTTACTCACAAACCCCCTCCCTTACCTATGGCTCTACTCTTTTGTGCTATCCTGTGTCAAGATTACTGTTACTCTTCTTTCCATCAAGTACATTTAAGTCAACATAAGCTTTGTCTTTCATTTCTTTCCACAGCATAAAAAACATTTGAGGGACGAGTTAATACTTCATCTCGCTGGAACAGGCACTGAAGGCTTAAATTTATAATCTGAGTTTTGTGATATTCAGGTTTATTTCTTTTGTAGAGGTTTTTGTGAAAGACTCAGGGTCGTCATTGTTGACTTCCAAGAATGCTTTCATCAACAATTATTTCTACTGCAAGTTCTTCCAAACTCCTAGTTGGTTGATCCTTCTCACCTTGTAAGACATTAGCTATAGAAATGCATCTCAACCTGAAGTTGAAAAATAACGTGTAAAAATGCAAAGTTACACAAATTATTTTTGTCAGCAGGTCATTTCAGAATATTATGCTGTGCAAAAACAGTTTACACGAGTTCACTCTAATACTTAAAAACCCAACTATACGTCATCTTAAAAACAGGCTGCAAA
The DNA here is from genome assembly GCA_013397915.1 of Daphoenositta chrysoptera. NCBI lineage: Eukaryota > Metazoa > Chordata > Aves > Passeriformes > Daphoenositta > Daphoenositta chrysoptera. The sequence continues at coordinate 711,152 of VZRO01001513.1, read as the reverse complement.
AGGTGGTAAAAATGTCTTTTAAAGGAAAGGTTATGTTTTTACTTCATCTTTCTTTTTTTAAGCAGGAAAAAATGCATACAGTATTAAAATAAAAAATACCTACAGCCATAAAAGCTTTGATAGTGAAATAACCTTCCAAGTTTTCTTTTCAGCTGTATTCTATGTATTTCACTCACTGTGCCATCATAGAACATGGAAATAATGGTAATTTCTGTACAGTTGATGGGGTGTGAGAGAAATTGTGAAGCTTTTGTGAAATTTGGCAGGGAAAATTGTAAGACGTATTGACTTTTTTAAAATTTTTGCATTGGACTTACCTCCGTGAAGTTGAAATCAACTGTTTATTATAAGAGATGTACTATTTCTCCCCTTATTTATATCAATAGTTCCTTATTTATCTGAATAAGGGGAAGCTTCTGAAAAATTAAACCAGCTGATGCAATAAGTGCCTTTTCAGAAAATATAGAGTAGGAAAATGCAACCAGAGAATGAAAAGAATAAGTACATAGTTACTGACATTCAGAAATAGGGAAGGGAGATATTTCAAGAGGAATCCCAAGAGATCTTATTGGTTTATTTATTGTGATGAAGTGGACACTCTGAGAATTTGTTTTCAGGTTTTCATTTCAGTTGTTTATACACAAAAATAGGGAGATTAATATTTAAAATCAGTTTAATCACTGAAGGTACCACTGGAGCTCTGCTGCATTATAGTATTAGGAATTTTCTAAGCCCATTTCCAGAGTTATTGCATATAAACAGCATGGTTTTACTTAAAATAAAGATGTTATTTTTCCCATAATCTAGAATACATTCTGAGTCAGAGTGGAACTTGTTTAGTTTTTCCCAAGTATTCACAAGGTAGTTATATACTCATGTTGTGCAAGGAAAAGGGCATTGCACTCCCCTTATACAAACACAAAAACAGCAACAGCAGAACTTGCAAGGCTTATGCCACACAACCAAAAACAAAAAAGGAAAAAAAAAAAGGAGGGGGGAAGCATATGAGAATTTCAAAACTTTACTGTATTTTCTGTTGCTGAGTAAGAGCAAGATGATGTCTTTTCTCTACACATCAGCCTTAATCGTATCCATCCTTGAGGAAGTAACACCAGCCTCTTGCCACAGTGACAAGAATCATGGATGTGCTCCCAGGGCCAAGGGGAAGTATCTCTAGCCTTAGGATCTTAGGGGTTGAGAACAATGAACTGATAATTAGTTCTTGGTAAAACTGCATTCATTTCAATAGTTATAAACCTGAATATTTGTTGTCAGTGATGTTATTGAACAGGCAAACCATCTTTCTCTAACAGGCCAGTTGGCCATGTGGCATCTCCTCTAAAAGGAGACATTCATAGGAATGCATTAGAGCTGGGAACATGCAGGTCTCATGAAAATGACAGAGAAAAAAGCATTGCCACTTATGCTAAACTTTTTCATCTGGAACAACAGGCAGCTGCATCAGGCCAAGCTCTTTCTAGTCTTGCCGATTTCAGAATTACTTTTTCCCCAAGCACAAAATGTTCTAACGTTCTTGAATTATTTCTTTTGCACAGAAAGTTTGAATAGGTTTTGTTTAGTTTTGTTTTTTTTTTTGGGTTTTTTTTTTTTTTTGGTGCTGCTTGTTCTTGTGCGGTTTTTGGAGTGTTTATCCCAAACTGGCTAGGGAAGGCTGATAATGTTACACCAGTCAAAATGCATAGTCTGTTCCTGAGGCTTTAAAAAAATCCCTGATTTAAAGGCTGTTTCATTATCAGCCATGTCCTGAGTGTGTAAGAGCCTACAGGCTTGTTCACAGTTTTTGCTGAACCTCTGGTACTGTTTATCCTCCCTACTGACACCACCTAGTTTATTTGCAGCAAAGTGGATTTCTAATTGTATCTATACACAGACAATATGAACAGAGGGAAGTCAAAATGCACACTGTAACAAGGCTAATAGTTTGGTGTCAGTATATGACTTGGTAATTGTCTCATACGTAACTGCTTTTAGTATTTTATTGGGGTTTTAGATCTGTTTGCTGTCCTAGTTGACAGTTCTGTGGAAGATGATGAAATTTATTTTATTTATTAAAACTTATTCCAGAAAAATTAAACAAAATTATCTTTTCACGTTAAGACTGTTTTGAAGAAACAGCAGTAGCTCATTAGAATTCATTTTCATGCTCTATTTCGATTTCATTTCCTTTTATAGAAATATAGATATTCATATTAGGTTGGTGCTGGCATACCCTTTTTCATGTAGGTCAAGTGCTTTCTTCTTTTTTTCCTTGATTGTTCACACTTACCCAAATCTGACTGAAGGAATTGCAGTTTTTGTTTCACACTTTTCATTTGCTTCCAAGATGGAGAAAGGGCAACAAACATCATAGAATTAATATGCAATTACTGCATCACAAAGACAGCCTAAAATTCAGAAAACTGCTCCAAGAAAGCAAAGGGTAGAGCTATAAACAGAAAGGGAAAATACAGGCCTCCATTTTGATGTCAGTCTTCCAGTACCTGCAGGGAAGTCAGTGGGAGGACGAGGGCAGGCTCTCGCTGCAGTGCGTGGTAGGAGGACAAAAGACAACAGGCATATGTTGAAACAAGAGAGGTTCTAACTGGATATCAGGTACTGCCTGTTCACTCTAAGGACAGCCAGGCAGTGGAACAGGTTGCCTCAGAGACATTATGCAGTACCCATCCTTTGAGATTTTCATGCTGTGAACAGATAAACCCAGAGCAATATGTTCTGGTCTCGTGGGTAAGTGCCTTCAGCAGAGGATGGATTAGAGATCCTCCAGCATGAATTGTTCTTTAATTCTGTGGGCTTGTGCTGTTCTGCTCAACTTTATTAGGTCCCATGAAATTTAGGTGACACTGCTAGGTCTTTCTACTGCTTTTGTTTTCCATTTTTGGTGCATTTTTTTACAATCTGCTTCCATACAGACACGTTGTCTTTTTCTGTGTTCAGCATTTCCTGAATCAAGTTTTTCCTGTGTGCATGTCCCACACATTTACCTCTGCTCTTTTAGTCCTTCATTAGCAGTGCTCTCAGTAAGAAGTAGCTTGTACTTAACTGATCTTTTCCATCTTGGCAATGAGATTTACCTGTCATATCTAACTTAGTGTGATTTAACACATGCAGGAGAATATATTGATGTCATGCTTCCTAATCTTGCAGGTTTGTTTACTCAAACATTTAAGCTGCAAATGTTCACAGGAGTTCGTGGAGTTCTAAATAAACATGTACTTGGTTTTCCACATTCCACATTAAACAGCTGTTGTAAGTCTAGAGTTAAGGTCACCTAGCTTTTTTGGCTTTCTTACTTGTGTTCAGGCAAACAGTATTGATTGTTCTTCAAGAACATTTTTAGAACATTTCTTTTGAAAGGAAAGTTAAACAAATACATGCTTCTGCATGTCTAATTTGACAAACAGAAATAGTTGGCTAATTTCAGTCTACCAGGATGGCGACACCGCAAGTCCTTATATGAAAACTTTCAATGTTTAATATGCAGCTTATGAAATACCAATTAATTGCCAACTATTTGATTTCTCGCTAAAAAATATTGCAAAGGTAAGTAATTTTGTGCTTTTTCCCCTACCACAGTCTTTTCTTTCTCAGCCTCCCCTCCCTCCTACACACTCACATATACAGACACACACGACAGGAGACAGTTCTCCTTTTACCTTTGTCTTCCACAATCCTACTACTGCATGTCCTCTCTCTTCTTTCTCTGCAGGAGTCTGTTCTTGATCCTCTTTCATTCTCCCTCCACATCTTATTTGCATTTCATCTGAACAGATAACTCCATCTGTCTTCTCTGTAGTGATTGCCAATGAATCTACATCTCCAAACCTTTCCATCTGACTTTTGTCCAAACAAAACTACTGGCCTGTCTCTTTGACATTTCTTTGTGAATTTGTCATCAGCAGAGCAAGCTAGACAAGGCTCAAGGACAGTTCCTAATCAGTCGCACAAACCTCTTTGTTTTTCTTGTTCTTCCTTAACTTTTGCAGCAGTTTCAACTACCCTGCCATTTAAGCAGCAAGTAATTTTTCACATCTGCATTCAGATCCAGGCTATATTGCACATTCTTTGCATTACTATTCTAAAGTATTGTATTTCCTTCCCTCAGATCTCTTAATGTATTTTACATTAAGCTGCCACTTTAAAATAAAGAAAAAATTTGAGCAAGGATTAAGCAAGCCTCATTCCTTCCCATCCAGGTACCTTAAACATGAATCTATAGTTAAAGTCTGTCCTGGTTATATGTTTTTCTGTCCCTTTGACTCTTGCATTTGCAGCCAGCATGGGAACTAGAAAGCAATTCTAGCCTAGACTACTATATGCCATAAGAAATAAGATATTTGGGACTGATTTTCCTAAAATGAGATGATAATTTAACTTACGCCTCCTGGTTTCTAATCAAATGACTAAAAAAGTCCATTCTTATCCAAGTGAGACAATCATTTGTAGTCCACATGTTGTTTAAAGGCCTATACCTTCTTTGCTCAGCTGGCAACAAATAGAAAGAGAAATGCATGATCAGAGTGAACAGAAACACTGTTACAGCCTTAACAGAAAAATAAAATTAAACTTTAAAATAACGATCGAAGATTTGGAACATGAAACTGCTATTGGTTTACTAAGGAAGTGTGGTTAACTGATCTCACAATCCATAGGCCCATTCCTTCCAATACATTATTATAATGTCCCGTATAAATCATCTATAAAAGTAGGTAAAATTCCCAAAACTAATACAAATAATTTTTTTTTCTGAAAATTGTTAAATGAATGGAACAGAGATACTCTAATTAGTGTTTCTGCTGATGTGAAAGAAAGATGGTGCAGAATTTGTTTAACATGGGGGTCTTTTTGGCAAAAGCCTGTTAGACTGTCAGCATATGCATGCTGGCCATTCAAACCAAGCTGTGTCGAAGGCACCCATTGGCATAAGTTTATCTCCAGCCCAGCCATAGCCTTTCAGTCTCTTGGCCAGTGAAGTATAATAGAGGATGTCAGGAAGAAGGAAGCTAGTGTTAAAGTGGCAAGGTGAAATAATTTCTTAGAAAATCGGGCTTTTTTAGTTCCACTGCATGGAAAAACATGTTTTTTCTTCCAGGCTGGTCTCAGCTTTAATCACGTGTTATTGACGCGTTTCAGAGCTTAGCTTCTGTTGAGTCAGTCTTGCAAAACTGTTACTGAGAAAGCTTTTGTTCTCACAGAATTACAGACTGACTATATTCAAGGGCACAAAGTGTTATCAGTGGCCAAGAAGTGTTCAGTGCAGCTGAGGGTGTAAGGGATAAGCAATGTCCAAAGCCACTCATCATACCCTGCCACCATCAACAAAGGTCAATACCACTGTGTAGAATGGAATTATTTGAAAACAATTTTGTTTCATGCTAGCTCTCTGTGATTCAAACCTCATCTCCTGGCTTGAGAAGAGGGATGGTACATTAATCATTACAACAACCAGGATGAGTATTTTCTTCCTCTATGCTGCCATGGTAGAGCTGGCAGAGAGCCCATTTCCTCAATTCACAATGTCCTTAGTCAGTGTATTGGTTTTGTGTGAGAAGGGTTTCTTAGCAGGGGATGACAGGGGTGGCTTCTGTGAGAAGCTGCCAAGAGCTTCTCCCACATCCGACCGAGCCAATGCTGGACGGATCCAAGATGGACCCACCACTGGCCAAGGCTGAGCACATCAGCGGCAGTGGCAGGACCTCTGGGATAAAAACTGCTGCACACCCACAGAAGGGAGAAAGGAGTGAGAATGTGTGAAAGGAGCAGCTCTGCAGACACAAGGTCAGTGACGGAGGGGCAGGAGCTGCTCCAGCTGCCAGAGCAGATTCCCTTACAGCCCCTGGTGCAGCCCATGGTGAGGCAGCTGTGCTCCTGCAGCCCTTGGAGGTCCACGGGGGAGCAGAGATCCACCTGCAGCCCTGGAGAACCCCACACTGGAGCAGGGGGATGCCATCAAAGGAGGCTGTGAGCCCTTGGGAAGCCTGTGCTGGAGCAGGCTCCTGGCAGGACCTGTGACCTGTGGAGAGAAGAGCCCACACTGGAGCAGGTTTGCTGGCAGGATCTGTGAGCCCACAAGGGACCCATGGTGGAGCAGCCTTTCTGACTGTACCCCATGGAAGGGACCCACCTGGAACAGTTCATGGAGAACTGCAGCCCATGGGAAAAATGGGTAGGAGAAGTTTGTGGAGGACTGTATCCCGTGGGAGACACCCCACACTGGAGGAGGGGAAGAGTCTGAGGAGTCTTTCCCATGTGATGAACTGACCACAGCCCCCATTCCCCATCCAACTCCTCTGCTGGGGGAAAAAGTAAAGAAATTGAGAGTGAAGCTAAGATTGGGTTGAAGGGAGGGGCTGGGGGAAAGTGCTTTAAGATTTACTTTTACTTCTCATTATCCTATTCTGAATTGATTGGTAATATATTAAACTAATTTTCCTAAGTCGAGTCTATTTTGCCTGTGGTGATAATCGGTGAGTGATCTTTTCCTGACTTTATCTGGAGCCAGGAGCCTTTCCTTGTGTTTTCTCTCCCCTGACCAGCCGAGCAGAGAAGTGACAGAGCAGCTTTGGTGGGCACCTGGTATCCAGCCAGGGCCAATCCCACCACAGTCAGGTGCTCCACCCAGACATCATAACCTAGTACTATTTTGATCATAAAAGTAGGGGGCTGTGCTGGGTTTTAGTGTCAAACATAATTGTGTAAGTAAAGCTGCAGGAAAAACAGACCTGCATATTTTGTAGATGCTATAAAGAACAAAGACTTGTGTTCCCCAGCAGTAAGATGTGTGCTGTCAATCTAGGATTTTTATAAAGTGGTTATCATTAAGACATTCTGGGATAGTTTCATTGCAATCAGTGAAAATGACACTCAAATAGAAATGCTAGGCATGTAGTTCTTGTTAGGGGTTACCAACCTGAATGCTAATGGAGGGAGAGAGAAAAATACCAAGAAATGACAAAGCTTTTATTTTCCATGCAGTTAGCCAAAAATAAACAGATGAACTTTCTGAAGAATGACAGTTTGTTCCCAGGTTGAGAATTTATATGACTTATTTAATGGTTTGGCTGTAAAGTCAAAAATAAAGTGGTTTGTAAAGGAATTCAGTCATTGGCTGATGCCTTTGTTATGAGCAGATTTCCTCTAAAAAAGGAATCAAATTTTGACTAATGGAAAAAGATCATATAAAAGTAAATAGGAGATTCAGGATTAGAACCAGAATTTTCTGAACCTCAGTGCCAGTTCTTATACATATACACAAATGGAAAATTAACATTGCAGAGCTCTAAAGCAAAGTTCTTCTCAGAGCTGGCCTCACTATCACTCCCTTTCTCACTCAATGGAATTAGCTGTATAGTTCAGTTTTATTTTTCAAGTATTGTCCTGAAGGGTTAGACAGCCTCAGACTAAAGCACCTGGAGTTCTATTTGGGGCTCCCTAGTAGGAAAAAAACATGGGCATCCCACAGTAAGCCCAGAAAAGGATGTCTAAGATAATAAAGAGATGGAATTGTTCTACCAGGAAAACAGATGTTTCAGGGGAACTTCGTCAATGGGTGAATAGGGAAGTGAAGTAGATTAAGCCAGGCTTTTCTCAGTGGAATCCTAGGAAGGGACAAGAAACAGTGAGCAGTAACTGAAGTACAGGAAAATCCACTTAAACATAAGAAAAAACCTATCTACTGTGAGGGCAGTCAAACAGGGGCAAGGGCTGTCCAGAGAGGTTGTAGAATTTCTGTCCTTGGAGATAATCAAAGCCCAATTGGACATGATGCTGAGCAAACTGCTCTAGTTGACCCTGCTTTGAGCACTACGGGGGACTAGACAATCTCCAAAGGTCTTCTAACTTCATCCGTTCTATGGTTCCTTGAAATGTTTGCTAAAATTTCTGCCACTTGGATATTTTTTTAATTATTTACAACAAAATCACTAGTATCAATAATTCATCTCATGAATAATCCCATCAATCTAAAGTTCTCAAAGTATCTTGGAAATATTAATTTCAATCGACATGGAAATTATAAATGTATTTAAAAAGACACACATCTCAGTGAGATGCCCAACCATTTTGCAGATGGACAAGGGATGTCCAAGATGTCAGAGACTCAGCTATTGGAAGGGATGGGAGCAGAACTCTGGAGCTGGGTTCTAATTCTCCCTCTTCAAGAGCAGAATGTAGACATGCTTTCTGATACTTAATTCTGTCCCAACCTCTAGGATGGTATCTGGAAGACTTGGTGTCCAACATGATCCTCTGCTCTCAACTGGTTTTCCTTCCCTTATGCGGAGTTTTGTGTTCCAGAACAAAAACTTCCACACTGGGAACAAGAAATTACGCCAGGTCTTATGCAGCAGCAGCAGCACATGTCTAAACTGAGACTAGAGCTTCCAAGGTTTTGAACCCATGAAGGATCCTACCAATTTCACTTGCAGACTACCTGCAGAATTGCATCTCATTTTAACATTTGCTGTCTGTATTTCTGCACAGGTTTTTAATATAGTTATTGGTATTATTGGTGCAGCAGTGCATCCTGCTGGTTGTTTACATCTCCATTTGATGCATTTACCCCATAATCTGTAGTATTTGCCCTGTCATGGTACCAGAAGAACAAATTATTTCCCATTCCTTTTAGTTTCTAGTAAAGAATTGTTTGTATATATTTATACATTTGTTAATATAATTCCACAGCAAAACAGACATTGAGAACCTGCTATTAAGCCTTCTAATTCCTGAAGTATAAAGGGTCATACTTTGTATAGCAGTGTGGTTTTTACTGTGTACTTGTTGACTTGGAGATTTTCTGTTTGTCCATAGTGTTGTATACACATAACTGTGAAACTCTTCTAGATATACACAGGTTGAAAAAGTAAGGACTCTTGCTCACATCAGAGGTTTTGAGACTCAAAAAAGGGCCCGTGACCTTTTCCTTTCACATACATCTATGCATACATCAATGTTTTCAAGTACCTGTTTCACCTTCCAAAGAATGAATTTTGTTTACATGATTAAAGAGTTGATCAGTGAGAGTGGGAAACCGAAATAGTGGAGCAGATTTCGAAATGCAGGGTGCATCAACAACTTGCAGAACCACTGTTCTTTTTCACCTCTGAAGGAGGAATGTTACAGAAATCCCTGTTAAAAGCACTGTCCCCTTGATTTCTTTTTCATATCAAAGACTAAGTGGGCTGTGAGCAGTGGCTAAATGTTGCTGTGTTCATTTAACCTTCCAAAGCTGGAGTCTGTCTCTTATCTAGATAGGGTAACATATCAATGTGACTGCACTTACAGCTTCTCAAAGGGCAGCAATATATCTATACATGAGGTTAATGACTGTGTGTTCAGATCTGTATGCCTGTGGCTGACTCTCAGTGTGATTTTGGGTGCCTGTGCATCCGGAGGAGTTCACACTGGGGTCCAGACTGCAGAACAGAGGTAGGCTGTAGGCTTCTGAAGCAGTTTAAGAACACCACAGAGGTGGCTGTTGAACTGAAAGTATTCTTATGTGTTTGTTACTCAGCAGCATTTAACTGTGAAGAAGAATTGATCTGTATAATTGAACAGCTAATAATTTTTGTACCAATCAACATACTATATAGAACATAGCTATGCAAATGTTTAAATGTAGATGGGGCTCTGAAAGTGAAGTAAAAACCAACCTTAAGAAAGCTGAGTTGGAAAAGCAGAAAAAGTCTATTTACAACCCAATGGAATTCCATGACTCGCTTGGTCTACTTATTTCTAAAATGTATGTTTGCATCTAAAGATTTCAAAATGCCTCAGTTACCCATCCATACTGCCTGCACAGATTTGCCCTCTTAAGGTTCTATTGCTATTTGTGCCTTAAAAGACCATCTTGAGCCAACTCTCAAAATCTGTTCTTCATCCAGACAGCAACTTTGCAAGTTGAGTCCCCTATTCTCTCTCAGCTGCAGCTGGGACAAAACTCTGTAGGGCACAAGGAAAATTGCCTCCTCTATGCACTTTCGTGGCTGGTTCTTAGAGCCTTAGTATTTTCCAGGAGCTCATTCCAGAGAAGAGTGACAGAGTTGGTGAAGGGTCTAGAGAGTAAGTCCTGTGAGGAGTGTCTGAGGGAGCTGGGGGTGTTTATCCTGGAGAAAAGGAGGCTCAGGGGGACCTTACCACTCTCTACAACTCCCTGAAAGGAGGGTGGAGCCAAGTGGGGTCGGCCTCTTCACCCAGGCAGCAGGTGACAGGACAAGTTGTGCCAGAGGAGGCCCAGGATGGACATCAGGAAGAATTTTTTTATGGGAAGCATTGGAATGAGCTGTTCAGGGAGGTGGTGGGGTCAGTGTCCCTTAAGAAATGAGTTGCTTAACAAATGACTGGACGTGGTGCTCAGTGCCATGGCCTGGTTGACAAGGTGGAGGTCAGTCACAGGTTGGACTCGATGATCTCAGAGGTCTTTTCTGATCTGTTTTGCTCTGTGTGCTGGTGTTCATCACCAAAGGCTATTGACAGCCTTGTTGGAGGTGTAACCATCTGCAGGATGCACAAATTTCAAGTGGAAACAGACCTTAAGGAAGATAGAAACCTGAACTGTTTTGGCTCAAGGTTTCTACCATGCCCAGTTAAAAAAAAAAAAAAAAATCTGAATTGAATTTGAAATTTCTGGTGCCAGAATTTTAACAGATCATATATTCAACATACTCTCAATGCAGAAAATCAAAGATTAAATTAAAAGAGGAATTTAAAACATGGCTGTGTTATTCTTCAGTGATTTTTCCCTTTAACTGATATAAAATATGCTGTCACCTAGGGCATGCAGCCAAGCAGATTCAGGCATATGAATATAAAGGCATCACTGAAAAGGTAACTTGAAAAGATGCAGGTAACAATAATGACTAAAGGGTGGATCCAAGTTTCAATAGAAATTACTTTTATATCAATAGGAAAGGTCAGCCTTTATGCAAGCAAGGATTTAAAAGCCTTGCTGTTATTACCTTAAGTAATGCCCACAGTTACAGCATTTTTCCTCCTGCCATTTCATAAATGTCAGCATAAGGTTTTTATTCCAGGGATTGTAGAAGAAATATAGTGGATTACATACAAAATGAATGTTTTTACCATTTGAAATATGATTGGGTAACTGGGTGCCTACAAAATCCTAAAAATTAAAGTTGATTGTGTTGGAACATGAAACAAAATGGGTTGATGGTAATTATTGAGGCTGATAATTGATTTCTAGTGATCTAAATTACCGTGCTTAAAATTATATCGGTTCCTACTAAAGTTTCCTAGTTTGCTGCAATGTAACATGAAGTGCACACTACAGAGGGCAAGCATGAATATTTCTGATGTTTATGTATTTTCTTTGATTCCTTGTAGATATTAAATACTTCTAAAATAAATGTCATTGCTATTTCAGATTTATTAACTTCAAATTTTGGGGAGGGGCATAATGATTTTGTGAGATAGTCTTTGTAGGATTAAAAGATGCAGATCTGACATTTCAGATGCTTGGGCATAAAAAAAGTTATTGTTTGTCTACCTGCAGTTATTGAAGCTTTTTAATTTTGGTTTCAGTTTCTTTTAGGTGAAAATCAGATTATTTTTCTTGCAATTACCTCTGAAAGGATCACTCCAATAACCCCTTCCCACCTTCCCCTTTGGCCCCTAAATTAAATGTGGTTTTGTAACCTTGAAGAAGGATGCCATTTCAAAGCCACAGGACGCCAGTGTTGACTCCAGTGTTCCAAGGTTAAGTCATTACACAGTGTAATAAGGCCTAAAAACTTGATAATTACTGTACACACCATAGGTCCAATCTGAGACATTGTGCAAATAAGAAATTTCACAGCCACTGAAGCTATACAATATGCAGTGAATCAAGAATATTGGCTGAAAAAACAGGTGTAGCCTGATGCGTTGATACATGCTCTAGTCAAAATTTCATCATTTCATTCTTTTTTCACCAAATAGCGGAAGTGTACTGAAGAAAAGGGATAAAATAGATTTTGCTCTAGTGTAGAATATATTTTTTAATCCTTGAAATATTATTTTCTCCAAACTGTTAAGTGCTATTTCTTCATTATTTAACAAAGAAATGTGCAAACTCCACAGAGGAGCAGGGCAAACTTCTACATTCATGTTAATCTAGTTGGACACAATTTTTGTTACAGCAGAGGTAAGACAGAAGTATTCATTTGTCTAAAAGTAAACACCATCCACAGTCTGAAACCTAATATCTCATAGTTAGTTACCTATTTGTGAAGCTATATATTTGCCCTTGTTGCACAATGAAGCACTTTTTCTTTGCAAAATAAATTTCTTCAAATAGATTCTTGACACGTTAGAGATGCAAATATTACCATTCGTCAGCAGGAGACACAGTGCTGTCACTGCAGTTCCTAAGGAGCTGAGCAAATGAGTTAATGAATGAATGGGTTAATGGATGTATTCATTAATATATTTACCTTTAACCTCCAGAGATTGCAGTGTTAGTCTTTATTCTGTAAACAACTACATAAAAATCTCACAGTCTGGAGCCTCAGGGTCATTTTTTTATACTTCTAAACCAAGGAAAAATTTCAACCACAATTCACCGTAGCTGAGAATCTCCAAAGCTTAGCAACCTGGGTTGAAGATGGGGAGTAGAGCAGGTTAGTGCTATGCTTCACTCAGTTTATATATTCATCATGAAGAAATCATATAGGAGATTTGTACTCCTGATCAAAGGGTGAATCCAATTCCTTCAGAATGCATATTGCAGCTTTTAGGAACGTCAGCATTCTTCCACTAAATCTTTTTTTCTTTTTCTGGAAGACAACAATCTATGTAGAGCTTAACAGAGTTGTGGTTGAGCAGTATTGATACTATTACTAGTTTAGCATGTAGAAAAGTTCACAGTAGCTTGAACATTTGACTTTTTGTAGTAAGACCCTCCTCATGAGGATGCCATGTGTTTTCTTCTGATATTAGAGATAAATGCCACCTATCTAAACTCCTGTAAAGAATAATTTCTTTATAAAATGTACTAAACACAAGTCTACTCAGGAGTTAGGAACCCAAGAAGAGCCATAAAATGCCACCAAGATTACAGCTAGGCATGATAGAGGTACCTCTCTGCATATCCATGTTTCAGTATTAAAGGGGGTATAATGCTTTAAGGGTGCCAAAAGATAATTATTTTAAGCTCAGCACACTGAAGGCTGAAGGATTAGTATTGTTGTGTTCCCATTAGTGTCAGCAATTTCACTCAAATAATTGGTATTAGATTTACCAAGATAACATTGTTTGGTTCCTTTAGCCAACCAATGTGCCACTTATTTGTACACGGCACCAGTGGTGGCCTTTAGCATGCAACCACAAAGCTCTTATATCAACAAGTTTGAAGCTTAGGGAATATGTTTGAGAAATGTTCATGCTCACAAATAATAGGACATTGAGTGTTTTTATCAGTTTGATTGGAGTAGTAATTTTTGGTAATTGCATTCTTCTACAGGATAACTCTACAGTCACTTAAACAATTGAAGTGTGAGAGTACAATAAGTACTCAGAAAAATACAAAGAAACAGTTACTTTTACAACCTCATACTGAGGACCTCCTGAAAAAGAGAACACTGAAACACAAAACAATTGTTATTCTCTGCTCCCACTGATATTGTTAATTGCTGAGCGTATTTATGATTGAATAAGAAAATTCGCTCCCCTGCCGCCAGGTTTTCTCTTAGAGTCTTACCACAATCATAAAGCTTTGAAGACAGACTCCAGACCCAGACTCAGCCAAAATGGGCTGTCTCACTACGAGGGAATAAAGAAACTGCTCTAGAGCTGTTCACAGCTTTGTTCAGCATTGCCTCACTGATGCCTGCAGGTACTGGGATGCAGGAGATGCTTGTCCTCCACCCAACCCCACAGCCTGAGCTCACCAAGAAAAGGCTGTTGGGGGTTGGCATCCAGAGGGTGGAGCTTTGCAACTCACATGGGATCATGGAATACATTCAAAATTACAGCTCCATCTGACCTTCTACTGCCTGGTCCCAACAGATTATTTGTTCTTTGCCATTTCTGTGTCACTCCTCATTATCTTGTTCCCACTAACCTCTCACACTTATCTCCATTACTGTGTTCCCTTTACTACATTCAAAGTCCTCTTCCTTTGCTCTCTCTAAAGTTTTCATAATTTCTGTCTCTCTGCAATAAACCTTCTCACCTCCACACCAGCATCTTCCCCCAGAAATGTCAAAATGGGAAGATTTTCATGCCCTTGCATTAATTATTGAAATTCTGTGTATAATTAAAGATTATCAGAAATTTTTAATCATAACATGATTTTATTGGAAAATTGGAGAAAACTACAGTTATTTAATTATATTTCAGAAAATGTTCTACTGGAAAATTTCAAAACAAAATGCTTTATGTTTATATTTGCTGACACTTTTTCATTTTAGAATTTTGAAAATTCGCATGCATTGTCTTTAGTTGAAAATGGATTTGTGACATTCGGAAATGAATTTTCTGAAACTGATCCTTCATAGGTAGTTTCCAGTTTATGGGATAATTTGAAAATATTTTACCAATAAAATAATCTTTAGTCTCAATCCAAAAATATGTGAGTTTTGACCTGCTTTTTATATCCCTTTCTTCCACACTGTATTATTAATTGGCTACTTACATTTTCAGTTCTTAAGAGCAGGAACTCTTCTTTGTACAGTACCTAAGACAGGAGGATTCAGTCTTTGTTCTCAGACCTATCACAATAAATATGATTTGAGTAATGATGATGTGGAAATACTTGGATGAGAGTCATTGGTCTGCTTACTGCAGAAGATTAAGGTTTGCTCTATCATGATCCTTTCCAATCAGTGATATGATGACGCCAGTGCTTGTGGCACTGTTGCAACTTTGCTAAAAAACACATTTCATGTCAGTCACTTTATGTAGGAACATGCCACTAGTTCATAATATCACTTCCTGATGAAGGAAGTGATGAAAGCAAAATAAAATTTGCTAGAAGGATAGAATTGTGTTTTGATGTAGTACCAAGTAGTAGAAGATTCTATTTAGCCAATCTTGAGTCAAACTGTTCCCAGCATGCACACTCTCAAGCAGATTTCTGTCCTCTCTAAAGCAGGAATAATTTATTGAGCTCTGTCTTTAAACTACATTTCACCTTATGCTGTGGTTGAGTAACTGCAAACATTATTTTTGCCATATTCAGTTGCACATTATTGATGCCCTTTTAAATATGCACATTTAAAAAAACCCATTTATCGCCCTCAATTAAACCTGTTCCTCTGTAATGGCACAATGTCTAGCTGCCAAATAACTTCATGGTATTTTATTGCTGTCATTAGTTTACTGAAATGGAGCCAAACAAAAGAATACCCTGGTAACTGAGTAATATGTCTTCCCACCTGGTCTTCAGGAGATACAGACCATTCTTACTGTTAGTTAGAAAATTCTCGGTTTTGTTTCAGATTGTTTAGAGAGAGATTTTGTTAGAAATAGTATGATGAAGTTAGTGATTTCAAAGTTGGTTACCTAATGTATAAGTAGTTTTTATTGCTCTGGCAGATAAGTTGCCCATTGAAGCTCATCTAAATTCTTTCTCCACAGAATAGTGTAATTGGAGTGGATGGCAGAGAGCAGGTAGTTAAACAGAGTTCTTTTGGTAAAACGTTGCATGTCAGTTCTAGAGTCAGCTCGATCACGTAGCCCCGCAGATGTGAGGCTGCTGTAGGTCCATATCCTCAGTTTCTGCCTGGAGCAAAGCTGAGCAGCTGCTCCCAGTGGATGGGTACTGATGCCTTAGATTTTGACTTTTATATTTTTCAAAATCCTGTACTGCTTAGTGTGTAGCTCTGAGGTTTCTTGTAGCCTGTTAATTTCTGTTCTCTCGTGCTGAGTAGTCATAACAAAGCCTCTCTGGGCCTGCTCTTCAAGGACACCTAGACTGTCCTAGGCCCAAAAAGTGTAAACTAAAAGCCTCTGAAAGGGGGGCAAGCTGAGGGGAATTACATCATTAAACTGAAGCTTTAATTGGAGAGTTAACCCTGGCTATGCAAATGAACCAAACCTATAAAGGTGTAAAGAACTCGTGACCTGTTGTCCATCTTGGGGTCCATGTTGGCAATAGCCTCTGGCTCCCGGGGTGTACCTTGAAGGCCCTTCAAATAAATACCCACCTTTATTCCCGTACTCCTGTCTGGTCTCTGTTTATAGGTGGCCTCCTTTCCTTTTCTCCCCAAAACCTTTCCCCCCAGTGCATCCCTTAATGAGTGTTCTACCTCCTTCAGTCAGTGAGTCACATGGGGAAGGGGATTTGTTTGGGCTGCACACGAGGACACAAAACCCACATACATCATCAAATCCCTGACATGTAGATCTACCTGCATATGTGTGTGTTTGCATATAAAGAAATGGATCACTCTAGTAGCTACTTTCAGATGTTTAGCTGACCTAGTAGCTGGTCCCAGATCCTCTGCTGTCCCCAGCTGTGGGGAAGATGTGTTTGAACCTGGAGTTTTGAAATCCAACTCTTTCTTCACTGGCTAATCCAGTGGAAACTGCACTGGCATCCAAGTTCACTGGCATACCACTCAGCAGAGTCCACCCAGACAAGAGGCAGAAATCGGGTTTAATGAGAGTATAGGGTATCAGGCACTCATTTCAGTCTGACAAGCCACCAGTTTACACTGACCTGAACTGTTTATTGCATTTAATTTCCCATTCTTGTTTCTCCCCAGTCCACTTTGAACCTTTCCTTTTCTCCCCAAAACCTTTCCCCCCAGTGCATCCCTTAATGAGTGTTCTACCTCCTTCAGTCAGTGAGTCACATGGGGAAAGGGATTTGTTTGGGCTGCACACGAGGACAATGATCTGACTCTGCTTTGGTAGTCAGGTGCAGCTCATTCCCTGCACCCAATTTTCACTGCTAGAGGCTGCTGAAGCCTTATCATCACCCGATAAGGCTGCTAGAGTTCCTCCCCCAGCCCTCTCAGTTTTTATCTGACTGTGTCCTGGCCTGTGCAGATGTTGACTAGCCTTTAATTGAGTAGCCTAGCACAGTCTAAGAGTAAATTTAAACTGCATCTGAAGCTCATTGCTACAAAATCTTGTTTGAAATAGATAAAGGAAAGCAAGTACAGTATTTTACCACTGTCTCTATCACTCTCAATGTTTAAGTGTATTTACTTAGAGTGTAAGTATCTAGAGCAGCTAATACAAAGAGTGATCTTTTTTTCTCTTTATGTTTTAGGAATAAAGTAGTGATAGTTTTGGTAATATACTATTCTTAGTTTGGTTTTTTTTCAATTTATCAAGTAACCTGACATTCATGAAAGAGAGGAGTAAAAAGCTTCCTCACTTACATGAATCCTCTATGTAGAAAATTCCATTTTATACTTTATGACTATGCTATATATCAAAAATAATTTAAATTACTATAAGAAGATAATGACTGTGGAGTTGGGCTTGGTAGTTGGTAGAGATGAATGTTCACCATATTTCAAGTTCTAATGTAAATTCTAGGCTTTCGGTCTCTAAAATTTTACTCTTTAGAACTTATGATTATCTCTTCTATATGAGACTGCTGTAAAAATAAATCCTGAAATTATGGCTAAACATATAAACCACCAGGGAAGAAAATAGAATATTCAGGAGATGTGAGACTGGTAGAGAAAGATTACTACTGTTAGCTGAATCATTGGCTTTGTTTTAGCGGGAAAACAAAGGCAGTAGAGGTGGTATTTAGAAAAGAAAAGAAAAATGGTAGAAAATGATCAGGTTTTAGCTTTTGTTACACTTCTACTATGAGTTTGTCGGTCATTTTTTACCTTGGTTCCCCATCTGTAAAGTAGGGATAATGGTAATTTCTTCTTCTCTTGGCTTTTGGTTTTTTTTGTCAGTTTAGGTAGTAAGAGTTCTTAAGAGAATTTCAGGCTCAGTTCTGTAAAATCAATAGCAATTAAGAGCATCAATACTGTGATGAAGATTTAAGAGTCTAAACTATTTTCAAGTATGTGGGGGTTTAGGATTTTTCTTTTTCAAAGTTGACTCAAGTCTTTCAGACTGAGGAACATATCTCCATGGGTGAGGAAATTTGTTCCATTCATCATCACATCTTGACTGCTAATCAAAGGAAGGACTGCCAAGGGTTGTTAGGAGGTGATTTGTTTAAGGGAGAAATTTAGGAAAAATATGTTATAAACCCATATATAGACTTTTCAGGTGAAATCTAAAAGTCTTTGGCACTGCTCCCATTTTATGCAACACAGAAACATAAAGCCCTTAGTCCCAATAAATTAACTGGGTATCTAGGTTCATAGCCAGCAGCAGATACTAAGCTGCCTCACAAAGTGCACCACAAAACTTATGTGCTTGAAGTAGCCAGCTGGAATCAGTCAGTCACAAGAAATTCAGATCAGAGACATGCCTGAGCTCCTTATCCTCTCTGGAGCCTGTACATCACCGTGAAGGCAGTGCTGGGTGCCTGGGGGATTCAGAGACATCCAATTAGGGCTCTTTCAGAGACAGAAAGCAGAGCTCTGGTCACACTGCCACATCTACAGCTTTTAATTTGCAGTATAATCCCAAGCATCACCATCAATCAGAAACACATCTGGCCGTGATGCTCAAGCCATGGCTAGGAACATGTATCTTGGTTGACATTTGTGATCTCTGTGTGGGAGGGCAGACCTCTGCCATGTCCACAGTACAGCTGAATGTTCTGGATGGTCTAACAGACTGTCACATTCTCGCTTTAGTGAGCTCTTTATTTGTAGTTGGTTTCATACATCTGTAGTTCAGCCTTTTAAATGGTAATGAACTACGGTGTTTTGAGAACTCCTTAAACTGCCTTTCCCCAGACCTGAAGGATGAACATTGTTTATCATTATGACTAATGGAAATGTCAAACTTTTTCAGTAGAGATTGGTAAAGTACTTTTGGCTTTTGATTTCTTTAGCCACAGAAGCAGAACTTGCGTTGGACATGATGTCATTGCCAGTGGCTGATACACAGTTGTTCCTGTTCCTGCAAGCCTGAAAACATTGCAGATAGAAAATTTTTCCATCTGTGCGGAACTGAGTAAAGACTTCTCTGTTGGTCTCAAGAAATTTATCCATCAGCATAGCCAAGAAAGAAAGAAAGAAAAGAATGCAAGAACTAAGTCAATTAGGACATGTTTCTCTCAACTCAGCTTCACAGCACCTGATTTTAACATTGGTGTTTAGCTTTCACCTTCGTCTAGTAGCATTCTCAGCACAGTTCTCAAACCTGCAATTTCATTATACTAGTAATTCCAGAGAAGCATTTTTTAGAGGAATGTTGTTGTTCTAAAACAACAGTAATAATTTCCATTTCCATCAAGGAGCACTGTATTCTGGCATGTCATGTGCAGTTGTTGAATACTATCTAACAGCTGTGTTAATGGGGAGAAATTCAGCTAGAATGTCAGAATGCAATAACTTGGTTGGAATTAAATCAAAATTTCAAAAGGAAGCATATGATCTTTTAATTATCAGTTACTCAACCCTTGGTTTTGGATGACATTGTGGCAAATCAATGTCCACTGTATCCCTTATAAAAGAGTGCATGCAGTCCTAAAAGTGAGACATTACCTCATAGCATCTTCACTAATGCTAATTACCCTTTTGTGAAAACATTTTCATGTCATAGATAGGGAAGATGCACTTTAAATACAGTTATGTCAAAGTGGGGATTACCTTTTTATTAAGCAAGTATTTTCAAGAAAACAAGACATCACTCCAGAAGCCTTTTAAGCTCTATATGAGTTGCAAATACCAAATAGCAGGCAACCATGGAAACATTCTTATTTTACACATTCTTATGTTCCCTCTTTTGATGCTTATCTCCTGCTATGTTTACAGATGACAATCATGCTTGTGTGGAGTACAAAGCCAATTCTTTAAATCACCATCGTGAGACAGTCTGTGTGTCATGTTCGTAGCCATGCTCTAAAATGGTTGGTTCTTTTTTCCAAGTATAGGTTACCAGAATTGTACACAGAGCTTTGTCTGTGGCACTGATAGGTCCATATTCTTTCCCTATAAGCCTCTTCTTCTTTTTCACACAGCCACATTACAGAAGTGGTTCACAGTCGTCTCATTTTCAAATGCTCCAGAGGAAAAATACTTGGGTTTAAATTCATTAATTTCTTCCTCTTGCTATTGATTTGGTTCCTTAGGTCTTCAGTTTCCAAAATCATCCCACTTTCCTTGGAGACTGCTCTAATAAAGATCTTTCTTGATGATGCCTCTCATTTGTTGTATTAAAAAATTTAATTCTTTCAGCCACTGTAATCAGTTTCTTTTTCTGTCAATTCCTCACATAGAAAGGTACATACATAAAAGTAAAAAAAAAATCATGGTATTAGTTCCTTATCTGTATGAGTCTTAGCTTGAAAGTCTCATGTTTTGTGAATGTTCCAACTATTTTTAGAAGTAATAAAATATTGTGAATACTATCATATGTACATGAAATAATTACTCTTTGTTGTTTCATTATTTCACCTTCACCTGAGAAAAATGTGCCTTTTATGAGCACAATCATCTGTGTTCCTCATTATATAAACCCAAGTTTTCAGCTCATTTCTGAAGTCAAACACTAATGTTTGTGCCTGTCATTTGTTTACAATAATAACGACTGCATGTGTTTACACCAAACTGGAATTTATATTTAAGTGGTTCTCTCTTCACTGTCTGTACATGCACAAAGTGCTCTGAGTGAGTTTAAAACGAACCCAGATGCAATTTTCCAGCCTGTAGCTCAGTTACACGCCTGAAACGTGCCTGGATATTCAGAAGTGGCATATGGGAATGTAGCCAACTGTTCTTCTCTTCCACATTGCCCACAATAAACATGTTTTAGACTTAGCTGCATTAACCGACACTTCACTTGGCTGTGCACTTGAAAAACATTTGTATGGTGATGGATTATAGTTTCTTGATAGAGAAAATGAATTGCATACTGAAAATTGAGTCATCTGATAAACCACGAAGGATTTTTCCTCACCGAGGACACATTTCGTTCCCATGCTGTGCTGCTACACGGAATGGGTTGCAAGCATACAAGTACCTGCAAATATGCTAGGGGTAGGAGTGGAAAGCTAAGATAAGGAGCTCCCTATTTAGATAGTAAATTGTTCCTCTTTAGTTTTGAAGAGTGAGGTTGGCTACTGAGGCTGCAGTCGTCATCTCCAAGCAGGGAGCATACTGGTGGGAGAAGCAGGAGGTTTGCTTTATGTCGTTTCTTCATGCCAAGCAAGCAGATTTAGCAGTAACAGGGACTCCAGAGCACCCAGAGTTGTAACCTGAATTCTGAGGACATCTAGTGGTGTCAGCCCACTGCAGGGACTGGGTCTTGGTCACAGCTGGTGACCACTTGCACATCTGTATTTTCGCTGAAATTTACTACAAAATCAAATGCAGTAAAAACAATTAGCTGAATGTACTGAAAGAGTTGCATTCTTCGGCTCAAGTGATCCTGAATTCAACATTGACAGTCCCAAATATTGAGAAGTTTCAGGGTTGGATCAAAAATCATAAACTTCTAAATAAATATTGGACCTTTTCTATTTGCTTTCTGTTTTCAGGACTTTCAAAGTTCAAGTATGTTGACCTCTTGTTTGCATCAGTAGGGATAAAAGTATATTTTTGTTACTAAAAGGCTGCTTCCTTAGGTTAACTAATTAATCTAGAAGTTAGAACTCTGAGATAAGAGAGTCCTTACTCTGATGCCAAAGAAATATGCAAGACATGTTAATTCTAAGAAACTGTAATCCTAGTGCTGCTAAGCATTCAGAGACTTCTGGGAAGACCTACTTGCTTCCCTGGGATTCAGGTTTTCAGCTTCCAGAGTGGAACTGTTGGTGTTCTCTCACCTTTTTGAGAGAAAACAAGAATCAATTACCTGCAATTCAAAAAGGACTTTGATCAAGTCAAGTGGTACGTATTACATGCTGAGCATTGTTACTGACTGTTGCACAATGGCGTGTTTTTCAGTGAGCCCTTGATCTGATACTTCCTCCTGAGGAGAGACGGGCATCATGAAACAGAGGTTCATTTCATCAGCTCAGATTATTTTGCAGTTTGCTCTGACTACAGTAGGTCTGACTGGTAGGTACAACACTTCCTGAAACACTTGTTTTTTCCTTAAGACACTTTCTTTAGAAAAGTCTGAGGCTTTACCCAATCTATCCTGACTACCACTGGCATGTACCTATTTAAATTACTTTATTCTGAAGTTTGGTGTGGCAATTTTGAAAATGCCTGGAGTTGTCTTTTCTTCTTATACTATTAATTTAGGGATTGTTTGGTGACAATACTGAAATGCACTTACTCCATCCCTATACTCACTCTATGCCTGTCACCTTCTTGGGAATTAGCATATGAATAGTTACACTGTTTGAGATAATTACGTGGATCTTAATTGAAATAAAGATAAGCTTAGGTTAAAAGGTCACATGCTTTTCATTTTAAAATGAATGTAAATTTATGGTCTTTGTTCTTGGTATAAGTTAATGACAAGTAGTCTTAACAACAAATATTCTTAAATGTATTTGGATTAACAGGGAATATTTGAATAATTAATAGATGCATTCAGGTTGCCAGTACGCAAAAAACTCCATCCAGACCATTGATTTCCTTCTTTTTATAATTGTCTGACCTAGAACTTTCCCCAAATATGCACAAAGAATGGAATTTTAGTTCTGTTGCAAAGTTGAAGGTGAAATTTAATCTTAAAATTATCTGAAGATAAAAAATTTTAATGTTTATGGGGAAGAACCCTAAAGGTCATATATTTACTTCTCATCTTTATAGTTTAATTTAGAGAGAAATATAAAATTTTGAATTTAGGTAAAAATTAAATTTTCTTGTTAAAAAGAGAAGCAAAATCATTCTACTAGCTATTTTAAAAGTTTGAGGTAAAATGTATTACTTTTCTGAGAATATTGATCCTTTTCCCAGGCAGAGTTATTTGCACAATTCAATCATAGTTTCATATAATTTTATTGTCTTCAAAAAAGGCATTCCTTGGTGGATTCATTATTCAACAATAACATCCAAAAGCATTGCCCACCTCTAATTTAACTAGCTGGATTTTTGCACTTCCCTAGGTCAATCGTACCCTGGAAAACCTCAGATAATAAGATGTCGTTCTCTAGAAAAGGAAACGTTTTCTTGTTGGTGGAAGCCTGGCTCCGATGGAGGACATCCTAACAACTACACCCTGTTCTACAGCAAGGACAGGTAACAACTGGTGGATATGTATTCTATAAGTGATCAAGTGATGGTTATGACAGACTGAGAGAATGACAACATTAATTTGTAAAGTTGTTTTTATGATCCATTTTTACCTTAGAGAGACAACAAGGCTGCATAAGATCCATGGCTTCCCTTGTTGGAAGAAATCATGACCACTGTCAGCCCCAGATCTTCAGCCTGTCCCTCCTGAAACTCATCTACCAAAAATCTCACTTGTCTGAAGATGTGCTGGGAAAAAAGGCACATTTGCCTGTCTTTTCAGGGAGCACACAGCGTTCAGCTGAGCGGGGTCTCCTCTGAGCAGTGGAGCATGA
Source organism: Daphoenositta chrysoptera (assembly GCA_013397915.1). Classification (NCBI taxonomy): domain Eukaryota; kingdom Metazoa; phylum Chordata; class Aves; order Passeriformes; genus Daphoenositta; species Daphoenositta chrysoptera. The sequence continues at coordinate 687,577 of VZRO01001513.1, read as the reverse complement.
GGGCATCGTGGGGCAGCAGGTCTCCCACCACCCCAGCCACGGAGCAGGGCAGGAGGGGGGCAGCCCAGCCCTGGGCATCGGTCACCTCCTTGGGGACAGGGACAGGCTGAGGCCAGGCTGGGGGGGACATCAGCCCATGGGCTGGGGATGGCTCGGGGCGCCTGTGCCTGGGAAGGGCTGGGCTGTGTGGAGCTGAGACCAGCTGAACTGGGGACCTGGGACCCAGGCAGAGCATGGAGGGGCTGGGCAGGGGCAGTGAGGGCTGGTGGGGCCCTGCCAAGAAGCTTGTCCATTATCACCATGCACACCAAAACCCCCATCTGGACTATAGTCATTGTTTCCCCTTTTGGTTTTGTGGTCAATGGTTCCCAAAATGAAGTGAAATCGGACATGAGTATCACATATCAAAAGTTAATATTTTGGTAAGTACTATGACTCCCTCATTCTGTTCAGGAATAAAGTGCATATATGTTTGGTAACTTTAATTAACTTGTCCATCTTTGTATAACTGAACTTTCTTCCTAAACACAAGAGGTCTTTCAACAGGCACAAGTAAGCAGAGAGGCTCAGACACTACATTTTTTTAAAATAATCCAGTGAGATTCAGAATAGGTAAGGTAAAGTCTCAGATATCCCTGCTGCAATTAAATATTCCAAATCACTGAGCAGAAAAAGATGCAGACTTTAAAGAAGTTACCACACTCAACAATGATTTGAGAGCTTTGATTTTATGAAAGCCCAGATGTTTCAGTCTGGATGAAAAAAGTTTAATGAACATTTTAATTCATACCTGTCACTGCCCAGAGCAGTCCCACTTAGGGAAGGATAGGAGTGCTTATCCATTTCATTAAATCTGCTGAACCCAGGCTCTGCCAAGCACTTTAGACCTGGGCCACAACTGTGTTTCTAGGCTCATTGTCTCTTAGGTACAATCCCCTTCTCCCATCTTTTCTTTGTGAACTGTGACAAAAGTGCCTGGAAACTAAGAAACCTTATTATTGATGATGTGTAGGGCATAACAGTGGGACTAAAGTGCATTCTTGAACCACATCAGCTGATGCTTTCACATTTGTAGTTCTTCACATCTGGGATAGGCTGTGAGTACACTGCCCAGGCCAGCTTTGAGTGCAAACAGTCCCTCTCCTGAAGAAGCCAAAGACCCATATGATGGCAATAAGTAATCGACTGTGAAGTAATTTTTTTTTTTTTTTTTTGAGATAGTTGTGATGATGATCATGTTAAAAAACAGAAAAATTGACATCAGGAAGGTCATGGAACAGGTTGCCTTGAGTGCAACCACACAGCGCATACAGGAGGGATCAGGCCCAGCTACCATGGATTTAGGAAAGGAAGGTGCTGCCTTTTATGACCAGGTGACCCAGTCAGGAGAGGCTGTGGATGTAGTCTGCCTGAACTTCAGCAGAGCCTTTGATAATGTCTCCCACAGCATCCCCTTGGAAAAGCTGGTGGCCCACAGCTTGGACAGGAGCACTCTTTGCTGAGTTAAGAACTGGCAGATGGCTGGGCCAAGGGAGTGGTGGTGAATGGAGTTACATCCAGCTGCAGCTGGTCACTAGTGGTGTCCTCCAGGGATCAGTGCTGGGGTCAGTCCTGTTTAACATCTTTATTGAAGATCTGGATGAAAGGATTGAGAGGACCCTCAGCCAGTTTGCAGATGGCACCAAGCTGGGTGGGAGTGTTGGGAGGGCAGGAAGGCTCTGCAGAGGGATCTGGACTGGCTGTATTGGTGGGCTGAGGCCAATGATGTGAGGTTCAGCCTGGCCAAGATGCAGGTCCTGTCCTTGATCACAAAAACCTTGTGCAGCTCCAGGCTGGGGCAGAGTGGCTGGAATGTGGCTCAGCAGAAAAGGACCTGGGGGTGAACCAGGGTGTGCCCAGGTGGCCAAGAAGGACAGTGGCACCCAGGCTGTATCAGCAGAGGTGTGGCCAGCAGGACCAGGGCAGTGACTGTCCCCCTGTGCTGGCTGGTGAGGCCACACCTCGAACTCTACATTCAGCTCTGGGCCCCTGACTACAAGAAGGACATTGAGGGGCTGGAGCAACGGAGCTGGGGAAGGGTCTGAAGCACAAGCCCTATGAGGAACAGCTGAAGGAGATGGGGGTGTTTATCCTGGGGAAAAGGAGGCTCAGGGGGCAACTTACCACTCCACAACTCCCTGAAAGGAGGCTGTACTCATGTGTGGGTCAGTCTCTTCTCTCAGGACATAGTGGTAGAACAAGAGGAAACAGCCTCAAACTGCAGCAGGTTGGACCTTAGGAAGGATTTCTTCACTGAAAGGGTGTGTAAGCATTGGAATGGGCTGCCCAGGGAGGTGGTGGAGTCTCTGTTCCCGGAGGTGTTCAGGAAATGCCTGGATGTGGCACTTGGTGCTATGGTCTGGTTAACAAGGTGGTCAAAGCTTGACTTGATGACCTTAGAGGTCTTTTCCAACCTAAATGATTCTCTGACCTTTCTGAAAACAAACTAATTCAATAATTCAACAATAAAAGAGCTCTCTGCCATAGGGCCCAGTTTAATTTCCAGGGCTAATATGCAAAGAAGATATTTACCAACTTAGCTAATTGAAGTAAATTTTTTCATTTCCCTCTTACTTGCTTATAAATATTGTTAAAATTTCTTTGTTCTGTCTCTGGAAATTTCTGTTTCTGTTATTTTGTTGATTTATTCCTAGGTATAAAAAAGGGGGTGAAAGCATTCGTCAAAACAATTGCAGTAAAAATACCTATGAAGCATTTATGGTAATAGCATTTGACACGTACCAAAATGTTTCCAAGGGATTATAAATATATATCATTTAAGATTATATATATTATTATATGTTCTATATATGTAATTTAAGATTGTATATAAACATTTCAGATTGCTCCTGAACCTAGGCCATTTCTAGAATATTATCTGCTTTGCTTCATTTCCTAAACTTTTAACTTTTAAATCATTTTATTTCAGTGAAGAAAAAATCTATGAATGTCCAGACTACCTAACATCAGGTCCAAATTCCTGCTACTTCGATAAAAACCACACTAATCCCTGGACAACATATATTATCACTGTAATGGCAACAAATGAGATTGGAAGTAACAGCTCAGATCCTCAGCATGTGGATGTAACTTCTATAGGTAAAAATAAAAGAATGAAATGAAAAACAAACTAGTTGGAAATGTATGCAGTTTTTAATCCCAGAACAGGTAGTAGTGAAAGATTTCTTTCTTTATGATGTGAAATTTGCCATTGAAAAGTGTTTATTTACGGAAGATCTAAAATATGCATCTTAAATGTATGTGAAACTGCATTTTAATTATAAATTAAGTAACTACATACTTGATTGTATTAATTTCATGTATGAATATGTATAAATTTTAACTTCAGCTGAAAAATTTGCTTCAGTTTCCAGTTGTCTGCAGTATTTTGATTAGACTCAATGTAGATTGTAAAAGCTTCAAATTAGGTTATAAGCTACCTAATATTTCAAATGTAAAAATGTTTCTGACTGCTGGCATTCCAGACTTGGAAGGGTAAAAATAACTGCCTAAGCATTACACAGGCTTTCTGTAGTGTTTCATATTCCTGACTCCATTCTACTTTCTGCACACACATAATATACCCATTTTAATTACAATGTACTTAGCTGTTCTAGCTATGAAATAGCTGACATTTTAATTTTGCAAGAGTGGCCTTATGAAATTACGATTTGTATTTTCTTAGCCTGACAAATTCAGGGTAAAGTTTAAAATTTGCTGATACTGTTGGAAATCAATAGCTAGTTAAATTCATTAAGGAGAAAGGAAAAATAAAAGGCTTCTTTATATTCTTTTACAGAAGTGCTGAATTATCTGAAATTAATGTGACGACATACAAAACCATAAAGGAGGTGTCTTTTCTGGGAGAAAATTAAATCATTAATGACACACTTTTCATTCATTTATACAGTTCAGCCAGATGCTCCTGTGAACCTCTCTCTAGAAACAAACACATCTGCTAACATGTCATACCTTTGGGCAAAATGGTCTCCACCCCTGTTAGCTGATGCCAGCTCTAATTCACATGAATATCACTATGAGCTACGACTAAAGCCTGAGGAAAAGGAAGAGTGGGAGGTAAGGGAAAAATATATTACTTTTATAAATGCTCTATTCAGTGAATTCTCTTGTCTCAATTTAATTGGTCCTATAAAAATGTCAGTTTCTGTAAGAATAGAAAAATTAATATAACCAAATCTGATTTAAGAAAAAAAATACTGGAGTGGTCTGTAGAGACTGTGAAATTCAACATATTTACATAATCATCCTAATGTCATATATGACAAAACCCAGTTATCATCATCCTCTTCAACATGATCAGTTGGAGGCAACCTGCCCCTCAGAAATTTTGGTGTGTCCTACTCACACACACAGTTCCCACTGACATTCCCCACCTGTTGCCATATTTCTAGGAGTCAGCTACAGTACTGCTACAGCTGAGTTTTCAGGACAAAATATCATTCTTAAAGTTATAGTCAAATGTCCTCAATGCTAATTAGCTTGTTAGTGCCTTAATGATGGAGAAAGCTATGGATTTTGAAATAGTTCTTTAGAGAAATTGGAAGGGTCTGAGAAAGGCTCTTAAAGCCACAGAGAAGAATTTCACAGGGGGTTATATGGGGGCTGGACTACCTATAATGTTCCGTCATTGTGGATCTGACAGAGTACTAGAAAGTCTACAGTCCAATATGTTCTTGAATATCAGAATCAGCAGTGATTTTTTTTTTCTGCTAAATCACTACTTTTTATTCTTTGTAACCCATAACATGTAAAACCCAATTTAAATTCCTGACTTTCAGAAGTCAGTAACTCACACCTATTCCTTTATGGTTGATTTGTTTAAATGGTCCAATTCTTTATTATTTTCCCAGTCCATTTTCCTTTCCAGACAGTGTCTGTGGGAGTGCAGACACACTACGAGGTGAGCAGCCTGCAGGCTGGGGTGAAGTACATTGTTCAGGTGCGTTGCATGTTAGACCTTGGAGAATGGAGCGAGTGGAGCTCGGAGAAAAGCATTCAGATCCCCAAAGGTTAGTGGATGATTGCTGCTCTGTGAATTAAATTGTAGCAGGTTCGATGTTGTGAAGGTGCCTAAATGCCAGTCCCGAAAACCTGGCAACTCACACAGATACTTTGTAGTGCTCAGTGCATTTTACCATACTTTCTATGTAATTGCTTTGTTAGTCTCGTTGATCCGCTCAGGATCCTCTGCTGAAAATGGCTGTGACAAACAAGGTGGGATTCACTAGGAAGTCACTTCTGATACAGGCATGCCCAAATAATTTATTGTCCTTGTCCCTTTATTTAAAAATCATGTTGATTTTATCTGTAGCTGTAAGTATCAGGTAATGTTTTCTGTAAAAGGGCCTGGACTGAAAGCACTGATGTGTCTAGCAGAGCATGGCACTTACAGATACTATCACATGGAAGTCACTATCTGTATTCTTGTATTTGAGTAGACACACTAAATATGTATGATATCATATCTTGTTTCCAGACATTTTAGCTAAGTTGTCTCTTCTTCTGTTACTAGTTATATTATTCATTATTTGACATGGAGATTGCTGAAGCACTGAAAACACAGAAAAAAAAAATTAAATGTCCCATTTTCAGATCTGCCTTAGGCAATTAGAAATTTGGAAAATCAATATCTCTGCTCTACATAGTAGAAAATATATATTATTGATGTAATAGGACCACATTTTTGCCATAAATACATAACTACAGAAGTTTCAATCACTTCAGGGTTTTGACTAGCATCATCCTATTCAAAATTTAAGCATTTTTCTCTGCCCAGCTCTTAAGTGCTGTTCTTGAAACTATAAAAACTTTCTCAGGAGCAATCATGCAAGTAGCCTGAGTACTGAACATAACAACTCTACAGTGAAATATGAGAGCTGCTACTTTGTATATTTGAAATAGTTCAGAAGAAAATTACTGGCAAGAACAGAAACAAATAGACAAATATTTACATTCTTCATTTTTTTTTTACCTAAAAGCAAAGGACAGCGTACCTTTCAAACAATCAGAATCATCTCAAAACACACCTTTTGAAGAAAAAAAATTGCTTTTGTAGGTAGTGGTTTTAGCTTAGCTGGCAACAAACCATCACACAGCTGCTCACTCATATGGTGGAATGAGGGGAAGAACCAAAGGTAAAATCTGTGGGTTGGGATAAGAACAGTTTAATAATTGAAACAAAGTAAAAGGTAATAATAATAATAGTAGATGATGATGATGATGAAGAAGAAGAAGAAGATGATGATGATGATGATGATGATGATGATTAAAAGGGGGGAAAAAACCCCAAAATATTATGGACAATACAGTTGCTCACCTGCAGCTGATCAATGCCAGACCCCATTTCTGAATCCTGATGGGCCCTGCTTCCAGGTAACTCCCAAATTTGTATACTAGAGATGATGTTCTATGGTGTGGCGTATCCCTTTGGTCAGGTCACCTGTCCTGGCTGTACTCACTTCCAGCCTTTTTTTTCTGTGTTTTACTTCCTCACTGGCAGAAGGAGACACTAAAAGGTCCTTAGTTCAGGATAAACATGACTTAGTGACAAAATATCCCTGTATTATGAAAATTATTCTCATACTGTATCCAAACCACAGGACTATACCAGCTACTGAGTATAAATTAACTCTATCCCAGGTGAAACCATAGGAAATAGATTGGATAGTACATTTTAAATCATTTTATAGAGCCTGCTATGACAGTATTTCAACATTCCTTATGAGATTTTGGGGCTGAAGAAAGCTACAGGCAGAAAACTAAAACAGTCCTGCAATGTAGCTGCAGTGAGAGAGAATTCTGAATCCAGGTGAAAGGAGCAAGTTGTTGCCCTAACCAGTGAACAGGGCCTCCTTTCCTGTGCTACTATGAAGCAAAACTTACCCTTTTTTCTTAATATCCTGTTCTCTGCTTTACATTGTTTTACGAATTCAAGATGGACCTAATGGATTAAAGATACTAATTAGTTCATTTATTTTTCTCTTACAGAAAGGTTACCTCCTGAAAAGCCCACAATAATAAAGTGCCGCTCGCCTGAAAAAGAAACATTTACTTGTTGGTGGAAACCTGCTTCAGATGGAGGGCTGTCTACTAACCACACTTTGCTTTACAGCAAAGAGGGGTAATAAGCTCTGTGTAGTTATTCAGTGTTTTGTTGGAAGGACCTGGGAAATCAATCCTCATTATTTTCTTATTTAGGGAGATGCCATTTTCTGTAGTGTATGGTTTTGTCCAGTGGCATATTCTGGCATCACAGTAAAGCAGCAACATATTTGAGATTGAAACCTTTAATCTTGATCTCTTTATAATATCAGGAGAATTACTGTGAATTCTGTCTTGAAAGTTGCCATTGCCCAGCAGCTGCACATTAGTAAGCAATACAAAAGCACAGTCCTATAATTCTTTAACCATGCAGAAATAAAACTGTCCAAAATTACCAGATACTAAAACTTTTATCTGCTGATAAGACTTACTTTGCACTAATATTCATAGGCCATGAATGCCTCCTGGTTTCTCTAGTAATCTTTCTTTGGAACTCAGATCAAGTGCTAAACATTAATTTTAAAGAAAGAGTCAATATATTTTTTTAGGTCCTGTGAACCTTTTTTGGTTATTTTTGGTTCACCTAGTGCAGCTCAACCTTGCAATGACCTAACTACATGCTAAACTCTGTAACTGACATCTGAGAGCCCACTCTTAGTGGAAAAAGACAGATACTGGTCCAGCCAGGTATAGCAGAGTAAGAGGTCCACATCCACAACTTTCTCTTTTGTGACTGTGCATCTAAGAGAAGCATGGAAACAAACAATACATACTCAGCTTTCTGTTCTACCCCTCCTCTGACTTTGGGAAGCTTGGGTATAGATGTGAAAGGGAGGTACAAAGTAGAGGGGTTTTTTTTATGAACAAGGGATGAAAGATCAAATAAATTCTGAAAGCATTTTAGTGTAATATACAGAACTCCTGTAAGTGTGGAATGGACATTGGAAATAGATAATTTTTAATAGATGGGTTAGAAGGTTTCATCAATCACTCTACTCAGTCTCTGGAACATTAAGGGCTCTGGGCTATGCAGTGCACTGTGGCTTTCAGAGAAGTAAGGGCTGTGCTGGACTAGCCCACACCTGCATCTACAACAGCCTAAATTCTTCGGGTTTCATGGTGTTTACTTTGTGGGGAAAATGCTTAGTACAGTCTCTGGAATTGTCCAATGACTCTTTAGTCTGGAAGCAGTTTTCCGATTTTCTCCACATTGCCAGGTGTGAAAAGTCAGATCCAGCCCTAAATAATGCTGAAATACTAGCAACCAAAATCAGGTGTTTCAGTCTGTGTAACCTAATCATTGGGATTCTTTCATTTCAGAGAAGAAAAAGTTTATGAATGTCCAGATTACAAAACTGCAGGCCCCAATTCGTGCTACTTCGATAAAAAGCACACCTCTTTCTGGACCATATACAATATTACTGTGAGGGCAACTAATGAAATGGGAAGTAATGTCTCTGATCCTCATTATGTGGATGTGACTTACATAGGTAAGAGTTAAACAGTAGTTTCTGTGGAACCAAATAGTTCAGAGTCATGGGTTTTGACACAAGAATTTTAATTCCAGCTCCCCTCGTGTGTAGTATTATATCCACATTAAAAACTTGTGCAAATAAGATATTCCTTCATGTAATAACAAATCAATGTTCATCCCTTTACCATCTTATTTTCAGAAGAAGCCAAAAATGCTAAAAGCTTTAGAATTATGTTCAGATAACCATTTATTGATTTTCCATATTTCTTGTAGTCAAACCCTAAAAAACATCATCCAGCTAAAATCTTTTTTCCACTGTAAAAGCAACTGAAATAAATTTGATCTTTTAACTAATAATACTTAAATATGATTACCTAAAAGTAGTTTCCAGACCAAAGAGAAGCTGCATTAGTGCTTTTTATAGCAGTGTACTGATAATCTCTTTCTCAGACTTTTTCTACAGAGTGACTGTGAACAAGTAATTAGGGTTTTATCTAAGGGAACGGAACATTATCATTGATAACCATTTTGTTGTCAAGGATCTGGCTGCCAGGAGTCTGGCAACTGGAAAAGGGCTGCTGGAGAAATGGCTTTATATTTTACCTCCATGCCATGACCAAATGAATCTTTGATCAGACAGGGGTAAAATACATGCACAATATGCAGAAGCTCTACCTTTGAACTGACGAAGATGCAAGCCTGACTGTAGCAGAAACCTGTGTTCCATTTTGGTTTATTTTTGATATATAGACAGAGCTTAATTATTGCTGTTTTGGTTTACTTTAAATATCCTTACAAATGAGTGTAGGGAACATGCTGTTGTGTTTTCTGAATGTGAAAGATGAAGGGAGCAAGTTTCATTAGCTACCTCCATGTTTTCAGTATTCTTCAATGTTCCTAAGTATTTATGCCAAGCTTTGATAAGATTATGGTAGAACACAACTTTCATAACACAATATTAAAGATGTTAACTTTGAAATATAGTTGTGGGAAAAAGTAACAATAAATGGTACCACAAGAAAAAGTATTTTTGATGATAAATGATTAAGGCAAATCTCAACATTAATTCAATATATTTACTACTATTCAGGGTTTTTTTAAAATTCATAAATCCATACTTCCTTTATCTGAAAACTCTTGGTTTCTATATTCCTGTATCAGTTCTAAATTATTAGAACAATGGAGATGGCAACCCTTCCCTCACATCATTTTATATTTCTTCCTAAGATGCAAGGAAAATATGACTTAGATTCTTATTGACAGTTCTTTTTTTTCAACAGTACAGCCAGATCCTCCTGTGAATATAACCCTGGAATTAAAAAAGTCAATAAAGAGAAAACCGTATCTGGTCCTGACGTGGTCTCCACCCCCGCTGGCTGATGTCAGGTCTGGGTGGCTTACCCTTGAATATGAGCTGCGACTAAAGCCTGAGGAAGGAGAGGAATGGGAGGTAAGGATATTGCAAATTTTTGCTAGACAGAGCTTTCTGACCAGATAGATTGGGTCAGCCAGTTCTCATGCCTGAACATAATGAACCCGGCACACTAAATACTTCATAGTTTTTCAAAAGTGCTTGTGTAACCTATGATTTCCTGCTGAGAACACTGGTATCTCAGATGCTGTAGTACAATAGCAGGTGATGAAGTACTTGTTTTTTATTGTGGTCATTATTTACTAATCATATTGGCACAGTAGTTTAAATTGTTCATTCTCCCTCAGTCAGGTTTCTTTTGTGATAATTTGTTCGTAACCACAACCACTTCTTGGATAACAGAAAGCTCAGTGACATTACATAAAATAATTTAAATTTATATAAATAACCATTAGGTGGTAATTGTAGTGGTCACACAATAATAATAATAATTTTCTGTAGCCAGGATCTACAACTCAAACAACTGAGTGGCAAAATAAAGACTCCAGCTATTGGTATTTGACTCCATCCCCTTCTTGTCTGCAATACTTCCAAACCACCTCTGTGTCTCCTCCTTCCTTCCCCCTCCCACAGCACTTCACAGCCTTCTGACCACTGCAAGACCTACTTTTTAGTACGCTGTGCATTTCCATCACTCCACGTTCCCTCTTTCTACCTGCATTTTCTTTCTCCATCTCTGTTTCTTTTCTCCTCCTCTTCTTGAACCATTGCAGTTCCCACCATCACCACAGCTTCTCCCCTATTTGCCATAAGCTCATGATGTGTTTTTACAGCAGTTTAATTTGCACTGTAAAGCAGAGCCAGATTTCATTCCCACCTGCTAGAAAACTATACAAATAAAATAAAATAAATGTACCATTCTTCCATGCCTGCTTAACAATTATTAGGAAAAGCTATCCAGACTCATTCTATATTTTGAGTATTATATATATTCTATATTTCTATCTATATAATCTCATCTTGATTACCAAAACCTTAGCTGTAAATTTTATTTAATTTCCAGACTATTTTTGTTGGACAGCAAACACAATGTAAAATGTTTAGTTTAAATCCTGGAAAGAGGTACATTGTACAGATTCACTGCAAACCAGACCACCATGGATTGTGGAGTGAGTGGAGCCCAGAAATGTATATTGAGATCCCTACTGGTGAGTGGCCATGCATCCCTTCAGTAATTGTTATTACATGCAAGTTCATGTTATAATTTTGTTTGTTAGCTGTTTGTGGCACCCATGCAGATCCCTTAGTTTCCCTAGGACAGACAAGAACATCATTGCTAAGATAACCAAATCCTTATCATCCCTGCACCTTACCCAGTTAACTTTCCCCTTCACTACTTTATGATAGAGCTAAGAAGGTGAATAATAACTTTGCTTATTTAAAGAGTGTCCTTTCTGTCTATTGCCTCATTTGTTCTCTTTATATAGTTTTTAATTAAAAGAACACTGGCAGCTGCATTAAAATGTTACACAGACAACAAAGAGCAACTGCCTTCAGACAATAACAGCTCTTCATTACTCTTTATCTAGAATTAATACAAATAAGCACTTCAGTATAAAACGTGTTACATTACAATAAAAATCCTTAAAAATATCTAATCCTAGGTCACTTTATCCAGCATTTAATTAATTGTATGGTATGTATTTAATAATGAAATGGCTACAGTTTTGGTACAACTGGATTTGAACCCAATCTGTATAATTGGCTGTGACAAAATTTTCCTCTTCATGCATTTTATATTATTTTTCCAAGACAGCTTATTTCCTGTGCAGTACCATTAGTAAAAATTATATTCATTATTCGATATTACAGGGATTGTTGAGATCCATCTGTGCTGGGGAAGGCCTCTAGATTCAATAGCAAATCTGGCAATTTAGGCCAATTTTAAAATCAAAAGTAATTTGCAACCTTTTTTTGCATGCTGACTATGCGTATGCTAGGTGCATGTCCTTAAATAATTCTGTTTGTTTCTCAGATTTTAAAGTAAAAGATATGGTTGTGTGGATCATCGTTGGTGTCCTTTCATCTCTTATATGTTTAATAATGAGCTGGATAATGATTTTGAAAGGGTACAGGTAAGTCACCATTTTCACAATTGCATGGCATCCAAAATCACAGAAAACATTTTAAAAATAGACTTCTAATATTTGATTCAATTTCCAACAGCATTTTTCTTATCTTATAAACTATTAGTTATAGGTATTTGACTTAATATGCAACTGATAAAGCAGTATTTCTGCTCCTTAGGGAAACCAGGGTAAATTCTCAATTGGTAAAGATCTGTCTCTATTAGATCTGAGTAATCTTGGTTAGTCACATAATATTCAGCAAACATTACTTGGAGTATCCCTGTTCCTGTAGAAGACACGTCTTTGGGTTTTGTCATAATTTCCTAAAGTAAACAAGGTTATATGACGAGATTGTCTTTCTGCCAAACTCTCTGTCAATTTCCCAAATGATTTCTTACAATGCTGGCTTATTTCAATCAAATTTGAAAGAGAAAAGTGTTGCAAAGATTATTGCTTTTGTACAAGTCTTGCAAAAAACACTGGCTGATTAGAAGAAAGGGATAGAAACTGTGGCTTGAAAAGCCATGTCCTTCACCACAAATCCTGTTTATCAGTAGTCAGCTGACAGTCAAGGGTACACAGATAGGCCCACTAACCCTCCTGAACCATGCCCCACTTCACTGTTTCTTGGCCAATGATGAATTTACAGTGGTATTAGAGAACTGGAGGTTAAGGGACAAATTACAATTAAAAGGACATTTGTAATTTTACTTTTCAAGTTGAATAACTTTTGTACTGCTTGTGTTTTTTATAAGTAGATCTGAGGGTAATTTATGAGCTGTAACTGGATTTGTGAATTACCCAGCTTGAGAGGTAGACAGGAGACAGATGTCCAACTGGGATGCATAAGATATGGGAGAAGTGTTTAAAATCTCAGTCACAGTCTGAAGAAATGGGATAACAGATAGTAAGATACGGTCTGTATTTACACCTGGTGTGTTTTTTCTGGTTTTTTTTATTTTTTAGAATGATGGCCTTTATCCTGCCACCAGTTCCAGGACCAAAGATAAAAGGCATAGATACACATCTGCTGGAGGTGAGTACCACAGCTAACAACAAAAAAATTCACCATTACTCACTTTTCCAGTTTATGTACGAGCAAACACAATTACCATGGTAAAATGTAAAACTGTTCCAATTAATCAACATTGAAAATAAGCAACACTTTCAGGTAAACATGTGGAGGGTATGTGTGAGTAAGAGTTTTGCCTCGCACTTGTATCAGGGGGTGTTTGAGAACAGGGTTTGTGACTGCCCTGTTTCCTGGGACACGAGGAAATGCCTCTGTGAACTTCCTAGTAGTTCTTATGGAAGATGCTCTCCATGAGATTCTCTTGCCATGCTGAGGAGGCAGGACATGTCTGCACTGAGATTTTCCCCCATTTCCTTCTTGTTAAACTCAGGAGACCTGTACTTGCCAAAAGCACCCTGCTCCTCCCACATTAGAAACATGAATTTTGGGACTGTGTCTCCCCACTGAGGAAACTCTGAAATTTTCCTTCCCTTCTTTAATATTTTCTGCAGCAGTAGAAATCAGATTTAGGTCTAGTAATATAACAATAAAAGTGTTTTTATATCAAATATGTAGATTGTTCACAATTGTTCTAGTCAGATAAACCTTAAGGTTGACACTGAAAAATTATATCCTCTTCATTATACCTTCAGACAGGAAAATCTGAAGAATTACTGAGTGCTCTTGGTTGCCATGGTTTCCCTCCAACATCAGACTGTGAGGAACTACTGATAGAATATCTGGAGGTCGAGGACAGTGAGGATCAGCAACTCATGCCAAATCATGACACTCCCAGTAAAAATACAAAGATTGTACTCAAGGAAACAGACAGTGACTCAGGCCGAGGGAGCTGTGATAGCCCTTCTCTGCTCCCTGTGAAGTGCAGGGAACCCCGTGGCCTTCCATCTGCTCTGCAAACACAGGATGTAAGAGCTAAGGAAAAGAAAGGAGAGAAAGGGAGCTGGGAAGCTCAGTGTATGGCCTCAGAACAGAAAACACTCCCTTGTAACAATGAGAGTACAAAGTCGTGCACGTGGCTGGCAGCTCAGTTACCCAGTACTCAGCCTGCTATGTTTGCCTACCACAGCACTGTGGAGGCATTCAAGATGACACTGAACACCACAAATGTGAACACTTCACCAGTTTTGGTGGGAAATGAAGAAAATCATCAGTCACTGTATCCTATTGCTGAAACTGTCTATGATGATGTGGAAAAGGTAGGCGAGAATTCCAAAACTGACCAAACCACAGTGCAGGTCAGACAAAACCAACATAATGACAAGTCACCTTTCCTGAATCCTAAACTAATGGACTATGTAGAAGTTCATAAAGTCAGACAAGATGAGGAGCCAACACTATTACTGAAACATAAAGAAAATAATGGAAAGACCAAAAAATGCACTGTTTCAGGAACCAACAAAGAATATACCAAGGTCTCAACAGTTGTGGACCATCACATTTTAGTATTATTGCCAGATCAGCGCACCCAGAACACACCTGTATCTCAAGAGCCTGTAGCAGAAACATCTCAGAACCCTCAGCAAAGTCAAGCTGAGAAAAATACAAGCTACAGCATGACAACTCCAAGCGACTCCAGAAGAGACACCAGTGGATCAGACTACATGGACCCATCTTCCTTTATGCCCTCTTTTAAATAACCTTTTAGTACAGCACATACTTAGTAGTTACACACAGTAAACCAAAATCACATAGCAAACAGTTCTTTTAAAAAGCCTAGCCTCCAAAAGCCTAGCCTATGTGCATTGTACAGGTAATAAAATAATCTGTGGGTTGAGGGAATAGTCATGGGAGTAAGTCCTGGATCATTAGCACACATTTCTGACACAGTGAAATGAGGAAATGGATCTTGTGTGTCATGACAAATACATTGTAAAATAATTATTCAGCTCTGCAAAACTTCTGTTGGTTGATTAAGCCTGAGCAAATACTGCAGATTCAACAAAGATGAAAATTGTTATGGGTCAGTGAGTGAACCATAGTGATCTGAGCAGTTCCTGCACTAGATAAATCACTGCACAACAGTATTCTTAGCTCTGGTGTATTTTCTTATGATTGCATTGACACTAGATTAAGTTTTCTTTACCTTTTTTCTCAATCCTTGAGAAAAAAGGAGCTCTTGTATATGACAAATCATATATAAAAGGGAATATATTCTACAAAAAAAATAGCTTGTTACAGTAAAATAACAAATTCTTCTAAATATATTTTTGCTTTGTTTCAATGTGACAGAAAACTGCATCCCGTTCATATCCTAGTCCAGACAAACCAAAATTAAAAAAAAAAGCAGGATAATATCTGATATACTGCCTTACTGTATATAATATAAAATTCTACTTTAATATAAGCCCATATGTTTAACAATGTATTTTTAAAGGCTATTTTTCTACTACCAAAAAAAGAGCAAAATAAAATATTTTTTAATTTCCCAATGCTATTTAGCTACATAGAAACTTTTCTCTTTCCTTCTGCTGAGGCAGTAACAAGTAAAGCTATAATTTCTATACAAAGCATAAAATTAAACTTTATACTAATTAAGAATATGAAGACATTTTTAAACTATATTTCTAATATATTACAGATATATTACTATTTGAATGTTAAATTATTTGTTTCACAGGTTTTTTATTACCTGTAATTATATAATTAAAATAGAATTTAGGTTTTGAGAGCTGAGCTTCTTTTCCTTTGAATTTATAGTCTGATGCCAATTGCAAATGAAATTGAGTTCTCCTGTATCCTGCACTTTTCTCTGAGCCTGGAAGGAAAGTTTGAAGTCAGACTTTTCATAATGAATTTATGAACATCAGTTTTGGAACCCAGCCTCCAAGGTCTGATTCAGAGCCCCACTGAAAAAGCAGTGGGAATGAGGAGAGGAGTCCGTGTCCTTGGGCTGGCCTTGTGTCCCCAGAACAGCAGTGGGAACAGTGAGGATCCATTATATCCCATGTAGTGGAAGACAGAATCAAAATGATACTGTAGTGGCTGCAAAGTTACTGTGGTACTTCCTTCTTGAAACAAAAGGTTAATTTACTCCAGAAAAGTATGACCACGTGATGACTGATTAAAAGCAGGCCAAGTATTTAGCCAGCATCACTAGCTTCGGGGGAAATTGGAAACTTAAGGTGAGGGAATGGTCCTGTACCTGTGAAGGAAATTGTATTTGATAGATGGGGTCTCTTTCTTCGTCTTCTTCCTGAACAACTTTACTTTTCTCCATATTTTTATGATTTTATGCACTGAGCCAGCCTTCCTGTGGTATCAGGTACCTGCTGCAGAGCCAGACAAAAGAGAATTTCAGATTTTGAAGGTCCCAGAAGGCCACATTTAATTTGGCAAAGCAGATTCTCACCCTTTACCTTCAAAGCCATGGAATTGCTCAAGTACAGATTAGTAGAGCTGCCTAGCCTTTCCACAGGCAGGACTTTAGAATTTAACTAATTATCTGTGTGTCTATAAACATACGTGGTAGTGTAGACTGTAACATTGGGGTGGCATCAGGTTTAGAGCCCATGTCCTCTATACAGGCAACTGCCCCCTTTCAGACGCTGATCAGAGCAGTCTGGATGCTCTGCTGAGGGTGTGGGAAGGTATCTCAGATTCTTAATTCAGCCACTTATTTAACATGTGAAGACATGAAGGGGCTACTCCAGGTATCAGCCAAACATAAAACCCTGTTCAGTTATATTTAACAGAACAGTTTTACTGTAGATACAGTTTGTAGTATACCTTACAAATCTCTAGAGATGCTAGAAGTACTGCAAAGAAACTATTGAGTTATGAGGAAATGTGTGTGTGTGAGCTGGTAACACACTGTGTCAGACAGTGTTTGATTTACCCTTCAGTTTTCTGACAGAATCTGACAGAGCTAATGGGATCAGACACATTCTTTTTCTTTACACAGATAGCTCTTTCTGTGTTGTTTCCTACACCTAATGATGTGCATGAAGATATGCTGCTACAGGCCTTTTGGGATGTATCTCGTGGTGCACAGAAGCTGTAGTATCTTATCAAGCCTACAGCCTAAAGATGTTCCTTATAGAGTAGATTTCTTAGGTTAGAACACAGGTGACTACCCAGATGTACAACAGCAAGAGGCTGTTCCCATCTTACCTTTTTACCTGAGGTTCCTTTTTACCTGAAGCAAACAGACACAACATTTAGCAGATTTTAAGTGTATGATTCATCCTGCCTAACTGTATGTTATGTGTGCCTCCAATAAGCCACAGAGAAAGAGATTCAAGGAGTTTCTCTGCTTTGTCATAAACAAGTAGTGAAGCTGCAGAATAGTTGTAGCCTAGTTAGTGGTGTTGAGCATCTCCCACCTTTGCTGATGAATGTCTCAATATGCCAAATCACCATGGCTCTCTGTGAAAAGGGAAAGTCAGCCACAGTAGAAAAGGGGTATTTGCTCACTGCTTTGAAGTTTTGGGGGATTTGCTAGCTAAATGTAATTTGAACATATTGTCATAAATATATTTAGTTCTTGAAGGTGAACAAATTTGCAGATAGATTTATTTTCCCTTGGATTTACTCATATTTTTCAAAACACCTTGTTACTCACAGAGGCAGAGCTTCTGAAAGCGACTTTAAACATCTGAAAGTACATTAAAAAAAAAAGTAGGGTTCTGTAAAATCAAAATAACCTTCAGCTAAGTGTTTGGTCCTTTGAATGTTTAAATACTTAATTCTTTCTGTTTGCAACAATATTTTTGTTTGCAGGCCTTTAAGCTTTTCCTTAGGAAGTACATGAGTTTTTGCAGCAGTTCTACACAGTCAATCTGTGCAAAATTATGACACAGCAGTGGGGAAAAACAGGCTCTTGACATCTCCTTTGATATCCAGAGGGATGAAGTATACAACAGAATTTACCCCAGGAACAGGGATCAGCCCTCTAGCTCTTGCACCATTGGTAGAATTTCTCACTTGGAATAATTATTTCAAGAATGTGAATGATGTTTTCAATGTCAAAGTCATCCACGTGTCATTTATAGTGTGAACTACTTTGTAATAGCATAAAAGCCCTAAAATGTAGCATAAAGACTCTTCTACATAATTCATTTTATAAAATTCCTAAAATTGAACATATATACTTTATTTAATTACCTTTCCTTCTGACTCAGACTAATTTTATTAACATTTTTTTTCTTCAGTATTGGCAAATATGATTCAGTATCATAATTTTTTTTATCTTTTTTTTTTAACAGAGACATATTTCATGTACAATTTTGGTATTTCTGGGTAATATTTCAGATTTTAAAAGAAATACAAACTAATGAATTGGTACATGTGCTCACAAAGCTCAATATCACATATGATGAGGACTTTATGTTTGGTCTTGATGATACTATGTAACTACAAAGATAATTTAATGAAAGTACAGTGAATTAACCTTATATAATATTAGTAAGAGGATATATGTGTTTATAGAACAAGCTGTAAAACAAGTATGTAATGATGATTTATGTCAAACCAGTGAACTCTGTAGTATATCTGTCTCTGTGTCGATGTTTAAATGGCTGAAAAATAGACAGCTGCTTTAAATGTCATTCAAGTATTCAAAGTGTAGTGCCAGCAGGTGTTCAAAACAAATAAGAAGACTTTTTTTGTGCTCTCTGAAGCATTGTGTATGTGGGGTTTACATCATTAAGCCTGCAAGTATTTCGTAATTTCATGGTAACTGTAAATGATCTGAGAGTGTTGTGCAAGGAAATGGAAATCATATAAGCCAGCTGATAGACATCAGACATCTTCTACAAAGCCATAAATACAAATGAAGTGAAAAAAGTGTCATGAGATCAGGCATCACATTCTCAAATAATTGCTACCTCAGATTTTTTTTTTTGCTCTCTTTAAAAGGCAGGCACAAGCATTTTGCTTTGTGTGTAAATTTGTGACTCATTCGATCAAGAATTAAAAAATCTTATTTGTAAGTTCAAATTATTTTTGTTAACAAACAGCATGTCGTGGAATCATCACTTGTGTTGCAGTGGCTGTATGAGGATGGGATACTTGAGATGTGTAGCGAAATTAAATGCTTTTACTATGGGGAAAAAAAAACCTTAATCAAATTCCATTTTGTAAGGAAGTTCTCAGTGCCCACATTGGCAGTCAAGCATCAGTCCCATTCCTGACCTGACCTGCAAAGTTTTTTGTCACCACTTGTGTTCCCAGGTCACTAGGATTGAATAAGCCAATTTTCCAGAGATGCTCTCATTCTGGATCTCAGCTGTGGAACTTAATATTTATCAATACTTGCTATTTAGAATTACCTGTTTTCAACTGAGTTCCTAGGAAGGTAACCTTTCAATTCTGTCTCTAAATGAACAAAAATGGAAAGCCCTGCTCCCAACTATCTCAAACCCTCACACTAAAATCAGGCTCCAGTTCCTGTGGGTGTGGAAAGCTGGACTGAATTACAATAATGTGAAAAACCTTGTGGCCCTACCTTGAAAACCATTTTGAAACAAATCAGGGATTTTCTTCATTTTTCTGGCATCTGTCAAGCAGGAAAACAAAGATAAATGGATGCCTAAATACATAATACATGGGGATATAAAGAGCTTAATTATCATAGAAGCATAGAATTGTTTATGTTGGAAAAAAACTGTAAGGTCATAGAGTCCAAAGTCCTGCCAAGTCCACCACTAAGTGATGGGACGAGGGACAAGGGTGCTGCATGTGGCAGAGTGGAAAAGGAGCACAGTCACTGTGGGATGGCACATGGCCCAGGATGAGAGAAAAAATGCTTTTTGACTTCTACAGCTGAGAAGAGGCGGGGAAGAACAGAAGGCAGTGAAAAGAGTCAAATGTAAGAATAGATAGTAAAAAATGAGAACTAGCAGAACTGAGAGGAGTGATAAATGAGTTAGTGAGGGGGAAAAAAAGGAAGAGAAGAAAATACTTTTATATCAAAAGTGGGAATATGCATAGCTACCTGATATAGTCCACAAAAGCAGTAAAGCCTTGCGAAATGCTATAGAGTTGGCAAAATGGTGAAATCAGCTACTACGGATCAGCTGTTACATACGAGCAGAAAAAGTCCCACACATGAGAAGTGGTCATTAATTTTCTACCAGTTATGGGATTTTTCTTCGTCATATCTGACATTGGTCCCAGACAAACACAAAACTTGAAGAGTCAGGCTCAGCATCCAATCTGCCATTGCATTTCCTACATTCCTAAGGGAAAAAATTGAGAGAAATAAAGTGTATCACACTGTTTTTATGAGCAATCTTCCGTTTTTCAGACAGATATACAGGTGAGGTTTATTTATCCATACATTGTCCCACACATATGCCTACCATTCTTAAGCATTTTTCTGTTTTTATTTAGTATATGTAATGCAATGACCTAGAAGGTCTGAGAGAAAAAACACTTTGGGGATATTGCTAAGCAGTCTCTTGGCATTTCTGGGCATTGCTTCCGTTTGTACCTGTGACATTGTATCTTTTAATATTTTCCTTAGTCAGAAAGTCCCTATCTTGGTAATAAACTCTGAAAATTACCAAGTTAGTCTTAAAATGCATCTCTTCAGTATGTTGCATTTTTAAGAGGCACTATTGTATCTCCTGGAAATAGTTAAGAATAATACCTGAATTAGTTGTGTGGTCTCTTACAGTGCTGATATGCTAAAAGCTGATCTTACACTCAAGATGTTGGTGCATAGAGCAGTTAGATGTAAAAAAGTCTTTTATATATATATTCCTCTTTTTGGAAGGTTTATTGTGCTTTTCTACTTGGTGATGCTGCTTATCTTGGATCTTGACATTATTTAACTAATTTTTTTAACAATGCTGCTTTTGGATCTATTTTTGTGAGCTGCTGAGTACCTTCACCTCATTTTGACATCAATAAAAATTGAAAGATTTCATTTCAGTTCCTGCAATGGTTAGTTTTAGAGACTTATAGCACTGAGTAGAATTTTTAGAGGATACTGGAAATCATTGTACAAGTCACTTGTAGAAAATATCCTTTTGGTAGGATGGAAAACTATACATGTCTAAAAAAAGGCAGACTTTTATGCAGCCAGAACTATGATGATGTCGTATCATATTTTTTAATATTCATAATGCTGTAGACTACTCTTAATTCTCATCCCTTTGTCTTTCATTCCAAAAGGGAGAGGAAACTGCTGCTCAGCTACACTCAGAAAGAGCTCCTGGGCTGCTTTAGTGTTGGGTTTTTTTCATTTTGGAAAGTAATCTTTTTTTATTCTGATTACACAAATGGTTCACTGTCCAATAGAACACAACCATCAGTCTTATATATGCATTATATTGCTCAGAGATACTCAGCACTATCTCAGCTTCTGGAAACTTTTTGTTGTGCTTTGTGTATGTCTTAGTCATTGTGTAAGACATAGCAATACTGAGGGCACTGTTTTGAAAAAGTACCATCCAGAAAATAACATGTTAGCAGTCATTAACTAATTATATTTGTTCAAAATCCTGATGTGCTGTTAAATGAGGGTAAAAGTCTCTGGAACTCCCTTGCCTTTAATTGTGCCAGCAGTCTCTCAAAGAAACAAAAATTGCATCTTCTGAATAATATCCAGAATAAACAGTATATTTTCAGCAGAGAATGAGATGACACAATATTTAGAGCAGACTTATTTCCATAAACCGTTTCATTGGTAGATTTGCAATACAAGCTAGCCATTTTTTCCACTACAGTGTCAGAATTTGTATGCAATGTGGAACATGAGACTTATCACAGTGTCATTACTGTAGCCAGTGTCATTACTGTAGCCACAGAATGACTTTAAGCACAATTATTCTACGAACCAGATCCAATTTTTTTTGTAAATTTCTAAAATACAAGAAATTGTAAGAATTAGATTTCATACGTAGTATGTACATTGTTTGGAGAATACTGGTATAAAAGTAGTTGCTCAGGAATTCTTCATTGTTTCTAAGTGTATCTAAAGCAAAATGCTTTCAAATACATTTTTTAAGTTCTTAATATTGAAAATGCTGGCTTTACTAAAATGTTAGTGTTTTCACTCGTAAGATCAATATTGTTACGACGTCTGTAGCTTTCTCATGAATTTTTCGATCTTTTGTCATTGTAAAATCTCTTTGCAATGGTGTTCGCATTTCAGTTTAATAAAAGTTCGTGAAAAAAATTCCCAAGTTGTGTATTTGTTCATGATATGCAACACTTCCAGCATATAATGTTGTAACGGGTTAGATTTAATAACCACGCAGGAACACCAACCAGTGTTGTGGTTTAGTGCACTTACTTGTTTTTGTGAGATATGAATTAGGAGAAACATACAAAGAAGGCTCAAAAGCTTTAAACAGTATATAGATAGTTTATTATTACCAGAATTAAAAGGAAAGAAAGAAATATTAAGAAAATAAGAAATAAACATTCCCCTCCTTTTCCAGCATTTCCTCCTGCACTTAGCTTGCACAAAGGATAACAATGATGGAATTTTGTTCAGTATCAGGGAACTTAACAAGGTCTTTCCAAACTCAGGGGAAAGAAAGAGGTCTTCTCTTTGCTCTGCTGTGGTTTCTAAACTGTTACTTGCAAAAGTCCTGCCCGCCCGGACAACAGTCTATTGCAATGAAAACATACTAATCTCTCCCATGCAAATCTTAAAATCTTTTCATACTGCAGTCAAGGGCCAAACATGGGGTGTTCTCGTTTCAAGGATAAGTAAATTCCAGCTTGAAATTCACAACTCTCCTCTTCACAAAATCTCTAAAGAAAGGCTCTTGTCCTGGGGTGACTGTTTTAAACTAAACACACAGCTCCAGTGACCTGGCGTGGGTCACTTTTCTTTTTCCACAGGCTGCTCGCA
>VZRO01001513.1:634283-661713 GCA_013397915.1 Daphoenositta chrysoptera | reverse complement strand
CCGAGCTGGGGTCCCTGCACCCGCTCCGTGCGGATTTGGGAGGGATGGCAGCACCGTGCCTGTACGCGGAGCCTGCGTGCGGGGTAGAAGCACTTTCGGTGTAGCTGCAAGTCCCTTGGAAAGAGTTCCAAGGGCAGAACTTCCCTACCTGATGGGTTTTCAACTAGATTTTTGAGAGCGGAATCTTGTAGATTCTTGATCCGTTAGTGCTGTAAGTATTTGTAAGGGAAGTGACATTGTAGGCAATTGATTTCAGGAAGCTTTGTTCTTCATTTACATTTCACAGGTGTTTTAGAAATTAGAAATTGGTTAACCTTAGAAATTGGAAATTAAAAATTGATTAAAACCTTAGGCTTTTAAAAACAAATGTGTAACTCTCAGCAGATAGTGTTCTAGGTGCAGAAGGAGAGTGTTTTTAAGTAAGTCGTAGCAGAGTCACAGAGTCACAGGATGGGTCAGGCTGGAGGAGCCCAGTGGGTCATCTGGTCCAGCCTCCCCGCTCAAGCAGGGCCATCCCAGAGCACAGGGCACAGGATTGTGTCCACATGGAGCTTGAATGTCTCCGGTGAGGGAGACTCCACAGCCTCTCTGGGCAATCAGGTATCTCTTTCTGATACCTTCTGAATTGCATCTGCAGTTAAATGAAAGGCGGGACAGTGTGATGTTCCCAGGATTTTGGAGCAAGGATGGAAGACAGCAGCTGGAGTTGTCAGGGCCCTAAGCACAGCTCGTGTCCCCTGAGGAGCCTCCCCCAGGGCTGCACGCCCTGCGCAGGGGCCCTGGTTCACCTCTACCCCGAGCCTTCAGTCCCTGCCTCAGCTGAGCCATGAGCCTTGCCACCAGTCCAGCCCTGGCTCTGTCTCCTGGATGGACCTTGGACTTCTGCTGCAGCCTTGTGTCCAGCCCTGTCTCTGGCCACAGTGGCTGCTGCTCCCGCCTGGGCGCCCTGGGTGGCCCCTGGACCTGACTCAGCTCTGTTTTTGCGGGGCATTCTCAGTGAACCCTGCTTTGCCCACCTCGTTCAGCTCTGTCGGGCCCCTGCCCTGCTCCTGAGCACTGCCCCTGCTGCAGTGCCCCCAGCTCCTGCTGTAGAGCATTCACCCACTGCTTCCAGAGAAGAACTTGTATCAGAAACAGTTTTTATTTTTAAAATAAAAATTCTTCTCCTGTCAAAATAGAAGTCCATGTGAAACTGAAAACTTGAGTTTTAATGGATGAGACATAAATGCCTTTCTTTTTTAAATTACATCTATTCAGCCTGTTACTTATTTTTCCTCAAAGAAAAACTTCTCAGACCAAAAAACACCCTCCAAAACTTTCTGTGGCTGTAGCCTGTGTGTTCTCTGAACAAGCTTGTTGAGCAAATCTTTTAGATGTGTACTTTGCTAAGCGATAATTCTCTTACTATTTTGTAGTTGCCTTTAGGCAGCAGAAATGGAAGAGCTCTGTCTCCATACAAGCAAAAATGCCTCCTTGTGATTTTGTACCTGAAAAATACGAAGTAAGTCATGGATACTACACTGAATTTAAATAAAACTGCATTACTGGGTTTGAGTGATAGGCTCATCTGCTATTAATTATTTGCACATTAAATACAACCATAACATTTGCTTCTTCGGGCACAACCCTACTGCTACAACCAGGATATAACCTGTAGATGTACCTGTGTGACAAATCTGTAATTCCTGCATTGTTCATTTGAAAACATTTTAGAAAGAGGCACGTGCAGAGCAGCAGTCTTATTTTTAAAAGCTGAGTTTCAGAGGTCTGTAGAACAGCCTTCTGTGTGCCAGAATTTGTTACCATCTCGGTCCACTAGACAGCTGTGTAATCTATGATCTATGTGCTCCACTACAACTCCATGAGTCTGGATCTTTGGAAGGCAGAGATGGATACTGACTGTTTTATTCCGCTCAGTCCTATCCGTATGAACGCATGCAGAAGATCCGTGAACAAAATATTGCTCCTTCACTGAAAACGTATTACAAGAAGCCATTGCTGCTGCACCAGGGACACATGCAGTGGTTGTTTGATCATGAAGGACGAAGATACCTTGATCTCTTTGCTGGGATTGTCACTGTCAGTGTGGGACACTGTCACCCGTAAGTGTGTTGCTTTTTGATTTATGGTATAAAATACAGGAAGAGACCGCTATGTTTGTTTTGCTCTTCATTAATCTGCAGCACTGTGGGCCTAAAACCAGAATATAAGTTACTGAATTGTCATGTACCACAGTAAGTTCAGTTTCTGCTGCACTTTGAGGAATTCATTAATTTGGTCTACTCGTTCCTCCGTCTGGCACACGGTGCAGCATCTGTGTTTGCAGGATCAAGGATCTGTGTTTGCAGGGGTATGTGCATGCCTGAGTGTGGAGTCCGTGTGGAATTCAATCCCTTTGTCTCTCCTTTGCTAATGCAGGAAGGTAACTATGGCTACCCAGAAGCAGCTGGCTCGCCTGTGGCATACCACCAATATCTACATGTACCCACCAATCCACGAGTATGCTGAAAAGCTAACCTCTCTTTTTCCAGAGCCACTGAAGGTAAATTGCTTCTGACAGGAGCAGGGGCTGGTGAAGAGGGTGTCTGTTTATATGAAGTATTTATTAAATAATCGAGAGCCATGATATCTCCAGAGAGAAAATCCATATTTCTGGGGAATACAGACTGATAGTTAAAGAGCATAAGGGCCCTCAGGGCCTTTTCTTTAGACCTAGCTGTAGACAAACATAATATACTCAGTTCCTGTTCTGTTTGTTTCCTCCCTCCACTTGCCACTGTGAAGAGGAATTGCCAGCTTAAAAATTACTGAAGGAAATAAGTAGATGTTTACCATTCTTATATGTAGCCAGCCTTAATTTTCTTGATCTCATGAAAATTCCCAGTGAGACGTGCTTGACAGTATTTTGTGTAGAAAGCTTTACTGACATTTAAATAAATAAAGCACAATAATTGTCAAGTTTCATATGCAGTGAAACAGTAAGAAAAATAATTTATGTTTTCAGGTAAAATAAATTGGTGATAAAAAGAAATTGGTCTTGCAGAAGAGTAGAAATCTGCTGCAATTTCAAAGATGGAATGAGAGTAAAAAAAAAAAAAAAAAATTAAATGTTTCATGCTTAGGTTTGACCCAACACTTTAATTTTTTTTAATCAGAATTCCATTTTAGGAAAATCTGAAAACTGAAACCCTTTGAGATTTTTTCTGTACTCTCCCAGAGCACATCAGCTGAATCTTTGTTCTCGTCTACATTGTAAGGGCAACACCAATTTTACTGTGGTGAGGTCACCCTGTGGCAGTGCTAGGCTATAGCTTATCATGGTTTTAAGGGACATGGTCTGATGCTGAAGCAGGTGATGTTTCTGTGCTGCATTGATGCCAAGTGTGCTCCCACAGGTGGTTTATCTCACCAACAGCGGGTCGGAAGCCAATGATTTAGCTATGTTCATGGCAAGGCTGCACACCCGTAACTTCGACATCATCTCTCTCAGGTAATGCCAACAGAGCCTGACAAAGCTCCTCTCTGTGTGTCATCACTCTCTGCATGCCTAAACCAAGAAATGACAGAGAACTCTTTCACCCCAGCTCTGCAGAGGAGAATGCTATAAAATTACTTTATTGGACAACCAGGACCTGAAGTTTTGATACAGTATGCCAGGACTAGAATGAGAGTAAAAAGCAACCTGCAATTTTTGCTTGTGTTACCTAGAAAATGGTCTGATGTCTGTGTTCAGGGTGTGCTTTCATAGACTTTTGCTCATGGCCAGAGCAAGATTGAGCAACAGCTCAATTCTTCCTTGGTTTCCCTTCTGCAGTGCCCCTTTGTGAGGGGTGCGAAGGTACCTCTGGAACAGCAGTGCAGTGAACCTCAGCGGGGAGCTGCTCCGGCTGGGAGCTGGTTTTTGTTTTGTTTGCTTTGCTACGTTGTTTTTCTGTCAGAGCCCTGAACCCCAGTTCACTGCACAGGTTACACAAACAGCTCTTCTGGCCTAACTCCAGGGATGGAGCTGTGCTGAACACCAGTACACTCTAAACACCAGTGTAAACAGTTCACTTCACTGTGCAGCCCAGGGAGCCTCAAATATTAGAATGAAAGGCCGTGTTGATGAAGAGCTGTATTTTTCTGTTATTGTGTTCAACAGAACATTGAGCACCTACTTTGCTTGTGTATTCTCACTGACCAGTTTTGATTTGTGAATAAAACTGACAGCAAACCACCATCTAGTTTAATGATTGGCAGAATCTGTTAGAGACAGCAGCTGTTTCCAAGATTCAAAGGACAGAGATGTTTGCTCTGTAGGGATCAGGTGCTACAGCAGATCTTCATGAGGCGCTCTCTGAACTGCTGTTGGTTCCAATCATTGTACTCATCTCCTTGCAGATGTTCCCTCACAATTTTAATATTTGAAATTGCAGTCAGAGTCAAAAGGCAGAGCAAAAAATGACAGTAGGAATCTTCTTAGTTTCAGTGCAACAATGCACATTTTTCCCAACAATTTGTAGCTCAGATGCATGCCTTCTCAGAACTGATACTGCTCCAGGCACTTCTTGGAAATGAGTGATGTTGATCTGCTTTGTTTGTTTGAACAGAGGAGGATACCACGGAGGCAGCCCTTACACGTTGGGTTTGACATCTCTGACTCCTTACAAGCATGGTGTTGCCAATGGCTTTGGCTGTACAGCTGTGAGATTTTTGTTTTTTAATTTGTTTTAATAATTTGGGTAACTAACAGTTTATTTGAAAATTTCAGCCATTGCGTTGTTTTCTGCCCTCAAGTGCTTCATGGCCACTAATCAAAACTGCAGTGTAGCTGTTTCTGCTGTGTAAGTTCAACAAGAGCCAGAGTCCCCCTTTCTTCTGTGTATAGGTCCTTAGTTGTAATTTTGAGCTGGGACAGACATAACATGAGTGGTCATGATTTGCAGTTCTTTAGTCATGCATGGGAGCCTGTGTAAGGAGCAAAATAACATTCTGAACCCCGTTTTTCAAGTGTGTTTTGGCAGATCTGTGCAAAGCTGTTTCAGATGCTCTGGAGCAGATCCTTCACTGTAATGAATAGGAACCCTATTTCAGCAAGACAGGAGACATATCTGTTAAGGAGATCCAGAGAGGTTAAATGGCAATATGTTATGTCCCTGCCCTTGGGCAGATGCGAGTAACTTTCTGTCTAGAAGCTGGCATTGGTGACCCAACAATTACAGGTGACAGCTCAGCTGCAGTATTAACCATAGGAAGGCTCATTTGCAGCAGCTTCCCAGCCTGTCTCAGTGAGTGGCCTGAAGTCATGTGGTATTTCATCAGCAGCAAGGATTAGAAAGCTGGAGCTGTCTCTATTAGATCTGCCTGCCTCGCTCTATTTTGCAGGTTTTTTTCATACTTCAGATAACTGAAATGCTACCAGCAACTCTTAAAAGGCTGGCATTACTCTTTCATAGCCTATATGCTAAGT
Source organism: Daphoenositta chrysoptera (assembly GCA_013397915.1). NCBI lineage: Eukaryota > Metazoa > Chordata > Aves > Passeriformes > Daphoenositta > Daphoenositta chrysoptera. Next base: position 656,264 of record VZRO01001513.1, on the reverse strand, counting down.
TAAAGAACAAAAGAAGGAAAAAAATCAGTTGAGTGACTATTGCTGGAATAGTCTAAACTTGTCAGTCCCAGAACTGTCTTTGTCCCACCAATTTGTGAGGGGGAAATTTGGTGTTATTCCCAAGTGTTCTTCAGAAAAGTTCCTTGAACTGTATTTGCTTCTTGACTCTAACAGATGGTTTTTTTTGTTTTGCCATTAGTCATTAGAAAAAAGATCTCTTAGAAAGGTATCATCAAATCTGTAGCTATTTCTCTTATGTTTGACAGACAATGTTACCAGATGTTTTTCGTGGTCCATGGGGAGGCAGCCATTGTAGAGATTCTCCAGTGCAAACTGTTCGAAAATGCAGCTGTACTGAAGGTTGGTCCATAAGAAAAATTTGGCTTTCGGATTACAAAATACTAGAGGGCTGTGGACATAGGTTATAGTTACCTCCTCAAGAAAAGCAGATGTCTGGTTAGGTTTTGCAAGGGCAACCAAAGAAAATATTGCAGAGGATCTCAGGACCCTGCATCCCAATGGGAAAAATTTGGGACTGATGACTCCATATTCTCAGATTTCCTCTTGAAATCTCAGTCTTTGTTTCCAGTATTTGTCATGATCAACTCTGGAAGCTGTGGAACTCACTTCAGCACATCTGGAAGAACAGAAGTGTTGATGATGTTTTCTGCTGTTTCTGAAATTCTGACAGCTTTCCAGCTTTTATATTGGATTAAGGCAAATAGTAAGGACAACCTGCAGCCAGCAGTAGGCAGAAGTCTCCCATGGGGAAAAACGTTCCATACACAACACAGTGTGAAATCTCTTCTACTGCTCTGCAGCTAGCAATTCCAGTCAGCTTTTCTGCTGTTTCAACAAGCACTTTTCAGTATTTTAATTCACATGCACACGTAACAGAATGTTTTGGTTTTAGCTTTGCCCTCCCTACTGAATGTGAGCATTGGCCATACTAATGGCTCTGTTCTTTATTTAAGAGCAGACTGATATGCAGCTCTATTCTCCTGAATCCTCCTACCTGCACTAACCATAGAGTACATGTAGTTTAAGAGAAGAGTCTCTCTCCTTTAATGTTTGGTTTTCTACTGTTCATTTGAGACGTGATATTTGCCATGCAGTTACATAATACTTGTTGCTTAGATGTGTAATTTCATGTTTTGAAGCTAGTTATGTGTCATATTAAGTAAATTCCCGTCAAACTGTTTCCTCTGTAAACAGGTGTGTGTCTGGCAAAAGACCAGTACATTGAACAGTTCAAAGATACTCTGAATACCTCAGTGCCCAAGACAGTGGCTGGATTTATTGCTGAACCAATTCAAGTAGGTAGTTTTCCATTTCTCAGTTCTGATAGCACAAATAGTGTGAAATACTCAAATCTGATATTCTTTAGCTACAACCTGAACATAGACTTTTGCTGATTTTTACTATGATTTTTTAATGCTTTAAACACCTTAAATGTTTGAAAGATTGGATGCACTGTCTTAAAATTTCAGCTTTTGTCACTGACTTCAGTGGAGCTAAAATTTTTCTCATGAAATTAAACGCAGAATCATGACTAAGCACACACATTTTTTCTGCATTTAAATAGTGAGTATGATGGATGCTGTACTTTGGTTTCTATTACCTCATTCCAATTTTCATTACTATTTCTGTAAACTTTTAATTCAACCCCTTTCCCCCGCTTTTAGTCATGTTCTCCACTGTATTTTTAACAGGTATCCAGCAACTGCTGGCCACAGGCTTCATTCTCCTAATGTTTCACCCTATGTTCACAATTGCTGTATATGTGGTTATTCAATAGTAAAAATGGAGAATTTATCCCAGGCAAGAAAAACTATGTGAGAACTGAGACTACAAGGAAAATTGGAGCAGTTCTCTGGTTTTGTTGTTTTCTAAGCATTTATGTACTTGAGTCTAAACAGCTGCTCTGGTCCAGGTGAAGGGTAGAATTGAATTTCCGATCCAAATGCAAACTGCCAAGGTGAAAAGACGTTGAGGAGGCAATGTTCTAAACAAATTAACCAAAGAAGCAATGTGAATTCTCTGGTCAACTTCATCAGCAAACACAGTTTCTGGGTTTCGCTGGGTGTAGATTTTCACTGTCCCTGTTTTGGCAGTTTGTTGTTAATTGACTTGGTCTTACAGTGATCGTGGCCTCACAAACATCCATGCCAGCACAACTAAAGGAACAGCAGGCAGCTCTGTGGAATGGGAATGCATGACCCGAGCAGGAGCTCTTTGAAGCGGTTTCATTGCTGGAGCCAGAAGCTTGAAACAGCAGTCTTGCTGTTACCTGAGGGCTGCTACGTTTTATTCCCCAAGTAAAACTCCTGTTTCCTTGCTTGTTCCTGAAAACTTTGTGTTTCTCTCTTGGCAGGGTGTTAATGGAGCTGTTCAGTACCCAAGAAATTTCTTAAAGGAAGCTTATCAGCTGATACGGGAAAGAGGGGGCCTTTGCATTTCAGATGAAGTGAGTCAGATTTTTTTATGTAAGAATTCTAGAGTGGGGTACCTCTGAAAACTATCATAAAAGAATCCGAGTGAAGCCTGGAAATAATCTAAGTGAAATGTTACGCACCTCACAGCTTAAGTTTAACATGGTGTTAAACAGCATCTTTCCAAGCATAGGAGCCTCTCAGTTTTTACTGCCTTTATTCTCATTTTGGGCAAAGGTAATATTTGTAGCAGACTTCAGTCCTTACCTTCTGGGAGCAGTAAATTTGCACAAACATGCAACAAATTATACTTGTGATGGAAAATTTATCAAAATAACCCTTCCTTTTATGAGTATTGTTGACATACATAAAATATAGAAGAGAGTTGATTGCTGTATCTCTGCAAATAAGTTTTAGACATTGAATTTTCTGAGTTAAAACAATATTAAAATAGTATCAAATTCTTCAAATGCTTTTACATTTCCTCTCCACTTTGAAATGGAAGCTGCATCTTATTTGTGCATTTCACCAGGCCTAAGACGTTTTCACATGAAAGAAAAACCCAGTTACAATAAATAGCATTTTGTGTAGAGCCATCTGAATAAGGATCCTAATACAAGTTGACTCCAGATGTAGTTCCCCTTTAATGCAAATCAGTAGCAATAGAAAGGCAAGAAAAAAAACTGTATCATAAAGTGTGAGAAAGTGATGGGTACTTTTCTGAATTTTGCCTTTGCAAGGTACAGACAGGATTTGGACGGACAGGCAGCCATTTCTGGGGATTTCAAACACATGGTGTAGTCCCTGACATCGTCACTTTGGCCAAAGGAATCGGCAATGGCTTCCCAATGGCAGCTGTTGTTACAACAAAAGGTAAAAGTGTTCTGTTGTGCTATGATGTAAAACAGAGTAATTGCAAAATATAATACAAAATAATTATTTACTGAGAAATCTGGATTTAAAAGCTGAACGTTACTTATAAACTTTATCTCAGTCTATCTTTTGACAGATTAATTGGATCCTCATTACATCACACGTACATTCACTACGTGTTGTGCTGTATCAGCACCAAGCTGTGTTTAAATAGGGTTAGTTCTATAACTGAAGCAGGAATTAACTTGTGAGTTAGTAGAACTGGTAAAAGAGCCTGGAAATCCTCACTGAATTCACTGTTTTACTGATAAACAGACTGTGAGTAAATAGGGCAGGATGTTACCCAGCTGCTTGATTCCTACAAATGGCTGGTTCAATCTAGTGAGGAAAAACTGTAGCTGGCAGGTGACAGCGAATGTTAAGAAGCATGCCTTTTTAAAAAAGTTTCGTTTTGGCATCTGCTAGACACTATAGCTTTTGGAAATATTCGTATTTTGTACAGACTGCTTTCAGGAAATCTTGCTGTGTTGTCTCCATTAGAATCAGAGTCAAACCACAGCAAATGTAATTGTTGTTACAGTAACAAATGTTAAAGCAATTAAGTACAGTTACCAAACAAGGCAGATGAGACCACCAAGCTGATCAGAGGGCTGGAGCACCTCTGCTATGAGGAAAGGCTGAGAGAATTGGGATTGTTCAGCCTGGAGAAGAGAAGGTTTGGGGGTGACCTACTGTGGCCTTCCAGTGTAAGAAAAATGGAGAGGGACTTTTTACAAGAGCATGGAGTAACAGGACAAGGGGGAATGGTTTTAAACTGAAAGAGAGTAGGTTTAGATTAGATATCAGGAAGAAATTCTTTCCTGTGAGGGTGATGAGGCCCTGGCACAGGTTGCCCAGAGAAGCTGTGGATGCCCCCATCCCTGGAAGCTCTCCAGGTCAGGTTGGATGGGGCTCTGAGCAACCTGGTCTGGTGGAAGGTGTCCCTGCCCCTGGCAATGGGGTTGGAACAGGGTGATCTTTAAGGTCCCTTCCAACCCAAACCATTCTGTGATTCTATGATACTGTGATTCTGTGAACTGAAGGAGTAACAATGTTGTTCTTTTTCTTTTAGAGATTGCAAATTCCTTGGCTCAAAACCTTCACTTTAATACGTTTGGAGGAAACCCTTTGGCCTGCGTAGTTGGAGCTGCAGTTCTTGATGTAGGGAGAATATTACATAAATTTATCTATACTACAAGTTTTTTTATCAGAAGATGAAAAATGCATGCATAAATTTCTATGTGGGCAATTTTAGAAATAACTAAATAAAGTGCATAAACATATGCACGTATACATGCATGGCCAGTGTGCCCTATGCACAGGAAAAAATCCTGATTAGTTTAATTGCAAAAATTTTCAAATCTCTAGAAAGATCAGGAACCCTCTACTCATTATTTCAGAATCATCTTTATATCCCTTAGGTTCTTCACTTTGTTAATAAAATTGTAGGAGAGTACTTTCTCAAAAGCCTTAGCTAATTCTCTCATAGCAGTACACAAATCCACAGCTAAAGCAAATCTGTTTTCTGGCACACATACTTAACAAAATTTTTTAACTCAACAGCTTTTACCTTATGTTTAAAAAAATCTTAATGACCAGACAGTTAAAAATACCTAAGGTCAGAATTCCTTTTGGAAAAAAAATCCCTCACAAAAAAGAAAATAGAAAAATTTGCAATGTATTTCACTTATTATTCAGTCAGCAGGTAGTAGGTCACTATTTCATTTGTCTTGATTATGTACAGACTATTCATTCCTGAGGCTCACTTCATTACAGCAGACACTGTTTCTATTCATGTTACTTTCCTGAGTGGTTTGGGGGTTTAAGCTATTAATAAGATGGATGATTGTATAAAGAACCCATGTTTTGGGGTTTTTCAACTCTGAAGTAAATTGGAGCCTGGCTGTGAAATAATTCCAAGGAGATTGTTAGAGTTAGGAAGAATAAAATAGAGTTGAAAGAAAAAGAGAAAAGAAAGAAAAAAGAAAAAAGAAAAGTAGAAACAACCACTTTATCTTCTGTAATTATTTTTGAAATGTGATTTTTCTAAATGCAGATGTTAAGTTCCTCTAATGATTTGTGTGTAGGTGCCAGTATGTGCCTGCAAATAAAAACTTTGATTAAGGAGGACAGAGTAAAGAATGAAGAAAAGATTGTTATTAAAAAGCATGTTGTTGATAAATATAATTAAAGCTCTCAAATTGTTCCCTGCCTAGTATACCTAGATAAGCCTTGTCTAATAATATTCTTCTCACAATATTATGAAAGAATTAAAATACTTCGGTAAAATTTTGAAAATAATCCTTCTGGTCAGGTATTTTCCAGTTACAAGTACATGTGAGCAGGAATTACTGGATCAAATGTAAGTAATAAGTAAAATGTGAAAAGAGCCACAGGAACATCAAAGTATTACATGTGATTGTATTCTGATTCCGTTAAGAGGATTTTAAGAGAAGGAAAATGTGACCACCGAGGTAGTGAAGGAACATAGCAAGGAAATGAGATACATAAAGTGTCAAGTTCAGAGGGGATTAACAGAATGTGTTGAAAGCTTTTCCTGCAACATTGTCATGGTCCTTCATTTTAACCAGGCTATTGAAGAGGACGGTTTACAAAAAAACAGTGAGGATGTGGGAACATACATGCTGCTGGAGCTGGCTAAACTACGGGATAAATTTGAGATTGTTGGAGATGTCCGTGGCAAGGGACTTATGATTGGAGTAGAAATGGTGACAGATAAGGTTAGTGACTTTTTCATTCCTTTCAATTTACAGTGCCATTGAAAGTTTTATCACATTTTATTTCAGTTGAAATAATAGAAATATTTCCTGCTAAAAAGCAGACAGCTAAGTGGGAAAACACGGCTCTGGCTAAAAGTGAGCCAGAACATTCTGTGATTCAGCTGTTTCACAAGCTTTGAGTAAACAGTGACATGCACCTTTAACTGCACAGACTCACGAGAGACGGTAAGTTATGCAGCTAACATTTTCAGCTGGAGGTGGGATTTATTGGAAAGACTGGAATATACATCTTTGTCACAGAACTAATTTAGAATATCTAAGTGAAGTTTAATATTTCCTTTCCTTAGGACAGTCGACACCCTCTTCCAGCTGAAGAAATCAGTCAGATCTGGGAGGACTGTAAAGACATGGGGGTTCTGATTGGCAGAGGAGGGCTCTACAGTCAGGTACTGAACCTCTGGTTATAAATAAAGCTTATTTTCTATCCTTGTGAACTACATCCCCATTTCCCTCAAGTTAAATTAATTCAGTTTAGTAAATAAACTAGAAAATGTATACTCTTAGGAACTATCTCTGTTTAATGTTGCTAATTTTTAAATTGGGCAGTAACTATTTGATTCTTTTCAAATATTCTGAACAAGCTCAAAGCTTGGAGTTTTCCTTTAGAGGGATAACCTCCCCTAGAAAAACAGGGTGATACAGTCTCTGTAAATTAGAAGAACTCAGCAATACTCAGGACCAAGTCTTTGCACAGTTTAGGTTATCACCTGACACATCATCACAAAACTAGTAGTTCTTTGAGTTTGGGGAGCTGGTAATGTTCTAATTCTATGGTAATTACAAAATAAAAAAAATTAGGTGTTGACAGCAAGTTCAGCACAAAAGAGAGAATTGGATGAGAAGGCCATCAGCCCACACCAGCTGAGGATGTACTCCAGGACACTGCACCAGCTCCCTGCAGCACTCAGTTGATGGCAGAGAATTGCCTCAGGGCTGGCCGGGTCAGTGACGCCCTCTGACACAGAGGAGGCAGCTTCCACGTGAGATGGATGGAGGGTAGCTAAAATAAATCAGACACTGCATCTGTCACCTCATCAGTTCTTCCCCAAGTCACAGACCAGGAGGCAGGTAACAAGCTGCAGCTCAGTGCAGTAAAATCTCATTCTGCCTGATGAGAGGGCTGTTTATCTGTGAGTGTTTGCTTCAGCAGGGGCTGTGGGTGGGAAAGACCATTATTCCACTCTTCCTGTATTAAGCCCTGTGACGTGATGACAGAAACAATCTGAAATTTAAGATTCTTATGGAAGATAAATACTCTTGGAAACATAGATCAAACATTCAGATTTAAGAGCCTATGTTCTTGACAAGTGTAGCTGTACATATATCCCTTCCTGATCAACATGCTTTCCAGCTGTAGCACCCCAACTACAAGATAGTATTTAGTGATTCATTCATAATGCATTCTCTTAAAAGCCTTTAAAAACAGTCTATAATAAAACAGCAAATCAGCTCACACAATGCAACAGCCTGCCACTCTCAGCAGATACTACTTTTTCCTGTGGTAGAGCTGCAAGAAAGAAAATACGTCTGTCTCTCTTTCCTTGTACAAATCCATCTGAGATTTTACTCTGTCTCTGTCTGCAGTAACAGCTGCAGACACGACCTACTCTACTTAGGTCTTTTGTGGAGGCAGTTAGGTTATCAAAAGCGGGTCGTGAGTCAGATGCAATTCAGTGCAGTCAAGTTCAAAATTGCTCCACTTCAGAGTGCATTTATCATAAGCCTCAGTCCCTGCACTGCTGTTCTCCTTTCTTCCACACTTTTTTGGGGCGGAAGGGGAGTGCTGACCCAGATAGGCTGCTTGAAACCATATTCTTTCCATACAATTTGAGCATTTATTTTTCCTTTTTGTCCTCTCTCCTCAGACATTCAGAATTAAGCCTCCTATGTGCATTACTAAAAGGGATGTCGACTTCGCTGTGGAAGTATTTCATACTGCTTTACAGAGACACGTGGAAAGAGCTGCTGCAAAATAGACTAAATTTGTTTCCTGATATGAGAGGCACACACAGCCCCTGATACTTGTGACCCAGACTAGGCACTAATTTACCCTGGAAAATAAAATCACAGTGTGATGGTTACATGCTTGTTCAGTATCATAAGAGCATTCTGACAGATCCAGTGTTCAACAAAGGACATGGTCTAATCTCTTTTGTAAGTGTACAGTTCAGTTCTACAGCGGTGATTTGTATTAACTGCACACCTATTTTGCCATTATCAAAAAAAACGTGACTGGATTAACTGGGTATCAGATGGAGAGGCAGGCATATGTTCTTCTTTCACCCATGAAAGTCATATCAAAATCAGTAATTTTTAGAAAGCACGATAGAAAGAGTTGGGGAAGAAGTTTCAGAGTTAAAACTGTTTACCCTGCCTACAAGGATACATTGTAATTAGAGCACTACTAAAAGTTTGCAGACAGTTGAGATGTTTCTAATTACAGTAATTATTTTTATCACGGGGATAAGAAATCCAGTCATCACCCTCTCCAAAATATACTTCTCTTCTCCTCCTGCTGCGTTTGGGATTGCACAGCACACCCATTAATCACTTTGTAAAGGTGCAAACTCTGGAAGCTGGAATAAGATGTTCTTTCTTTCTTTCTTACAGAATCACTTTTTAATGTGTAAGGTCATCACTTCCCTCAGTTTCCAATAAAAAACCAGATGTTGTGGACAGCAATAACTGTACATTAATCATTTTACTTTTATTCCAATTTTAATATTTGAAAAATTCCTTGACCCAATAAAGTACCATGTCAACTTGGGGGGCGGGGAGGGTATTCTGCCAGTGCTTTAAGGGAACTTGGGTCACACAGTATCAGTGCCTCTCCAAATCTTACTCCATGGGTCCTAAACAATATTGTACAGCCTTTGCTGAGCACTGCCTTCTCCAACTCCACTGACAACTCCTGTGTACAACCCAATTCCACTCCAAAATCATATGTTTGGGTTTTTTTCTACTCAAGATCAGGTAGATATTGCCTTTAAACAGAAGTGCAGTGTTTTTACTTAGAAATCAGAACAAATTAATTCATTCATATCAGTCATTTATTTCTCCCTCACTTATTCCAGCAAGGCTGTTCCACTAGACTTTTTTCCCCAACATCTGCTATGGAGGTAGATACACAAAACAAATGGGAATTGTCAAAACTGATTAAAAAGCATTGTCATCTTACTCCTTCCCTTCTGGCTGCTGCTTAATGTAATTTAGTAATTTGAGGATGGCAGAAGAAAAGCACGTGTCTTGGCGGTGTTTCATATTTGATAGAGGATTAAAGAATCAAAGGATATTCTGAGCTGGAAGGGTTCCACAAGGATCAAGCCCAGCTCTTAAGTGAATGGCCCACAGAGGGATCAAACCCATGACCTGGGTGTTATTAGCACCATGCTCTCCCCAGCTGAGCACAGGCCCTCCTCCTGAGCTGAGCCTCTCAAAAGAAAAGCAACCGCACACGTGTCAAAATAATTTATTATTTCCTCTGTGTGGGTACTTTATCCATGCAGGTTTCTACAGGAACACAGGGTCAGTAGCTTTGAGTTACTATTTCCCCGCCCATGGTGTGAAAGCTGCTGCAGGGTAAAGGGCTTTAGACAAGGTGGCTTTCTGGAAGAAGCACCCACCTGTGCCATGCCACCAAACCATTCTGTGATTAAAGGAAGGTTGTTAAAAACAGAAGAAAGCACAGATTCCTTCCCAAGACAGTATTCCTTTTGTGCATCTTCATTTTTTTCCTAAATTGGTACTTGCCTTCGTTGTTCAACTCCAGACAATGTGCACGTTTCAGTTCTGGGAGAGTGTTAATGTACAATTCTGAAGACTGTCACTGTAGCAAAGTTCTATCTGTTTTTACGTTTCTCTTTTTTGTTTCTGGCATTCACAGCTCCATTTACAGTCGGTGCCGTTGTTGCTCTTGCATGTCCTGTGGCTTTTAGGTGTTCAAACAATTTATTTCGGGATGGAAATGTACAGTTGCACGTTACACAGTGGATGGGAACTTCATTCTACAATGAGAAAAAAAACTGGAATGCTTCACATTCATAATGAATGTCATCAGTGCAACACACCAATTTCTTGTATGCAGTTTCTCCTTTACAATGAAGCATGAATAAGCTGTTTGTTTCTATCATCAATACTCCATTACTGATTAACAGTTAAACACATACATTTTTTAAAAATAATCACAAATATAACTTCATGAAATTTCAAAGAGCTTTAAGTAAAAACCAAGAATGGAAGCCTTACAAATCTAATTCGAAGTAAAGAATAGTTTTGATCTCACCTGACCATACAGGCAATACTTTGGGGTCTGAGATGTAGTGAATTTAATATGTCTTAGCTGTAGTTACTACAAAGATTCACTCTCTGGCAGGCATCAATATTGGGAAAGATGTAAATAGTACTGCCTGTCACCTGCTGGGTGACAACAGCTCTGTCCTCAGTTGTTTAATTTATTTGAACTGCCTTGCATACAGAACTTTACCAACTCTCTTAGAAATGAAGCTTAGTCCTGCATTTCTCTGTGAGGACAAGAGCTGAAGTTCCAGTTCTATTAAAACCACAGGGGCAGAACTTTTGGACTGGAGGTGCCCAAAAAACCAGACTTCTTTATAGTAAGTAATATGACCCCCACCTTTTACCCCTCCTATAAAGACAAGCTGAGAGAGATGAAGAGAAGGCTCCAAGGAAAACTCACTGCAGCCTTCGAGTGCCTAACAGGGCTTATATAAAGGAGGGAGAGTTACTTTTCATACAGGCAGAGTGACAGGACAATGGGCAGTGGTCTTAAATTGGCAGAGGGCAGGTTTAGATTACACATTAGGAAGAAATTCTTTACTGTAAGGGTGATAAGGTATTGGCCCAGAGAAGTTGTGGATGCCTCACGCCTGGGAAGTGTCCAAGGCCAGGTTGGATGGGGCTTTGAGCAATATGGTCTACTGGAACTAGATTATATTTAAGGTCCCTTCCAACCTTAACAATTTTATGATTCTATTTTAAATAGCATAAGTAACTTGATATACCGTTGTTGAGCTCTCTGAAGATGCCTTGGCAGACTTCTTTGCTTCCTTGGCTTTTTTCCCTTTAGGCTTAGTGCTGCTAACAGACAAAGGGGAACCAAGATCAGTGCACAGGAACATTCAACATTTACAAGCTTCTGATGTTTTTCAGTTATCAATATCTCTGCTGCTTTCCCCTGTTCTTCCTGCACACAACAAAATGCAAGTGTATCCAAAAAAAATTTATAATTTACACAATCAATTGTTAATCTCACTATGTTGAATCAGCTCCTGGGAAGTGATATGGCAGCAATCTGCAGTCAAATACCACTTCAAAGCAGTTCCTCCACTCTTTGTTTAGTATTGTATTTATTCAAACCTATTTTGGTGAGCAGCTCCCAGAGTTCAAATTTGTGAGTAAATCTATCTTTGTTTGACAGTATCAACCATGACACAGAATGACACAGTGACTGCAATGTTGCAACCCAACACACCTTTTTGCTTCACTTTTTGTTTCATTCTCTTGGCTGACATCATCTGTAACGCCTGTGTCCTCTGACACAGCACATCTTTGGCCATCATTTAATAATTCCTCTGTTGAGCCACTCTCCTTCTCCATGCTGGGTACCTCCTGTTGTTCAACTGTTTCTTCATCAGCACTTTGATCAAAAGAGTCTTCATAACCCTGTCCAAACAGAAGAAATCCAAGTTAAATACTTTCAGTTTGTTAGTGATTATGTTTATAGTATTATACTCATTTACCTCAAACATGGGTGGGTTGGGAGGAGAGAAAGCCATGGACCCTCTTAATTTTACTGTGTGTTTTCAGTGAGACACTAACAGGTAAAACCTTAGTTCTCCTGTTTTGAAAGATGAGGCCACCTGTGGTGAAGGGAAGAAACACCAATAAAACAGCCTCTGAAACTACAGAAGAGGAGAATGAAGGTAGCTTTTAATTACACACAGGGTTCATCCTGTTCTGACTACCATTTATTATTTCGCAGATAGTGGCTTGCCTTTTAACCTTTGCAAAAAGTTAATTATTTAGACTAAAGTTTTCTGTGCCAGACAACTGCATTAGGACACTTGAGTCAAAATAACTGAGCTGACTGAAAGTAGACACACTGTATTTTCCTTCCATAGCATTACAAATACTGACAGCCTTTTCCAGGTGTCAGATCAGACTCAATATACGCAGTTTGGCAAATTATCAACTCCCTGTCTGAAGCAGAACAGCAAAGCTTTCAAAAGCAGGATAACAAGTTTGACTCAACACATTAATACAACTCTTATCATCTCTAGTGCACAGTCTCAGCTACCTGAAAAAACCTGGCTAATCTTAACTTCAAGAAAAGAAAACAAAACCCACAGAGATTCCCTGTATTCCACAACGCTTGGCAGAGGATGGAGGTTAGGATCTCTCAGCACAAGATTCCAGCTCATGCAGTGCAAGAGTGGCACCTACTGTCCAGGCTGTAGCAAACTGATGGAACAGAGCCACAGTGACTATGTGCCACCTCTGCAGGCAGAACAGACCTTCTGGTCTCAAACAGAGCAGGAAAGAGTTAACTGAAGCCTCATGGCCTGCACAGAAACATGAGGGCCAAGCCAATACTTGGACTATGCAACTGGACCAGCCAATGTGAAGCCAGGAAACTTCAGTTGCTTCAAAGTCTCAGAAAAGTTTCTTAAAGACAAGAGATAATGGTGGAGTGGGAGAGGGCACAAAAGGTGAACAGAGTAAAGGAAATTAGATGGGAAAGCATGGAAGAGGCAGGACCTGGTAGACAGGTCACTGGAACAAGGCTAGGACTGAGAAGTAAGTACTTGGAAAGGATAAAGTTTGAGGAAGGCAGAAGAATGTGCTGACTATGACACTCCTGCTACTCAAGCCTAAAACAGCTTGCACTTGGTGAATTCCACCTGTTGCTGTCAGGACAGATCTGTCATATCATGCACAGACTCAGATCCTGGAGCACAACAGATTGGTGTTACAGGAGAACAGATTGTGTTCAGGAGAAAGGTGGAATGGATGTGTTCATTCCAACAGCTACAGTGTCAGCAGGAAGCCAATACTGTGGGAGTCTTTTCGATCCCCTCTAAATTAGAAATTAACGAACAATGCATTATACCAACTCCTGCAACTAAAGCCAGAAGTGACCACCAAACTGGGCTGTTAATACACCAAGGCCACTACTGGTCCTCCTGGTTAATTCCTTGCATTCTCCCTATCTGCCTGTTTCCATCTGTTTTTCTTATACTTCAGATTGCAGCCTTTTTAGAGTCAGCACCACATATTAGCATCTGCACTAACAGAACAAAGTGAGGTCTATGATGTTATTATCATAAAATATTATTGTAATAAGTCTAATAAAAGTTATTCTGGAGGCAAAGAAGAATTAAAAATATTTTTGAATAGTCTTCAAATTCTGTGGAATTTCAAGTTCTCCTATTTTGCAGGACAAAAAAAAAAAAAACTTGTCAGGAGATAACAAAACTGGATTGTAAAGTTCCCAGAGTATCATTATGACTGACTACCTACCTTCATTGTTTTCTGTTTCTTCCTTTGTTTCTTTGAGAGTCTGTAAAGATAATTTAAAAATTACCTTTTTTTACAGAAAACCCCCTAAAACTAGTAGGATTTCTAAAAAGGTATTAAGCTATACTTTTCCCTTATCCTCTTAACATGATATTAAGTAGCCACAGAAAGTTACTCATGCCTGAAATTAAAACTATAGGTCTCCCAAACTACTCTCTGCGTTTAGTAAAACATTTATTCTGCTTGGACTGAACCCAAATATACTAGTGAGATAGTTGAGATTATGCTCTGACTATTTAAAAAATGAATTTGTGTAACAATTCTGATTTTGAGCACTCTCATTTTCCATTTATGCCAGCAATCAACTGACAGTAAGTACCAAATCAATAAGCACTGGCTCTGTGGAAGTCCCTCTGCTTGAAAAATAACAAACCCTTCTTTTCCTTAACATGTAACTTTAAGCAGCAGAGAAAATACAAGTCTGTTGTTCCATGGCACTCAAATGCAGTCATACAAATGCACATGTTTTACTGGAACTGTGGTGTTAAGAAGTATTTCAAATGGCACAATACTGAGAGCAATGAAGTGGCAAATCATCAGGAGCTCCCTCTGAAGGCCACTAAGACTGAGTAAATCATGAGTCATGATAAAATTAAAATCAATTTGAAGTACTTCTGTTTGGGCATGTCTTCTGTTTCTTCCTCCTCTTTGGTCTCTATTCCATCTGCATCATCCAAAGACACAGGAAATTTCCCTTCTTCCTCTTCCAGTTGCTGTCTTAACAGTGATACCATCTCTCGATGCTTCTTTGATTTTTCGTGATTCTTCATGCTGTGAAGACCAGATTGTTACTGCAAGCTACTCTGAGGAAACATTGTTATATTCACATGTAAATTAATAACAAGCCCATTATCCAGCACTACTAAGTATGGAAATTTCTGCACTGACAATGTCTCTATTGGAAAGACAACACCGAACATTACGTGAAGTTAAAAATTCTTTAAAATGCAGTTCTGAAGGACTTAAAACCCAACACTCCCACCCCAGATCCCAAACCACAAGCACTTACGCTTTCTCAGTTTTTAACAATTTGTCACAAGCAGGGCAGTATAGACCATCAACAAATTCAGCTTCTTCACCTTCGTCATTCACTTTGTCTGAAGAGATCAGGGGGGATGAGAGAGACAAAGTCAAATGAGTAATTTTTGAACAAGCTGCTCTTTAAGCCCCAGAAAATAGTCACAGCACTGACATTCAATTTCTCCAGTACTACTGACACACAGATAGATCAAGATCACCTCACCAAATCAGACATTAGTATAAATTAACAGCTGCAGCTTGTTCAAAGGAAAACAGCAGAGTGACAGACTCTAGCCCAGCACTCTCAGAAGGAGGCAGTGAGTTCAGTACAGTCAGAACTGTGAATCTGAGGCTCTGAGTGAGCCACACGCAGACTGCAGTGACTCAGTGTAGATCACTTCTCCACACACCATACCTTCAATGCCTTTTGTCTCCTGTTCTTCTAATTCATCTTCACCACCTGATCCATCTCCAAATTCCTTTTCATATTGTGCCTCCATCTCTTGCAGCTCTCTCTCCAGATCTGACATAGTTATCCAGCTCTGCTCTTTGTACTGCTCAGCAAGTCTGCAAGCAGAATAATACAGTAACTTCTACACTGTGTCCAGCAAATGGGAACTACAGGAACAGTAGTAGTTACTTACAGGTAACTTCTACTTAAAGATAACTGTTCTCAGGCATTTCAGGAAGAAAGTTCTGAACCTATTATGATGGAGCAAACAATTGGAAATCTGAGCAACCTGAGTTAATTTGTGATGTTAATGGGCATCTCTACGCTGCAAGCAGGGATATTAACATAGGTGGGTCCTGGTTGAATTTCAGGCAGAACATGCTGTGCAGCATGGTCAGTGTCAAGCTGACAGCAAGGAAGTCAGCTCAATCCTGCTCTAAGATCCAAACTCACAAACAATACAGGAAAACAAAATCCACAAGCACTTGACTCCTTGACTGTGTGCTATGGGAATGTGCCAGCTCAGTTTTCCCAATCTAAGTGTGCCTCAAGGTATCAAATAGGACATCACAGGACAGCTGAATTTTGCTCCAGCTGGCCTCTGGCCTCAGAATTATCAAGCCACTTGTCAGTAAATGCATAACTCTGCTTTATTGTCCCTAAAGGGAGAAAGTATATATGTATACATATAAAAACAGTACATAATATACTCCATATATGTTATTACATAATTTTAATCAATATGCCATTATTTTGCAAGTGCACTCTTAATAAGAATTTAAGCTCCTCCCTCATATGTGCAGGCAAACAGTCCTTCCAGTTGAAAAAATACATTGTAGTTATACTCAGGAGACCACCTCTTCCTATTTTGGAAAAAAAGTGTCAGACACTGCATTTAGTCCAATGAAAGGGTCCTTTCTGAAAAGTTAAAAGGAAAAGCTAAGCTCATTTTCCCCTCTTTCTTTTTAGCAGGTACAGCTCCAAGCAGATGAAGGTGATCTAAGTCCAGGTTGTTACAGTCCTGTCCTCCCTTATTAAAAAACTTACATTCCTTTTTCTTTAAAGGAACAAAGATAACTATTAAATTTTATTTCCCAGCACACTGGGTTCTGTGCTGTTACCGCCATTTACTTACAGCACCCAGATAACCATTTCCCACTTATCTTAGATCTCTACAAGTCAGTACAATGCAGAAACCTGAGTTTTAAAAAGCTCAAGACTTGAGACCAAAATTAATACCCAAAATTTTCAAGGATGTTTAAAACAGTAAGTGAAGCTACTATTAGAATCTATATCTATACTGTATCCCTGTGGATAGTTTCTCCAAGTTAAAAAGAAAATATTTGTGCCACATGTACATACTTGGCTTGTTTGAGCTTCTGTTGCCTCCGAAATTCCTCTGCTTTCCTAGTTTTTTCTGCATTTTGTTCTTCTACAAGTTTTCTGTGAGCCTGTACTCTTTTATCCCTTTTACGAATAAAGGCTACTAGCTGACGGATCAGTTCATTCCTCTCTTTCCTTGCTTTCTCTCTTGTTTTCTTGTTCTCTTTTTCCATAGCTCGTTTCTCCCAGCGGTTTGAGGCTTGTCGTGTGTCATATTCTTCTTTCCAAGCAAAGTTTTTCTGAGTACAAAAACTCTGCCAATATGCATAGAAAGGGTGGACTACCTGTAAGAATAAAGAAACCAAGTCACTTGTTTAGGAGGGAACCATACAAATAATTCAGGACTTTTCTAACAGTTTTGTTCTGAACTTCTATACAGGCCAGTTTTGCCTCAGAGCAGTGAAGGTGTAGAAAAACTTCTAACATCATCCTCAAAGTCTGAAAGTTTGTCAATTCAACAAGCTTGTCTAAACTATTACGAACTGCAAATTCTAAAAATATCCCCCTGTGGGATTGGATCATGCTGACACTAATGTCCAGGTACTTAGCTGTGCTGTATTTCTCCTGTCAAACTGAAAAGCTCAGTCAGAATCAGACATGCTGCCTGCAAGCTGGTACTTGCAGACTGCCTACGAACCTCCACATTAAACCACACCAGAGATCAGCCATACATTTGGACAGCATAAAAAGAGCAGCAAAATAAATACATAATGGTATTTCTTCCCTGTATATTCTCTCTGCTTCCTGAGCAAGACAGAATGATGATACAACAGCAAGGAGCCATGACTTCTACAGTTTAACAAGGGGCTATGTGAAGAAACATTTACTCCTGTTTTATTAGCAAACTAACTGTCAGTTAAAATTATGCCCCCTAGCTTTCATAGTAGAAGAAAAAGTAAAATTGTTATTTATCCTCCTACCTTTTCCTATTCATGGGCAAATGCCAGACTAATAACATGGCATCATAATCACTTTGGGTTTGTCCTTATTTCTCTCCAAATAATTATTATCCTTCTGAATTTTGTATATTCAGCAATTATGATATGCCTAAACTCCCTTCTTACACTACTTGCCCCATCAATCTTCCTTTTTTACTACTCACTCCTATATGCTCTACTGCTTATATTTTGGAATACTTCATAGAAGTATTTAACCTAATGGTTTAATATATTTTCTTCTAGTGAGTCCTCTTCTCCTTCTGCCATTTTTATTCACATGAAGTACAACTATCAATTGTAATTCACAGGAACAACACAACAATAACTTGCAGCAGCCTATCTATACGCAAAGTTCATGGCTGTTGCTTCTGGCAGGTAAGTCACTACAGTTTTTTTCTGCTATCACAAAAAATAACGAATGAACATTCATATTTCATCCAATAACCTAAGTAAGATTAGACTACCTACCTCAGATTTCTGCTGCAGAAGAGGACACTTCTGTGCAAAAGGATGCACACCCATCACCTGATGACAGGGATCAACCTCCCCTTCATCAGATGTATAAGGTGAGATTCTCCCCATTCTCAGCAGCTACCTTAACAACCTGCACATCTCTGGCATTCTCCAGCAGCCTGTACAGAAGCCCTTGCTTAACTCCCAGGTGGAGTTTGTTTTGCCTGCTACACATACTTGGAGCTGATCACTTTTGCTTCTGCATCTAGTTGACCTACAAGTCTTCTCTTCCTATGAAGGCTTGTGAACTCATGGCCTTACAAATATCTTTCCTGGGTGCCTGGCACTGATCAAGCTGCCTCTCAAGCTTCTTGTGAGTAGAAAAAACCAGAGACAATTCACATCACAAATTTTGAAGCCTTTGTAGAATTTTTGTAGCTCCCTTCTAAAACTCTTTTCCCATTATATTCCTACTGCATAGAGAAGTGAGCACTGCAACGCAGGAAACCTCTGACAGTGTAATCTCTTTGTCTGAATAGAAGACAACAAGGAAAATTACCTCTCTATAAACAGAGGCTATTTCCTATAAGATATCCCTATGAATCCCTAGGGGAAAAAAAAAGTGAGCACTCTGCTTCCAGAACTGCCTGAACAAGACAGATGTCAAAGCATGTTGGTGCTAGAATTCCAGCCCTTTTTTGCACTTATTAATTGAAAAAAGCATTAAAGCTACTTTGAGTCTATAATCATATCTATCCCAAGGCCTCAAAGCAAGCAGTTTTCAAAAGATGTTTCAAGATAGCTACATTACAAGACAGATTTTAGCTGGTTCAGAGATACTATATATTTTCCCTGGGAAAGATTTCCATTTGTTAAGCCATCCTGTAACTTTCCCCTGCATCCAAATACCCAATCTGGCACTTCTTAAGAAGTTAGATTTGTAACTTTTGTTTCCAACTCCAGACAAGCTTTGTACCACTGAAGCTACTAACTTTTAAAGTATGTATCGATTTAAATTTCATAAATAATTAGCCATACAAAAAAGGTGACAGGGAGAAGTACCAGACTAGGAGCAACATTTGAGTGTACTTCATACTGTGCAGTTATTCCCTAGTGAAAGTGTTATTACCTCATTATCTAATTTCAATACAGAAATACTGGTAACCTTAAAAAAAAAATCCTAAGTCTGATAGTTTATAACACATAGTTGGTAAGTCACTACAGTTTTTTTCTAGTCATACAAGTCCCGTCCCCATACACTTTCTTTTCTTGCTTCACAGAGGAAACTATGCAATGTTTTCTGAATCAAATCTGACTGCAGGCTAACTGTGGATGACAATGTTATCTTAAGGGAAGCTCACACTGCAGATCAACACCACATCTATTTTCTAAAGGCTGTGCTATGCACTAAATGCTGTGCAGTTTTCCTATATGAGGCAAGATACTACACGTTATTGGAAAAAAAAATTAGCTCAATACCCCTTTCTGTAATGTAAGTTGTGTTAAACACTGGTCAACTACTCATCAGAAAGCAAACATCCATTCTTTTGCTTTACAGGTCTTGCACTACACTTAAGTTCTGCTGGCATAATTGATGGTTGGCCCAGTGAAGTACCTGTCTGACATCTTACCCAATGGGCCTGGCTAATTCCGTAGTCCAACAGGAAATACCAATTTTAACTTCACCTAAATATTATGAATCAGACCACAAACACTTCCTTTACAGTAATGGTCTGTAACAGCAGAAAATAACCACAGTTACATGGGTTTGTATGCACCTCAGAGACCAGCAGGAGCCCTTCCTTTGGGACAAAGTAATGGTTTAACTCTGCTACCTTCAGTTCCATTTTACACTTGCCCTTACCGTATCATAGTCACTATGGGAATATCCAAACATAGGGAATTCTTCAATATCTTCCTGGGTCATATATTCCAACTCTTCCTTCGCAATCTTCTCAAAAACTTGTCGATAGACTGTAAAGAATCCCTGAAATAAATAAACAAATATATAAACCTTTTGCATGGCTCAATAATAGATGTACAAATGCTCAGGTGCAGTCATGTATTTTAGAGAAATGTTGCTACTCTGCAAGAGCAACTCAAAACCTGGGTAAAGGCCTTGTAAGCACTTGCTGTAGGTACAAGACCCTTCTTTTAAAAGTTCCACTATCTCTCCTGCCTTTTATTTCCACCTCCTTCACGCAGTCTCTGTCTCTCTCACACCTGTAGTAAAATATAAATTTTTAAAAAGTTTCCACATGCTGGAGATGGTGATAAGTTTCTAGGATCAAGTTTTGTGGAAGTTCCAGATTTAAAATTCACTATTAAATACACTATCTTTTTCTAAATTAATATGCTACTAACTGAGTCCTAGTACAGTAACACAAAGACAGGTAATAATTTTCTCTGGTGGAGGTTCTTCTAATCACCTGGAGCTTTTTAATATATGGTGAGTATTTTAAAATCTAATGGGAAATTCAAAAATCCAATAGGGAATTCAATCATACACACCCTCCTCAACGACCGTTGTTACATTGCTTTTCTGTAGTTTTAAGCATTCCAGCTTGATAAAAGTATTTCTAAATAAACAGATAGTATTGCAAAGTCCTGGAATGCTTCACTGTATAGGATAAATAAACAATATACACACATCTGTAGTTGTATGGCATAGTTGGATATTATGATCAAGTAATTGTTGGACAATGCGCAGGAATTAAAGCTTCCCTAGCGTAAGTTTTGTCTTTTAGATTTGTGTAAGCCGTGCTAGCAATTCTACATACAACTTAAACACAAAACAAATGCCAACACTTATCATGGAATTTAAGATGATTCATTAAAGATTAATTGATTACCTTTTCATCATCCCCATATCCAGAGTAACAGCTAACAGTGAAGTAGCGCAGCAGATCCAAGCTATCATCTTGATAGTCTCCATCAACTCCCCCTTTCAGCAGTGCCTCCCTGTGATTATCATACCTGGAAAAAAATTCACAGCATCAAGGATGTAGAGACACAGAACACTCCTCAGTGCTGATAAACAACACAGTACACCTATCACATCACTGTATAGCTTAACCCACTTTTTGTTATTTGCCCCTCACATCCAAAGTCTTCACAGAGAAAAACATGACAGACTCAGTAAATATTCTCTCTTGACCTTTAATTTACTTACTATTACTTTATCTGCAATATCTATAGCAGTAATTCCTCAACAGCCAGCTACCAATCAATCACATTTAAGCAAGATGCCTCAACAAACTTTCAGAAATGTGGTGGGGCATTATTTAAATCACCCGATACTAACACACACTCGAAAAAACCCCAAGTCATACACCAGCACATAAAAACTGAAAAACAGTCCTGTATCTTCAAGGAGGACAAACTCAGTACAGGCGGGTTTGGCCGCATTATCTGGGAGATGCTTCAGCCCATGTGAAAAACAAGCTACACAGAACATTTAGGGTAGCAGTCCCTTAGAGATGCCTGTGTGTGTGTTTCACATCAGGACTGAGCACCTGTGTGCACCGCCCGAGGCCTGAGGGCTGTCCAGAGCTGCCCCGCAAGCTGCCCCGTGCTCGGGGAGGAGCAGCAGGCCCAGCCTGGCCGCTGGCAGGGCGCTCCCCGGGCCCAGCACGCCCGCAGCGCCCGGCGCACCACCAGGAAGCGGAGCGTGCGGAGCTGTGCCTCTCCCGGGGGCCGCACGGCTCCCGACTCTTACAAAGCCTAAAGCCAAGCGGCCGCTCCTGCCCACGGATGCCCAGCGAGGCCCAGGAGCAGCACAGGACGAGCCCCGGCAGAGCCAGGGCTAATAAAGCCTCTGCCAGGCCAAGCGCTGCTCACCAGGCCCGTTCCTGTGGGTCGCTGAGCACGTCGTACGCCGCCTGGATCAACTTGAACTGCTCCGCTGCCTCCTCCGCGTTCTCGAGGTTTTTATCTGCAGGACAATTTAACGAAACCGTGTCAGCGGCGGAAAGGCTCGGCGGCAGCAGCCGCCC